>JARLTB010000085.1:4860000-5460000 GCA_030141615.1 Unio pictorum | reverse complement strand
TATCATATGTACTCACTTATTAGAGAAGTCCAATTGCAGACTGCATAGACCCAGATCTGCCATGGCATTATTGATGGCAGTTTTGGCCTGACTTATTATCAAGTATAAATGGTAAAACATTCGATATCCCATGTTTAGCAGTTTTATAAAAGATCTGAAATTGCATTTTTGCACAATATTTCATATTGATATATATACTTATTAAATCTCCCACCATGATGTGTGGGGGTTACAAAAATACATGTGAGCATTACTGTATGTGTGTATGTATATGTATGCAAGTTCCATCAAGGCCAAAACAAGGCATGTTATATCACAATACATATCACAATAATATTTTTCCATACAGTATATATCACAATAGTATTGCATGCATAAATACACTTTAAAAAATCTGCAAGCCAGTCTATGTCCAAAGCAATGTCATTTGTTTTGTTGAAGAGATCTGTTGTTGCATTCATTTACGTTGAAATGCCAGAGCAAACCAGACTGGGTTTATGTTAAGATGCATGAAAATGATAATCCTCTATAAGAGTGAGACTAATAAAAGATATGTTGGATATCACAAACAGTGATCAGGTAGAACAAAAGGTGTGTCAGAACAAATTTTTTAAAAATTACATACTATATTATATGGGAAAAAAGCTTAAAACCTCATGATTGACTATAAAATAATGTAAAAATAAAAAATGGTTTTCACACAATAACAGTATTGCATCACAGATCTGGCACAAATTTTTGGGATGGCTTGCTATTAGGGTTTAGGAAAAGACCAATCTGACTAAAATCAGACCTCCATAGTCCTACACCGATAAAATTTCAGGTTTTGGTGACCTTCGTAATTCCCAGTCTACTTATTTTTAGTAGTCTATAGAGTGCCATATTCTTCTTAGGGAGAATTATCATATTCAATAGTAGCGTGATATATTCTAAACCTTTAAAAGTACTGAATTGATTGCTGAAGTGCAAGTTCAATAGAACATGACCTGTTATTGGTCTGTCTTATCTCCACATAGGATTGTTGAGATATGATTTTAATTAAATTGGGAGAAAGCCTATTAACTTTGATGTCAAAAGGTTAGAGGTCAAGATCATTCAGACTAAAAGAAGACTGGTTCTTGCACAAAACTTTTGTGATTGACGTTGAGATTTACTAAACATGGTCAGGCATATATTGTGCTGTTAACAAGTCTCTTTTTATCTGATATAAACATGTCAAGTAGCATTTATTGACATGTCACATAGAACTATCAGACATTGATGTTGTTTGTTGATTCCTAACAGCAGCAACAAAGATAAATTCTAGTAGACCTGGGTACCTGTAGTAGCATCAGTTTGTTGTAACTGCGCTATTGGGAATTAGTCACAAGCAGGAAGGTTTTTCTGTTCTATATATAATGGATCTCTGACACCTCTAGTTCTTCATGCTGACTCCCTGCACTTACTTTGAACTAAAGTGGTTTTTGTATATCAGTGCATGTACCACTGTTTTATACCAGCACAGCAGGCAGTTTAATTATTCCTAGGGGAAAGAATTGGAGCCACTTCCCCAGGCATTTATGTGGGAGTAATTAAAGTCATCAGCTTAATAATATATACAATACTTGCAAAAGTTAGAATAGTCCCAGCACACGCTCAATCCGATATGATGATCCACCAAGCAGTGTATAATGTATAAGAGTGGGATTAGACCCAGCACACACTCCTTTTTAAATTTGTACTGAATTTCCAGTAGTGTTTTAAGCATGCACTGCATGCCAATAAGGTTTGATGTCAGACTGAAGTAAGAGAAGAAAAGATGGGCAGATCGGATCCCAGTTCACAGGTCGGTGCTCTTAGAAGACTCCAGTGTTCAAGGCCTAATTTGGTCATCTTGCACAGTTTAGAAAAAACTGTATTCTTATTTTAGTTTAGAGACAGCCTTGCTCTAGTACTAGATTTGCCACCTTGTGTGGTCATCCCTGATAATCCTGGGCTTAAGATCACCTTGTATGTTGTATAAAATTTGGTGTAATTTATTTTTCTTTGTAATTTTGGTTGCTGCCTTGTACTGCTGGGCCTGATGGTCTTTGGTTTTTAGGCCACCTTATATGAGCTAATTTTGGGTCTTTCCTTAAAAATGACTGCTTGCTTGCCACCATGTGAGGCAGGGGCCTGATGGTATTGGGTGTTTAGACCACCTTATAAGTTCTGATTTTGGGCCTGTTCCTGGGATAATTAGTTGCCTTGCCTAATTTATAGCTGTCACCTTCAGGCTATATTGTGTGGTTAGATTGGAGATGTTATTACATAGCTAGGTGTTGCAGGAGTATTAGATGAGATGATGGTACAGGGTGTGTGAAGTAGAGAGTTTTAAAAAAGATAAGAATATTTAATAAAGATAAGAATAAGGAAATGTTTTTTTTAAATTTTATTTATTTTTTTAACAATATTTTTAAACAAATTAATATATCTACTCTCCATACACACTCTTGTCCCAATGATACTGTATGTTAGAATTTCTAAAATACTATATTAAGTAGGACATTACTTGTAAACTTTATCCTTATGAGCAAATTAATTCAAAATTAAATATAACAAATCAACTCTATTTAAGTAACTACTAAAAGAGATTCAAATTTCTCTTCTACTGGTCACTACATGTACTTTGAATGTTTAAGTATTAAGGCAAACTTGCGATAATTGATAAATAGATTTAGCCTATAATATACCACACATTTTCTTATTCTGTTGTATTTTCTAACATACTGTGATATACTGGTATATAATGGTACACTGCGACTATTAGTATTAGGGACAAACTTGAATTTCCATGTCAATAGCTGAAAAACATAATGTGCTTTTACTTAAAATAAAATAACTATATACCAGTAATACCACACCCCTCTAATTTCTGATATGGAGACAAAATACACCAGGGTGGAAAACATTTATTAAAAATGATTCTTTCGAGAATAGTAAATTTTGGAGATAATAATGATAAGAGTAATTTAATTTGCAGCTTTCTCAATGTTTATGCTTGAGAAAGCCATTATTGCTTGACCAATACAGCCATAATAGTGAAAATATTTTGGCACAATAGAGAAAAATGCAATTGTCTTTGGGGAAATAAGTTAGGAAAGAAGTGATCACTGTAAATGATTTATCAAAGGGAATAATAATTTTTTTTTTTTTTTTTTTTTTTTTTATGTTTTCCGTACGCACATTTATGTCAGAATAATCTGACTACAAATGCCATAGATTAGGATTCGCCATCTAGTTGAAGAAATTGTTCAGGGAACTTAGTTGGGAAACAGCTGATGCAAGTTCAAAATGGTCTATATATAATTTATGTTAATGTGTTGTTTTATTTAAAAATTCCAAGAATTTTTCTTCCTCATCTCACAAACTTCTTATGTGATAAAAAGTTTAAGATTTATAGGCCATAATCACTTTGAAATTTATTCTTGCATGGATCATAATGTGTTTTGATGAACATACTCCTAATTGCCTTTGATAATAACTTGCGCTTTCATTTTCATTTTTAGCCCCATTGTTGAAATATTCTTGAATTCCTCATCACATAATTTGCTTTGTTTGAGAGAGTGTTAGGTTTGAGGAGTTTTACATACATGCATTTAACTTTACCTGCTCCTGACATACATGGAATGGAATCTTCTCCAGACATTCATTGCCTTGTATAGAGATACGTAAAATAAAACAATGGAAAATTGTTGCAGCAAGCAGCAGGACCATTTTGAATCTTCTACTCATGTATTCATGTTTTCCTCACTTGTTATTTCATTAATTGCTTCATCAATCCAGCAGTGTGTATCTTCCTTTCCCCATTTTTCCCCATTTCTACATTTAAGAAAATTTGTTGACTTGATATTTATGATTTTGACCACCAACTCTGCATGCTTTGAATCAGTGAATCTTGTACCATTTGTGGACTGGTGGGGGAGATTTCATCATTTGTGTAATCATGTTAAATGTTGAATTAATTGGCATTCAAATTTAAATACAACCCCAGGCAATTTTAGGGGTGTAACTGAAGCAGGTAATCAGAGTTTTGAAGAATAGATTACAGCCGATTTATGGGATTTATCTTTAGAACTTCAAGTCTTTATGTAAGAGGGATATTTTCTCACTAAATGCAGGAAAGAACATTGTCCGTTACAATATTGTAATAGAAACTGGACAGTTTTTGTTTTCTTCATCAAATTGAATTTAATTCTTATTTTATTCTATTTCAGCTCTTCCCCAGCAAACAGCTGTGATACATTCTGCACTTTTAAACCACCAAACATTTTACCAGACACTGTCTGAACCTGGCATCATCAAACCAGTTGAAAATTCTCCAGAATCTGACCACCTAATACATTCAGATGGAACACTCACTCTGAAGGCAGCTGATGGAGATCACATATTTCTAGACAATCAGAATGTAGATTCCAAAGACACTTTATTGAAAAAATCAAAGCAAAAAACATTAGATAAAGATGGTACACTTTTAAAAAGTGGACATCAAAAGACAGATGTGTTACTTTCAGAGAATGACTCTGAACAAGATGTAAAAATTAAGAGTTTTGATTATAAACAAGGACCCAGTCTTGAATACATGGATCTGAAGAAGGATTCTACAGACTTAAAAAAATTAGTTCCTGACTATTGGACAGAGCAAATTTACAAGGAGAAAACTGACAATCTGAATCGCAAGAAATTAAAAGATTTAGACATGTGCAAAAGTTACACATGTGAGCATAATGGAACCTGTATAATGGATGGTGGCCATGCAAGATGTGATTGCCCATTTGGAACAAGTGGAGAAAAATGTGAAAAAGGTTTGATTGATTGATAAATTGATTGATTATTGTCTTGCCTGTATAAGCAGATAATATATAATACCACAGTGACAAAACAATACATATTGCATCATACATGTCAGAATAATTTGTTGTACAGTAGAACCTGTCATGAAAGACCACCTCTTTTGCCAAAACATTATGGTCTTTCAAGACAGGTGGTCTCATAGCAGGTAACAATGCTATATAATCAATAAATTTGTGCATTAAGAGTGTGGAGGTGGTTTCAAGACAGGTGGTTTCACATAACACTGGTCTTTCAAGGCAGGTTTTACTGGTAGAAGTGAGTTCCAAAATGCTATGATTACAAATGATTTTTGTAGCCTTAGTGAGACTGGCAAGAGGTAGATATACTTTTTCTGGCAGTGATGTTGTTGTCACCAACAATCAGATCTTTTTTCTAAGTTCTATCTTAAGCAAAGCTCCATATAAGATTTTGTTCAGTTTTAATTTTTTATTTTGAACAAATTGGGATTCTGACAATTTTGATAGTTATTTTCTGAATGCTGTACATCACAAAATTATGATATACTACTACTACTACTACTACTACTACTACTACTACTAATAATAATAATAAAGACATTATTTTCAAAAGTTGACTCAGAAATAAGAAACTAATCTACCTTGAGGCCATGTATTATGTACATATAAGATACAAGCTAGTAATGATGTTCAGAGTATCCTCACTACATTGATAGGTTTTTAACTTTTCAAGAAGAATTTTATTATCTACCTGGTTACAGTTTCCTTCATCTAACGTTTTCAGCCACTTGTTGTTCATCAAGATAAGTGCAGTTTGAATGATCTTTTCAAAAGTCAGATTGATTTTCATAAAGTAGATTGTGATTGTTAAGATAATTCATAAAAGAGCTGTGTACAAGCTTTTCTATTAGTTTGGAAAGGGATAGAAAAATAAATATTGGACTTTGGTTATTTACATTCTCTTTTTTTTCCAGCTTTATGTAGTGGTGTTACTTTTGCAGTTCCCCATGATTGGAGACATTGACATTTTCTCAAACTGTGATTAAATAGAATGATAATACTATGATTAAATAGAATGATAATACTGTGATTAAATAGAATGATAATGCTATGATTAAATAGAATGATAATACTATGATTAAATAGAATGATAATACTGTGATTAAATAGAATGATAATACTGTGATTAAATAGAATGATAATACTATGATTAAATAGAATGATAATACTGTGATTAAATAGAATGATAATGCTATGATTAAATAGAATGATAATACTGTGATTAAATAGAATGATAATACTGTGATTAAATAGAATGATAATGCTATGATTAAATAGAATGATAATACTATGATTAAATAGAATGATAATACTGTGATTAAATAGAATGATAATGCTATGATTAAATAGAATGATAATACTATGATTAAATAGAATGATAATACTGTGATTAAATAGAATGATAATGCTATGATTAAATAGAATGATAATACTATGATTAAATAGAATGATAATACTATGATTAAATAGAATGATAATACTATCAGCAATAGCAGATGCAGCTGCCTTAACACATTAACTCCTGGATGTTTTTTGCTGTTTTTGTATTGGGACTATTTCTGAATACATCCTAACACATCGACTTTCGAGCAATTTTCCACTAACATAGAGCCTAGTTGTGCTAAAGAAATGTTTTCCATTGGTTAGTTTACTGGCGCATGAGGAAAACATGAAAAGTTGAGAGTTCTTCTTTTCTTTTCTTTTTTTTTTTTTTGCTTATCGGACCCATACATTTTTTTATGGAGAAGACTCTTTTTTCAAAATGTCCACTGTATCCTACTTTGCACAGGTTCACCTGTCTGTGTGTACTTTAGACCAGTCTGCGATAGATCTGAGGCCATAAAGTCTAAAATCTAGACACAAAATCACATTTTGACCATGGGCGAATTCTGGGTGGAAAAAAAAACCGGGTCCAAAACATTAAGTTTTTCCCTCTGTATTTTGTAGTGCAACTAAAATGTCCAGATTATTTGACATCATTATAGAGCTAAATCTCTCTACCTTTCTAAAATACCACCCACTTTAGTGTATCATGCATGACCTCGACGCTACAGACCTTGGAAGTAGGCTACAGCCTCATGCCCCGTAAACTCTGCGCTAGGGGTTAATGTGTTAAGAAGTCTTGGATCAAGATTTAGAAACATTTAAGGCAGTGACTTGATCATAAAGAACAGTATAAGTATTGGCCTTTTTTGAGCGCATCAAAACTGTTTGTGACTTAATCTCTCTCATGATGCACTTGATTTTGTGGCTTTATTGTAGCGACTGTTCTGACTGTGATTGAATACTGTCATTTCAAAATGTGAACAGAAGTCCAGAAGTTGAGAACTTGTAGTCTTTGCATGCACCATATTAAAACAATGACTTTGCATATGGCAGGAGTATATCGTCAGACAACTTTGGACTTGATGTCTCTTCCATTCAAGGAAAGATAGTGTTCAGTGTCCACTATTAAGGTCTATATTACATCCTTTTCTGACACCTTCAAGTTCAACAGTGTCTGACATATGGATCTTTCTGATCTCGTTACACAGATGAGGTATATTGAGCGTCATAGACTGGTATCCATACCTGCCACAACAACTTCATGTTATGCAGAAACACCGCTATGTTACTTGCAAATCCCCTGACATGGTTATGTTCCAAAAAACACAATTTACAGTAATCTTTTTAAGCAACAATTAAAAACCAAAGAGTTCAGGTATAAAAAAAATCACCATTTCATGTAATACTTTACTAGCTGTCAACAGCTTTGGTAATGTTTTAAATCCTGTGAAGACTTCAATCTTTGGCACATAACATTGAAGGCATTTTTCATTCAGACATATTGTTCAACCCTTGTCCCAAAGGGCTGCATATGGCCCAGTCCTTCACATTGTGTGGCCTGTGGTCGTGTATAGGCAATCCATTAAAAAATATGCATTTTAATTAATATGCATAATTAGTGGGAATTGTTCTTGCTCATGCAGCCCACAATCTACAGCCATATAGTGATGGTACAACAAGTGACCAAACCATCTATCAGTTTATATAGTGCTATACAAATCTAGGTGAGGGTGAACTAATTTCAGTTATACTGTTACAAAGATACCCTCTTCCCACCCAGCTCTCATGTCCTGTAATTTCAAAACTGGATGGTATCAGACACACTTGAGCCTCTTCTTTATTGAATGATCTTACCATATAACAATGAGGATGATAGCATTTGTTTATGTTTATTATTATTATTATTATTATTATTATTATTATTATTATTATTATTATTATATTTCCAGTTACAGAAGTTAGATACCCAAAATTCTATGGAAATAGCTACCTTGCCCTTCCTGTGCTGAAAAATGCTTACAAGGATTTGGAAATTTTCATGGAATTCAAACCCACAGCAAACTTTGGCTTACTACTTTTCTCCTCGGAGTTTGAAAATGCCAAGGCAGACTTTTTCTCTCTTGCCTTGATTGATGGATTTGCAGAGTTTAGGTAAGCTGTAGACATGTTTAAAGGATGAAGCTTTTGAATAAACTGTAGCCTTAAAGTAAATAGTACAATGGCCTCTCACCATGACTTTTTTCAGTGGCTTTAAGAGCAAAGTCATTTTGTGTTGTGGCAGGTTTATGATAAATTCCTTAATTATCCCCCAAATTGAATCCAGGACTGCAACATACTGAGGTGCTTTATTAAGAGGTATCACTGAAAGGATGAGAGTCAAAACAAGTTGAAAGATTTCACTGTATGCATGTACACTCGCTAAATTATACTTCATCCCGTACTGCATCACAAATGATACCCACATCTGTAGCCCAGTGAATTTTTAGTTTAGCATCATTTAATATAATAACTCATTTTGCACATGAAGTATTTCAACTCCTTCCCAATTAACATCGCATGGAAAACATGCTAAAACAGTGGTGATTTGTTTACATTATATTGTTTGATGCCTGTGTAAGAGTCAATTTGTTTAATAAAGGAGTGATCAATAGAATGTCGATGCACTGTAGTACTGTATGTAAATATGAACTATGTTAAATCATTCAGGCATGAAACAAATTTGGTAATTTTAGCTACATTTCAAGACACGTCATGAAATTTCAGGGAGAAATTGATGTGGTTATCATTTTTACCATGCTGTGAAGATTGAAATATAGATTTATATCTATATTATTTAGATGTAATGTATACTTTTATGGTATTAGTAACAATTCTGCATGTGATATTTATTAACTAGAATTTGTTTGTAAAATATATTCCATTGGTTTTCCATTTGGACTAGCTTGATCCATTTGGGCAGTTCCTTGCAGGTAAGGACTGCTACATGGACAAATGGAGTATGTGCATGTGTCTTGAGAGCATAGTGAGTATGATTTTTGGAGTATGTGCATGTGTCTTGATGAGCATAGTGAGTATGTTTTTGGAGTATGTGCATGTGTCTTGATGAGCATAGCAAGTATGTTTTTTGGAGTATGTGCATATGTCTTGATGAGCATAGAGAGTATGTTTTTTGGAGTATGTGCATGTGTCTTGAGAGCATAGTGAGTATGTTTTTTGGAGTATGTGCATGTGTCTTGATGAGCATAGTGAGTATGTTTTTGGAGTATGTGCATGTGTCTTGATGAGCATAGCAAGTATGTTTTTTTGGAGTATGTGCATATGTCTTGATGAGCATAGCGAGTATGTTTTTTGGAGTATGTGCATGTGTCTTGATGAGCATAGCGAGTATGTTTTTTGGAGTATGTGCATGTGTCTTGATGAGCATATTGAGTATGTTTTTTGGAGTATGTGCATGTGTCTTGATGAGCATAGCGAGTATGTTTTACATGGTTATAGGGTGGAGCTCTTGATTGTTTTCAAGAAATGACAAAGGGGCTGAGGGATTGAGATCCTTGAGAAGGTTAGGATAGACCTCTTGGCCCAGCTTTTCATGTTTGTCTTTTTAAGCCTTGTTTTGTTTTTATTATTATTGTTATTATTATTATTATTATTATTATTATTATTTCTAGGTTTAGTGTAGTTTTCATCATAAAATACATGTACATGTTGTTCCTTGCCAATATTCCACACAAAATTACTAACTATAACCTACAGTACTAGTATTCTTGTCAATCCATTTAATACATTAGAACATTATTGACTTTCAAAAATGTGATTTTAGTTTTTCTGCATCATGACAATACACTAATGTCGCTATTAATTAATTGCTTACATGTGTTTGTGAAACAGTAGTGACTCTTTGTTTGGCCAAAAATAAAGTTTAATAACAGTTTTTCACACTGTAAACAATATCTGAAGTAACCAGATGCTCAGTTCACCAAGATTAAAAGACAATCCACTTTTAAGAAGCCTGTGATGAATACAGAATGAAAAGTTGCTTCCTGGGACATATGTTAGTGAACATGAACCAAAAGGCCTGATTTTGCAGACAGGTTTTGTAAATATTTAATAACTCTAACCTATTCAAAAGGGATGTAACTCATATCTCACCTTGAGCATTAATTTTTTTTCTCCATTTGAAATAGCTTTACTTAGAAATCTTAAATAATAATCGACTTTTATTATCCTAAAGAATGGGAAAAGTTAAGAAAATAAAATATATAATTTATTGTAACATAAAGTGAAGTACAGTAACATTAAATAAAACCGATGAAAATGCAAATATTGCCTGTCACACAGACACAGAAGGTTACTCCCATTGCTGCTAATTGTCTTTTCCACTATCACTGCAGAAATTGAATTGATTGAGGCCTCTCGTTTGAACATTACATTGAACATTGAACATTTTGACACTTCAAGTAATGCTGATAATATGACAGGCATACAAGATAATGAATGTTTACATGATGGAATCATATCACATATGAATTTAATTGATTAATAATAAAACATTTAATTTATTATCCTTTTTGTTCTAAACAGGAATGAATATATTTGGCTTTGAATACACATTCCAGATTGGGAATGGTGAGAACAAAGTTTTCCTCTCATTTTTTGCAAATATTGTTTGATTCAGGTTTGACTGTGGGACTGGCACAGGTGTAATTCGCAGTGAGCAGCAGGTCCTAGTGGGCAACTGGAATACAATCCGTATAACAAGATCTGAAAATAAAGCATCTCTCTGGCTTAATGATATGGGACCGGTTCATGGATTTTCCAAGGTTTGTTTCAAGCACTTAACAATTATTTTATAATAAATAAAAATTAAAGCATTTGATAAAGTTGGGTGTTTTAAGGTTCATCAACACAAGAAATGGTTGTTAAGGTCAAAGACACTTGGAGTTAAGTCCCTTGCCTTATTAGTGGTCTTGGAAATGCTTAATTATGCCAATTTGGATGCAAATTGTTGATCATCAACACAAGAAATGGTTGTTAAGGTCAAAGACACTTGGAGTTAAGTCCCTTGCCTTATTAGTGGTCTTGGAAATGCTTAATTATGCCAATTTGGATGCAAATTGTTGATCTGGGTTGCATAAAATCACCTATGCATGAGTCCTTCGTACACATGAAAATAGCTGGGCAGCATATTCAAAGACTTTCAAGTCCTACCTCAACAACCTACAGAGTGGGAGAATGTGTTGATTACTTGATCATATTTAGCTGTGCTGATATAGTTTAAATACTTCGGCTTGCAGCTTGGGTGGGAAAATGTGCTGATATTTACAATGACTGAATTCAGAGGCAGAAAGATCCCGAGATGTACATGTGGTTGTTATTAGAAAATATCAGAACTTAAGCTTCCATCATTGTGTTCATTACTGATTGTAGCCAAATAAATAGTGCATGCGACCTCAAAATCAAGACATTTCAAGACTTGGACAAATCGTCATTTGCACATTTTGGATAAGTATTTTGGAGTTAAATGGCAAACTGACAAAGATTTTAATGAGATTCAGAAGAGTGCTAAACCGCTTTGGTGGCCTAGTGGTTAGAGCGTCCGCCCCGGAAGCGGGAGGTCGTTGGTTCGATCCCCGGCCGAGTCATACCAAAGACTTACAAAAATGGTACTAACAGCTGCCTCGCTTGACGCTCAGCATAAAGAGGTTAGTGTTAGGACTGGTCGGCCTGGTGTCAGGATAATGTGACTGGGTGAGACATCATGCTACATGTCTGCGGCATGATGTCTCAGTGCTAGACATCACTATAAACTGCCTCACTGCAGACATCGTAGTGATATGACTGAAAAATTGTTAAAGCTACGTTAAAAATCCTAATCAAACAAACAAACAGAAGAGTGCTAAAGTTGCTAGAATTGATAGTTTGGATGTGATAGTAGTGAAGCGTAAGAAATATGTGATGCTTGGCTTAGTGCTGGAATAAGACCATTCCTTTGATTGACAAAATCCAGTCTCACCCTGAAGGACTAACAAGAGTTACACCACTGTCAGGCTATCCTGCGCATTCTAAGTCACAATTTTTGGTACAAACCCATACTGAATTTATTTGATGAAACTAAAATTCTGCATCGCTTACCAATTGAAAAGCAGTTTTTGTCACCAGAATATTCTATTCAAAATAATACTAAGTTTGGACAAATGGGATACTAAACCTATGTTTTCACGACTTGAGATATCATGGCTTTGAAAAGATTTAATGTTTATGCAACAGGGTATGGATATGAAATACATTGGACTCTTTCTGTCGGCATTTCAACCAAAAATTGAATTTGCAATCAATACAACATGTTATCCAATCTATACAGAAATGACATATTGTGCAGAATTATCAGTCATGCCGAATAGGCTAACACGGTTGTACATGTCAGTGTTATACAGAATGTGGAAATTAAACTAAATGGCAACCAACAGTTCTTCTAATCAGGAAGATTCAACATTTTCTGCCAGGAGACTGCAACCTTTGCTGGTGGGACTCCCATTTTTACCATTTTTAAGACTCCTAGTTTTAAAATCCTAGCAAAACCTCTGACTATAGTAACGAACACAGGCTGATCCACTAGTGACATTCAAACCTGTACCTTTCATTACTGAGAAAAATGAATGTTAATCATTTAAAGAAATATTTGTCGCCTGGATATGATGTTCTATTGTAATGCTAATAGAGCTGTACCGATTAATCGCCCGTACTCATAATCGGGCCGATTATTAGTACAATCAGTATAATTGGTATCGGCAGAAATAATCTGTGCCAATGTAATGTTAAAAAAAAATTAAAAATTTCCACAATATAAATTCAATCATAACATTCATCTAGACATAGCTTTGACTTTTAAATCAGAATTAAATACAGTCCTACCCGTTTATGTTGACATCGCTTATATCGACAAGCCGCCTATGTCGACAAAAAAACAAAGTCCCAGTCCCTTGGTCTACTATTACTACCAAATTGTCATGCTTATGTCGACGTCAAGATAAAAGATCAACGTACATGTCGACAGAAGCCTTTGGTCCCAGCTTGAACAAATCCTTTGTTTTCTAATCATTTATTCCGACAAGCTGCCAGTTCCAACCCATTCTTGGTTCAACAATTAGTTGATCTTGCCGCCAGGCTTTAATGTTGCGGTCGGATAAAAAAAACAAAACAACCACCCTTGACTTTTGTTTGGGCCTATAAAGTTAGCCTCTCGCGGCAACTTAAACGAAGTGAAATCTTATCCATTCTAGCATTTTCCAAAGAATGCACAGAGGTATAGCTAGGATTTTAAAACTAGGAGTTCAAGAGTACCACCAGTAAACATTGCAGTCCTCGACCAGAAGCAAATTGGTCCTACCTGCAATGGCTATATTTCCATATGAGTAGAAACAGCGGTTGCCATCGAGTTTAATTTTCAAATTTCTTTACAGCACTGACATGTAGCCCTTGTTTGTCCATTAGAGTGAGAGTCAAGATAAGGTCTTATTCCAAGCACTAAGTTAGGCATCATACATAGTGTTCCATGTGAAATGTCAGTTCTAGCAACTTCTAACACTCTGTTGAATTTCATTACAATATTTGCCAATTAGCTGTTTAACCCTTCTTGTTAAAATTTGCAAACAGCATTTTGTCTAACTCTCAGCATGTCTTGATTTTGAGGTCACAAGCACTACTTAGATTGCTACACTTGGAAATGAAAACAATAATGAAGGCAAAAGTTGTTCATTTGATGTACTCTTCTTATACACAAAAACATCAATGGGTCATTCTACCTCTGAAATCAGTCATATCTCACATTTTCTCACCACTCTGCAGCTAGTCAAGTCTTTGATCTTGCTGCCTTTCTTGTGGGTCATTTCTTCAGATGTACTGTTATAAAGACAACATGTACATTTGTGGGTCTTTCAGCGATTGAATTTTCTGATTGTAAACAGCTACAATAACCAATTGGTCAACACATTTTCCCACTCAACAGATGGTCGAAGCAGGACTATCAAGCCCTTAAATTTGCCGTCCTGCAAATTGATGCATACTGCGAACTCCTGTATATGTTATTGTCTGAATCCCAGATATAAAAAAAGCGTCCAAATATGCGTGATTACGCTTTTCTGAGACCTTTGAAAGTGATAGGTGATTAAAACAAGTTACAATAGCTACCAACAGCAGTGTAAAACGCAAATTAAATTTACAGTCTCTGGAAACTAAATATGTGTATCTGGCTGTTAAAGAAATTGAGGGTTGAACATCTCGCAAAGAGGTGTGTGAAATTTTTTTGCTTAAAAATAACACCCGTTCAGGAAGGACACATAGAAATTTACCTCTCAGACCAATACCCCCCACTTCAGACACCAACACATAAATCTACTTCTCTGATATTCAAGTGTTTATTTAGACTTTGTGTTAAATAACTTTACGTATATCATATATACTCATTTACAAGACCAACTGCAATGTATACAGACCCAGATCTGCTGTCACACAATGTGATCTGGGTCTGTACATCTTGGTAGGAGTAATTAGTAGAATAAACAAAATAGACCCTAAATCTGCAGTATCATGGTTTGGTAGACCAGGATCATTTTCAGTTTGACTTATAAATGGGTATATATGGTACATGTAAAGATAGATGTTTGACAGGGCAATATATGATGCATCCAGCATGTGTTTGTATTCATGGTCATATGGTCAAACCCATTATTCTTACCTGCTGAACACTGCGTTTTGAAATCATTTGCCTAGTATCACAAGTTCTAATAGAACCTACTTGCCCAGACTAATTCTTTGCTTTCCTAGGCTGTTTATTTGAGGAGGTTGTCAAAATTTGAAAGAAAAGAAATAGAAAAAATGTACTTAATACGTTATGGTGTTAATAATATTGTAGTCACATTTGAAGAATTGCTAAGAAAACTGCATGTAGAATACAACAAGCTCAGAGATTGGAAAACTATACCGGAATCAACATACATTTCAGTGTAGAAACAAAATTGTACACATGTTGAAATTATGATGAATTATTGTACAAGTAACTGATACATAGATATTTGTTCAACAGAAATAAAAATGAAACCAAAATATTTAAAAATATGATTAAAGGATTAAATCATAAACTGATTATAAGCTTGTAGTATTAAAAATAAGATTAAAGGATTAAATCATGAACTGATTATAAGCTTGTAGTATTAAGTCCTGAACAGAATAGTCAGTAAACCTCATTAAACTCAAGCCATAAGTAATTCTTACCATTTTGACAGAAGCTTTGTTCAGTATTTGTAGTTTTTCTACCATTTTCATTTTCCAAACACTGAGTCTTTTGCATTATGGTGAAAACCACATGAAAAAAAAACCAACACATGTCTGACACGTTTGAAAAGTCCATAATTGTCTTGACTTGGTGGTATAAAGTCCATAATTGTCTTGACTTGGTGGTATAAAAGTCCATAATTGTCTTGACTTGGTGGTATAAAAGTCCATAATTGTCTTGACTTGGTAGTATAAAAGTCCATAATTGTCTTGACTTGGTGGTATAAAAGTCCATAATTGTCTTGACTTGGTAGTATAAAAGTCCATAATTGTCTTGACTTGGTGGTATAAAATGAGGTTTGATCAACAGCACATAATAGAACTACTTTCAAATTTGTACTGCAAAATCTTTTGGTTTGGATTATGGATCTGGATAAAAATAGCAAGTTTAAATAGTGTTATGCTCTAATTATATTTAATGCTAATTATATCAAGTGTCCAGCTGACAAGTGTCTGTTGAAAATGGGATGGACACAACTTATTTATGGTATTGTGAACTGTGCATTATATTTACAGTATACATTCATATTATGTAAAGAGTACAGCCAGGCTTTCTTGTAGAGTATGGTAAAGAATTTCTAAAAACATTTCCTGTTACTATTTTAATCAGAAACTCCTTTAATCCACTTTCCTGGTCAGATAAGCTCTTGAGTTTTCATTTGCAATGACATTAATTTCATCTGCATAGGGCAATCAGTAATGTCCAGCTGCATACCCATGAAAAATTGCCCAAAAAAGTCCTGTGAAAACATCTCCAGCGGATGTGAATATTGGTTATGATCAAAACCATGCATTTCCTTATTATAATGGAATATTGCCAGTGTTGTTATATTATGTAACCTAAATTTGATACCTAATTTTATGTTTATATTAACAAATATTACAGAATGCATGATCTCATGTATGTCAATGATAGATCTGAATAACTTTGCCACTTAAGGCTCTGCCTGAGTTGTTGAAGCTAAATTTGACCTTCTTTCACCCTGGGCTACATCTTCCTCATGGCTTGGCTAGTTAAAAAAAACAACTACTATAACTTGATCGAGAAAAAAGTAATTATTTTCTAGTGTTCTATGACATTATTGATTTGGTTAAGGTGTTATAAACATGAAATACATCCTCTGGTGTCATTTAAGTCATTTGACAACTGATATAAGAACTATACCAATCAGGAATTGGTTACAAATGCGCATTAGTTTTCTTTCACTTTGATGGGAACAGATTTAACTATTTATCAGGCAATTATGGCATTAAAGTTAAAAACCTGTGTTAAAGAAATTTGAAAGTTGTATGTCATGTGATACATGATAGCATGAGACACAAGGTTCCATGGAAACATCATTTCACTAAACATTTCACTTGTTTTAAATCCTCAGTTTTATTTTTCCAGGGTAATTTTACCAGGATCACGCTCAGACAGCACCTGTATATTGGTGGATATGACAAGTTGTCACTGATTCATGACAGACTGGGTACAGGAAAGGGATTTGTTGGCTGTGTGGAACAGTTGATTATTAATGACTACATGTACGACATGAGGGGGGATAATGGAATCATAGGGGATACACAGTTTGGACTCAATGTTGGTAAGTTGCGTAGTATTACACTGCAGAAATTTTGTTTTTCTTTGCCTCAGTTTCATTGACACAATACAGATATCACATTTCAACATCACTGATCGCATGGTTATGATACCAGCATTATTATGATTTGGTGTTACAGATTTTAAT
The DNA here is from genome assembly GCA_030141615.1 of Unio pictorum. Taxonomy (NCBI): domain Eukaryota; kingdom Metazoa; phylum Mollusca; class Bivalvia; order Unionida; family Unionidae; genus Unio; species Unio pictorum. Next base: position 5,442,725 of record JARLTB010000085.1, on the reverse strand, counting down.
AAATATTAAAAATTCAGCTCTCCCTTATAGATATGACTTTTGTGATAGCATGATACCAGATGCAGCATGGTACTGCTTATGGACCACAGGATAAAAATCAAAGCGCTGGACTTAAATTTGGTCTTTCAAAATGTACATTAACATGGGCTGATAAGGAATAACAAGAATCTTTGCAGTCCTTAGTAATAGTTAGTCTTACATTCAACTTGCATGCTTATGAGATTAATAAATCTAGTAAGGTATAAACTTTTTTTAAGAAGTATAAAAACATGGAAGTTTGTTTTTATTTTTGGAAGTTTATAAGGCGAGTTTCTGGGAATTAGGCTGATTGAAACACATTTTAATGTGTGTAGTTTTTTTTGGGGGGGGATGGGATGGTAAATGCAGGAGTTGTCTTGCCTTAATGTGATAAACTTGATTATAGTAAACTTAAAATGCGATATGTGTCACAAGTAAAGATATTGTATTAAATCCTTAAATAAACTGACACCATCAGATCTAAACAAAAAATAATTGTGGCTAATTAAATCATTACCATATACACACTAGGCCGTTGAGAAAATGTACAAATTTATGTTATTAACATTAACCCTGGGTCTGCCCCTATCTCCAAGGACTTAGACCCTTTGTCATAGATAGGACTTAACTGAGAATTATGTAACCATATATAGACCTACTGGACAGTAAATAATTACTTCATGCAGCTGACTTTGATTCCATGGTCTAGACCTACCCCAAGGGATTTGACCACTGGGTCCTAACTTGGAAAGTTTTGAGATGTCAAGTTTTAAACCATATTTACACTTACTAGCCCTAGGGTCCATCCATTCTACTTAGCCCCTGATCATAGGTTACAAATGCATCAAGATTCCCACCACATAACCATGATCACAATTTGTTTGACATGAAAGGACACACACACATCTGACATTAGCTCCTGGCACAGTCTTTATCTACATAAACCTACCCAAGATGCAGTATGGATCATTTGGTTGCTTGCAATCAATACACATGCTGAGTAAATCCAAATGCCCAGTGGATTAGATTCATCTAGTAGACTTTTATTTTCAAAGTCAGCTTGATATCCATATCTTTCTTTACATGTAAGGTATGAAAACCAGTCTAGCATCACAAGAGGCCAACATGGTGGTGGCAAAGCATAGCCACTTACTGGATAGCCTAGCAAACTTTCAACTGTGTTAGCTTAATTTACTTATTTTTCTTCTTTTTTTTTTCTCCTTCAAAACTATTATAGATTTAACCAAACATATCATATTGGAATAGCTTGAAATTTACTGAGATAAGTTATATATTCTGTATTTTATATCAGGTCAAGGTCAAAGGCCATGACAAAATACTTTGCACTGCATTTAACATATCTTGTGAACATGTTAACTCAAGCAGATACAATATGTTTGGTACCAAATTTGCTGTGTTGGAGTTTCTCAAGAATATCAGATGGTTTTACTACTCATCTTTTACAAAGACTAAAACATGATGAAATAGGCTTATCTTAGATTCCTGGAAACTCTTTTAAGCTAGTAGTGTGAGTCCATTCTAGGGACCTTTGTTCATTAATGTTTCTTTCTTCTACAGGGGAATGCAGTGAAGGTGTGTGTAATTATGTGACGTGTCAGAATGGAGGGACATGTATGATCAAGTCAGCTGACAGCTATGTCTGTCTTTGTCCTCTTGGAACAGGTGGAGAAAATTGCCAGCACAGTAAGCCTCAGTAACAAAACCCCCCCCAAAATTATATGAAATGGTGATATATATATATATATATATATATATATATATATATATATATATATATATATATATATATATATATATATATATATATATATATGAAACAGGGATAAATGTTTGTTTTTGTATTTTCTGGTTATCAAGTGGTGCAGGCATGTAGTGTGTGTATAACAAAGCATATATATATATATATCCATTTGGGTGGGACTATGCCCATATATATATATATATATATATATATATATATATATATATATATATATATCCATTTGGGTGGGACTATGCCACATTTTGATGTAAGAAAGTCGCCACCATTTAAACCCCAGCTGCTTCAGTTATGTCACTTTCTGAGGTTTGGAAGCTGCTTGACAGTGTGAGAGAGGTTGCTACAGCACATCTCAGTGTATAGAAATTACCTGATTCAGTGACATCATTTCCTAGTTTACAGAAGTCACCTGATTCAGTGACATCATTTCCTAGTTTACAGAAGTCACCTGATTCAGTGACATCATTTCCTAGTTTACAGAAGTCACCTGATTCAGTGAGTGATATGTCCAGAGTTGGGAAGTCACCCATTTCCAATAAGAATACTAACAGAAGGGTCTCCATCACTTACCATTGTAAGGAAGTTACCAGCCCCAAATAGTGAGCCCTGTCTTCCTAATACAAGGGAAGTTTGCTAATTGTCTTGCACAAATAGACTTCCATTTAACCTTTAAATTTCTTGTTGCTGTATAAGTTGTGACATTAGGTGAGGTCACTTGTCATGGCATGTGGCAGTTTTATTTAATCTGTATATTGACCAGAAGAGCTATTAGGATGGCTTATTATTCTTGTCGGATACCCATCCATCCATTAATACTATTTTATTATAGTTGCTTATAAACTACTTGTAAGATGCTATGAAATTTGTGGTCAGAATTACATCAATAACCTGAACATATTTCTCCATCAAAGTGTTTGAAGTATTTGAAGTGAATACACAAACACGTTTACTATGACGTCCCATGTTTTTGTGTGTGGTCTCCTGCAGTTTGTTGATGAAAGACTCTTTGTCTCCACTATCCTTACATAGATTGTTGCTATGCAACCACTGTGATAGTTGTGTTATGGTTGGGTGGGGTTCTCCCAATATTTTATTTAAATTATTATAGAAGTCCCACCCAGGCTTCATTTTGTAGGAAGTGAAATTTAGTGATAGAGGTAAAGCTCTGAGTCCCAAATCAGTAATGCTGACAGTTAAATTATTGAGTACACACCAGGTGAAATTCAGCTGAATAACATTTTAATAAAATTCAATAGTCAAATAATAATAATTCCCCAATCACTCTTCTTCCTCTCAACCAAGTGATAACCTATTGCATCATTTTGATTTATAGCGTGATAAAGTTTTTCCACCTTTCCTTGTTTTCTACTTATCTGTATCTCTCCTGTCCTGCCAATTCCTTCTCTCCTTCCAACTTTCCTCCTAACTCCTCCTCCTTGACTGCACCTTCTCCTCTTTGACTCATTTTCTAACTAGCCTTTGATTCTCAATTAACTTCTCCACTAGTTTTTATTCCGTCTTCCTCCTATAGACTCGGGACTTAACAAAACCAGAAGTTTGTCCACTAAAAGCTCCCTTTACAAAGCTTTGTCTTTCTTAGAATTTCTAAGTTTCCCTGCCAAATTTCCTGGAGTATTGCTTTATAACCTTCCAGGACAATGTTTGGGCACTTACCAAGTTCCTATCTTGAAAATACTAAATTAAATTCGGATTTAATGGTGACCACACTCCCAATTCCAACTGGATGTTGACTCTACCCTGTTCAGTTCAACTTAGCAGACAATTCCCCCTGGCCATCTGTTAACTGGTGAGAATTACAATGCTTATAAGGGTCTTTTTTTCTTGAACAAAACTTTCAACGTCCACATACGACACTTCACACCCAGCAAAGCTAGATTCTCATACCCTTACAAAGAGGACCTGCTATAGCTGCAATCATATATATATATATATATATATATATATATATATATATATATATGGCTTCTAACCATTTCTTTGTTCCCCTGACTTGTGCAATCATGCGCAGGGCAACATGACTATAAGGAATACTGCAAGTACATTATGTAATGTAAAACATTTGTCCTTAGATGCATTATATTGGCAGCTGGATAATACATTGATAATTATTATACCTATCCTCCTCTGGAGAAAAGATTTATGAAATAATAATTTAAGCAATGAATTAATGAATTACAGTTATCCAATCAATTAATCAATACAATTCTTTAAAACTAAGTTACTTTAAATATATATTAAATTACAATATAGACTTTTCTGACAGTTTAAAAAAAATGAAACTTAAGTATGAAAATAATGTTCTGTTGCTTGTCCATTTCCAGAAACTCAGGTCCATATTCCAGAGTTCAGAGGTCATTCCTACCTTGAGTACAAAGGTCTAGGTCGTTCAGCACTCTCCTTTCTGGAGATAGAAATAGTTTTCAAGCCTTCAGGACCAGATGGTCTTATTCTTTATAACGGATACACCAATGATCGGAAAGGAGATTTTGTATCTCTTGCCATGAGGAAAAGTTATCTGGAATTTAAGTTTGATCTAGGAACTGGACCAGCTGTAATAAGGTACATAAATTTTCTTTATTCGCATTTAAGATAACAATACACTTACTTATTGCCTTAAAAATAGTCAAGCTTATGGATTATGCATTTATTTTCGTGCCACTGATCAATCTTAATCCTTATTCAGTTTTTGTATTTGCCCACCAAAAAGAGAAGCTTATTATGCTATGATTTCATTTGTTCATCTGTATGTTAACAATTTCATTTCTGCACAATAAAAGTAAATTTGTCTACCATCATCAGTTATCGAAGCTTTGTAAATGGCTTGCAGTTTGAATAAGGAAGAACCAAATGTATTTTGTGGTCAAAAGCTCAAATATGAAAGGCAGTGTCAGTAACCAAAGAAAAATGGTTTCTGTACAATAATTTGAGTTGTCTACCATCTACAGTTATGAAAATTTGTGGATTATTTGCACTCAGGGTAAAGAAGAACTTGATCATTGTCTGGGTCAAAGATCAAGGTCAGTTACAGAAAGAATCAAAATGATTTCCACAATAATATTAACTCTGCATTATATAAAAGGACCAAGCTTTGTGGATCACTTGCATTTGGGGTAAGGAAGAAGAATGTCGATTTTGAGGTCAGAGGTCAAGGTCTTATTGATTGAAAGAAGACAAACGGTTTCTTTGTAGTAGTAATTAGTTCAACATCACAGACTGGGGCTGAACTATTTGGATGTACCGCACTTGCAGTAAGGGAGAAGACTATTTATATTTTGATGTTAAGGTCAGTGTAACTGAAAGAAGATAAATGTATTTTGGTGTCAAGGTCACTGTGACTGAAAGAAGATAAATGTATTTTGGTGTCAAGGTCACTGTGATTGAAAGAAGATGAATATATTTTGGTGGCAAGGTCACTGTTACAAAGAAGATGAATGTATTTTGGTGGCAAGGTCACTGCGACTGAAAGAAGATGAATATATTTTGGTGGCAAGGTCACTGTGACAAAGAAGATGAATGTATTTTGTAGGCAAGGTCACTGTGACTGAAAGAAGATAATGGTTCCTCTAAAAAAATGTCAGTTGACTACATAGAAGCCTCTTAAGCATTTGGTGTACATATAATGTGTATAATAACATTAATTGAAAATTTGAAACAGCCAAGTAAACAAGTTCTTGTTTCAATTTTTTTTTATTTTGAGAATAATAACAGTGAGATTGAGGCTGTATTGGGTACATGAACCTAAACATATAGTTTTGGTGAAGTAAACAACTTTTTTAAAAAATATCTTATTGTTAGAGTAAAATGATTGGTTTTTGTCAAGGTCATACTCTGACTACGTGCTTTTAGATGTAAATACTTCTTGAAAAATCTGGAGAGCTGACTCTCATTGGGGAATCTGTTTTGCATTTCAAGTTATTGTATAAACTTTGTTTATAGAGATATTTTGTTGGTTGGGACTTTTTCGTTACACTGGTAAGTGTCTATTGTGTCAGTTTGGAGTTATAATTTTTATTCAGATTACTTGGATTCTAAAAGATTGGTTCTTTTCCTTGAAATATTTAAGTGCTCATACAGAATTCTAAAACAAAGACATTTATGTAAAATTTATTCGGATTTTAAGCACCGGAGTCGTATTTCTTGTGTTTCAACAATGAACTGTAGATACAGCACAGTACAAGATACAGCATACATCATTGCATTCCATCTTCGATTTTTCATCAGGACTCGGACTTAAATTAATTAGAACATTTCATTACTCGGACTTTTGAAATTTAATTTGAGCATTATTCTTGAATGTTTTGGGATTTGATTCTTAAACCTGTAAGTTCTCACTTATATTTTTACATTGTTTTTCCAGGGGGAAAAATTATTTGTTAAATTTTACAACGCTTCTTGTTTGAACTTTTTCTGTACTACTGTTTATTAGAGCCTAAATACGTAACACTAAAATGATGCAAAGTAAATTTTGAAACAATTTTTACAAAATATATTTTAACCCTGTGATCCATGTTAATATCTGTGTTTCATATCAGGTTGTGATATCATAAAAAGATCCCTGTACTGTGTAGGTAACATTTTCATACTTGTAGATAGATATGGCTTTGTTGATTTGATTTTGACATGTTGACAAAGCACTTGCATATTGTATTCATTATAGTTTTCCCTCATTTTCTTATCACAGGAAACCATGAAGGCATCAATACTATCATGTAAATTATTTGAAGATGTAGAAGTTTTTTCATTGTTTCAGGTCGGCAGAGCCTTTGACATTGAACCAGTGGCACTGGGTTAAAGTGTCAAGGACAGGCCTAGAGGGTGTCATGGAAATTTTCCAAGACATTGGGAACCTAGTAACCATAAGTAATTCTCAAGGTGCCTTTACACAGTTGACCTTGACATTGAATCTCTTCATTGGGGGACATAGTAATTTTGATGTGACTTCAAAATATGCAAACATTACCCAGTCTTTCAGAGGATGCATCCAAAAGGTAAATACATAAACAAAAACAATCATGATGACAATAATTTTAAATACATACTTAATGCAAGGACTTTTTTAAAGTAACATCGTATGATAGATGCATTCACAGCTCTGCTTTTTTTAAACTTGAGTGACAGGACAAGCTTATGATTTGCAGAGCTTAATACCATTCTAGATACTGTTGTTATGAAATGGTTTTGATAAAACTTTAGATGTATTTGTTTGTTTTAGGGTTTAACGCCATTTTTCAGCACATGATACGCTATACATGGCGGCCAGTATTATTGGTGGAGGAACCCGAGGTAACCCACGGAAAGAACCACCAACCCACAAGAAGCTACTGGCAAGCTTTCTCACATAACTACATAAGCCGAATCTTAGACTCGAACTCACGCAGACAGAGGTGAGATGGCAGTGATCCGTAACGGAAAGCGCGTTAGACCACTCGGCCACTCGGGGCCTCTCTTTAGATGTAAGTTGGTATCATCAAAGTCTTTAGTAAATTTGCTAGTGAATGATATTTACACGTTCTAATGAGTCGATGTACGTTATATTGGGTTTAGTGTGTTAGCTAGAGGCTTTCATTTTTAACAGGTTTTAAATAGATTTCAGAAGTCAATTATGAGACTCATTTCTGAACATTTTGGAGGTGATTTTGCTGAAACTTTAAATACTGGAGGTGATCCAACATCTGATTGCCCTTTTGATCAAACTTGGATACAAGTCTTCGTAAGAGGGTTTGATCAATGTATTGTCACTGAAAGTGGAGGACTTATGTGAAGTGCATGATGAATTCTGATTGAAATAAAGTGTTTATGAAGAAACTAGTAAGTGAACAAATTCATATTGAATACTGATTACTGCAGACTATTTGATGATTTGGCAGCATGTTTATATCGAATTTTGAATAAAGGGAGGCAACTCCAATTTGTGATAATGATTATACTTGATAGTAGTTATCTCCCTTGTGGATTGTTACACAGATGGTAATACATGTACTTGAAACAAAAGTACAACATTATGTTAAAAGGAAATAATAATCTCTAAAATAATGTTAAGAATATTATTATCAATTCTCTAGTTACATATGTAGAAAATAAAGTTTAGAAAAATATGAAGATTATTTATAGAAGCATGTGTACCATTGTCGTTCTGTTGTTCTACTGAATATTATGTTAATTAGAATCACTTCATCTCTCAAAGACATCATTATTCTCTATATATTGACTTGGCACAGTTGGTGGTAAATACCACGTCATTTTTTTAAAATTGATCTTCGAATGCAAGAATTGTAATGTTATGATTTCAAGCATGTACCAAGAGTTGATTAATGATTTTTTTTCTTCTTAATTTCAGATTGTAATCAATAATAAGCCATTACAGTTAATCGAGGATGCCATATCAGGTGTAAACATTGAGGGTTGTGAGCATCCATGTGTTGGTCATCCATGTTTAAATGCCGGAGAGTGTGTGCCAAAAAGGGATGTATATTCGTGCTCATGTCCACTAGGGTATATTGGCCTCAACTGTGAAAAAGGTAAAAAAAAAACTGTTTCCTTGGGTGGCAAAATCTCATTACCTTTATATGAGTGCTCAACTAAACAGAATTCTTGCAGAGACACGTCCCTGTCTTTCCATTAATTCCTCACATTTTACCTGCACTCTCTACAGCCTACTCAGATGTGTTACAGTGGAGAACAGTGTACATCATTATGCCGCCAAGTTTCCAAAATGTCCCAATTCTTGATGGGTGTACTACAGTCCTACCCATTTATATCGACATCGCTTATATCGACAAGCCGCCTATGTTGACAAAAAAGCAAAGTCTCATCCCAGTCTGCTATTACTATCAAATTGTTATGCTTATGTCAACGTCGAGATAAAAGATCAACGTACATGTCGACAGAAGCCCTTAGTCCCAGCTTTAACAAATCCTTTGTTTTCTAATCATTTATGTCGACAAACTGCCAGTTCCGACCCATACTTTGTTCAACAATTAGTTTATCTTGCCGCTAGGCTTTTGATGTCGTGGTCGGATAAAAAAAGACATAGCAACACATTTTCTCACCACTCTGCAGCTAGTTAAGTCTTTGATCTTGCCGCCTAGTTTGTGGGTCAGGTTCTTCAGATGTACTCTTACAATGACAACATGTACATCTTTGGGTCTTTCAACCACTGAATTTTCTGATTGTAAATATCTGCACAGCTAAAAGGATCAATTGATGAACACAATTTCCCAATCAACAGGTGGTCGAAGCGGGACTAGCAAGCCCTTAAATTTGCCGTCCAGGAAATTGATGCGTACAGAGGACTCCTGTATATGTGATTTTCTGAATCCCATATATAAAAATTGCGTGAAAATATGGATTACGCGTTTCCGAGACCTTTGAAAGTGATCGGTGATTAAAACAAGTTTATTTTTGCTGTGAAAGTTTCATTTTTTAACTTTATTTACATTTACGATGGCTACCAACAGCATGGTAAAACACAAATTAAATTTACAGACAGTCTCTGGAAACTAAATATCTGGCTGTTAAGGAAGTTAAGAGATGAACATCTCACAAAGAGGTCTGTGAAATTTTTTCACTTAAAAATAACGCGTTCAGAAAGGATGAAAGTTGATGAGTCTATAAAGAAAGACTAAGTTGAAGGTAACTGCGCTCCCCAAAAGAAGAAGCAAGACTGCTACATTTGAAGACATGGAGGAAGAAACAAAATGGTTCAATGAAGCATTATCGAAAAAACTTAGTGTGGAGAACTTCGCTGCAACACGTGGTTGGTTCAGTCACGTTAATGTTCGTCATAACGTCTGATAAAGTATTTGCGGAGAATACATGTACTGTTGACAGTTTTTCACTTCCCTGTTAATAGCCCCATCCCCTTGGTAGCCTCAATAAGATGGGAAGACACAGACCAAAATCAAGGCCAATTTAAGTACATGTACATGAAGCATGTAAATGACAACTTGCCAACCATGTGCTAATGCCGACGTTGAATATCATAATGTTTTTCTTATCAGGATGTGATCCGTGCAATATTTTAATTTGGATTTTATTACACAGAGGTAACCAAAATGTAATTTGTCAATATACAAGTGTATTTCACACTGATTCTGTCTTCATGTACACAAAATTTCCATTTTTTTTTCTCAAAGTGTAAATGCTGTTCACTGACGACGGGTCACCCTTTGCTAACGAATTTTAAATTTTATCTTTTTTCAGCCCCCCCCCCCCCAACACTTATCTCGATATCTGCCTATGTCGACAATATTTCCTCGGGCTCAAGGATGTTGAGATAAACAGGTAGTACTCTACTACCAGTTTAAGCTGTTGTTTTTTCCAAATCTGTTGACATTTTGACATGTGTTGTAAAAAAAAAGAACAAATTTTATTTGAAAAATTCATTAGCATGTCCTTGAAGGTTGATCTGTAAGATAAGAAGCTTCAGTTTAAAACTGAAGTACATAATGCCTTTTTCCATGAAGACGTCACTCAGTAATTACTGTTACAGTTATTATCAGTTATATATGTTGCATCCAGTTTTAGTAATTGGCTGACAATAAAATATTGGCCATGATGAGGGCTGACTCAAACATGACCTTTTGTTATGAGCTTTTGACTGTTATTGCATTATTTTTCTTTCTAAAATAATGGTTTTGTCAACAACTTTAATAAAATTAACTTTCATATTTCAGAGGCCAAGAACCCAGCTGACAGTCCAAGATTTATGGGAGAAAGCTATCTTATGTACACGGAGAAAAAAGTTGCAAAAAGGTAGTAAGATCTCTTGTTACTTGATTTGTACCAAACTCCTTGTTCAGTATAATACCTCTGTATGTCCTGATTAGTAAACTCACCCACCCCATTAGGTCAAAACCATACAAAGTGCAAAGGATTTGTCAAATGAAATTTATGTCATTCTCATAAACCTCATTGTTTCTATTGTCTTGATGATAAGAGCTAGACGTAGTTTTCTGGTATCATTTTTGCAGTATCAATAGCAGCAACAGAGTCATCGACAATGTTAACCTTATATGTTAAGTCAGATATCTTTTGCATCATTGGCTACACTAAACTGTAACTTCTATAGATTGTCACTATATGCTTTAAGTTTCTACATGGATATGCTTGGATACCAGGATATGCTAGGAGTTCTATAACCTGGTTAGACAAGTAGTGACTGTACAGGATGCATAAGCAAAATCATAAGAATTTAACAGGCATGATGCCACATTTAGGACAAATCCAGTCAGGGTACTGACTAGAGCATCGGTTTGAAACTCTCCCTTTCTTTGTTTAATATGTCAAAACTGGAATATCTGTCATTGAGAAATGTTTACAAAGCTTCCAAAGACAGTCTCTGTGATGTTTCTTTATTCTGTGTCATTTCAGAATCAGTGGAAACAAGATAGACATAAGAATGGCCATCAAGCCAGAAAGCCCACAGGGTTTACTCTTTTGGAGCAGTCAAGATGAGATGGATTCATCCAGTGATTATGTTGCCTTGGGATTTGTAGATGGAGCTCTTCAGTTCCGGTACAATTTGGGCAGTGGAGAGGCGGTACTGTCTTATAATGATTCCAAATTATTTGATGGTGTTTGGCACTATATACATGCTCAGAGGTACGTTTACTAGACAAGCTATTCAGAATTACAAATTCAGATTAACTGATCATGGATGTCATTAAGCTGCACATGCAACCAATATGGTCTTTCAATTCTGTTAGATGCACTGTTTTGAATACTGAATACAAAAAATGCATCTATAAGAGCAAGTTTACAGTTTTGAGTGCAAGCACATTTTTATGCCTGCAAACTGTCTGATAAATTCCAAAGTTTCTAGCTATCTTGCCACAATGCCAAGCATATTTAGGGCCCTCCTTCCATTGTTTGTCAATAATTGCTATTTTCAATGTCTTATCAATGAAACCTCAAGATTAGTTTTAGCTAAACATGGCAGAAAGCATCATGGCAAAATGCGTTAAAAATGTTTAGAAATGATCATCTGCCATCAGATACTTTGCCACAATTACAAAAAAATAGACCACATAAAATAGAACTGCCTTTTCCAGAAAATGCTGTAGATATTTTCATCAAATGTGTCAGAAAGCATCCTGGTATAAAAAACCTTTAGAGACTGCACAAATTATGCTGATCCAATATCTTTGCTAAAAATTTAAAGACCTTTTTAAAATTACTTTTTAGAAATTACAAAATGAAATTTTGCAAACCTTGAGATAAAGCATTCTGGCATGAAGACATTTTTAACTTGTACAAATGATGCTAACCTGCCTTCAAATATGGCTGCTGTTACTAAGATTAGTAAAGTTTTATATGACTTCTCAAATATGGCTGCTTTTACTAAGGTTAGTAAAGCTTTTAAATGACTTCTCAAATATGGCTGCTTTTACTAATGTTAGTAAAGCTTTTAAATGACTTCTCAAATATGGCTGCTGTTACTAAGGTTAGTAAAGCTTTTAAATGACTTCTCAAACTCAAATATGGCTGCTGTTACTAAGGTTAGTAAAGCTTTTATATGACTTCTCAAAGACTACAAACAGAATTCAACCAAATTTGACAGAAAGGATCCTGGTTTAGAGGGAGTTCAGGTTGTAGTTTGTGCAACTGATGCTGCTCCACCACATAATTTGTTTTTAATTAGAAAAGACTAAACCACTTAACAGAATTTGATTATATTAGACACAAAGCATCCTCGCTGGAAGACCTTTCATATTTTTACATATAACGCTGATTTGCCATCAGATATGGCTGCCATTTCTACAATTAAAAAATGACTGCATTTCAAAACCGATTGAATAGAATTTGATAAAACTTGAAAGCATTTGGTATGAAATCATAATTCTTTACAAATGAGGCTATCATATATGGCTGTTATTACTAAAAGAAGAAAAAAACTTTTTATGACTTCTTCTAGATAACCACTGCATAGAATTTAACCAATGAAAATGAATGGCTAGAATTTTTGTATATTCTCATATGCAATTATTCTGTTTCTGTACAATTAAAATGCAAAATTGCTAAAATATGCTCAGATGTTTTTTTAATGCAGTGATGTTTTGGGAAGGATGTAACTTATGGCTTGGCCCAGCATCTATCCATCCCTCTACCCATATTTGTTATTTTCTGCTTCTGAAAGTTACTGTACCATTTTAGTTTAAGCCTAGCAGGAATGTCTTTTTTTCGGCTGTGCTGTACTCAGCTTGTATTTGGGATGGCTCCCCTGGCAATATTGTTTCCAATCCAGCCATACAGAACATCTATTAAGAAAATATTATCCATGATGATGGGGCTTGTTTTGATCAAATTTGGCACAAAGCTTTCTTATCAAAATGTGTTAGGGTTTGTGCCCTTATCATTGCAGTGGCTTTATTTAAGCTATTCTATAAAATGTACATGGGAGTAGGGTAAGGCAGCTTTGTATTTTGATGCCCACCTTAACATTAGACAAGTCTTTTCTTGATCCACAAATAGAATTTACTTTAGGTGAAAGTTTCCCATGATTGAATTATTTTCAAAAACAGGTCGGATATAAAAAAAAATGGCAGTATTTACTGGAATAAGTGACAAATGATGTCACATTATTTGATCATTGCTTAACCTGACATTTGGCACAATATGCCCATAATTATCCCTTGCATATGTTCATCATCGTGTTTCACATTTCAGGATGTGTGTGTATATATATATATATATATATATATATATATATATATATATATATATATATATATATATATATATATATATATATATAAAAAGAATTTCACTTCTTGTTTGGTAATTATGGACTTTACAATTAGCATTATGAATTTCCATATGACTGTCTCTTGTAGATTAACTAGGGTTGGACAATAGGTTTAACAGACATTGTGTAAAACTTTACCCCCTACCCCCATTTACTTGACTGTAGATAGCTAACAAATCAACTGGTCAATCTTACCTTATTTATAAATGCTTTTCATGACAGTGTTCTAATGAAATACATACCTACACCTAAGTATCATATATAGTGACTATTTTTGGTAAATATATTAATAGGAATTTTTCATTTGATATGGGGAGGAGACTTTGCAGCATTTAAAACAGGAGTCTCAAACAATTGAACCTACAGTTCACATTGACAAGTGAAATTTATAAAATAATAATGCAGAGTTTTTCATCATAGCCAATAACTGTTATATCATTTTTGTCTTGTTTACAAAATTTTCACTCGCTACCTTTTGTCAGAGCCACTGAAATGTTTAAGTGATGTGGCTCTTGGGCCAGTGTAATTGTCTTCGTATGGCCCTTGTGGTGATTTGAGTTTGAGATCCCTGCTTTAAAACATGCTTCTGTCTTTATATCAATAGAAAAATTATGTTTTGTGGAATTTCCAGAAGAGAGTGAAAGAGCAAAAAGACAGACACCTTGCCAAGAAATAGGTTTCAACATGACGTGTAGAAATGTCATATTGCAACACCTTGACTTGAAAAAATGGTTGTTAGAAAAAACTCTTACCTTCCTCCATTCTTTACGGTTTTACTTCTGAGTGCTAATTAACATTGACAGCCACTCTAAATGCTTCACTAATCCCTGACTATGATACTGTGTTTAATGCCATAAAACTGTAAGCATATTCATGGTTGACAATATGGGGCAGTTCCAGTAAAATAGTAGCCTCAAGCCCTCATTTCCCCCACATGATCTGCATAGCAAGCCTAGTAGACTTTTAAGCCTGTCTGAAGTCAGCTCTGCTTTGTTCAGAAATGTTCATATTCCAAGTACAGACTCGACTGTCTCTTTCTGTTTGCTCTATTTGAACTGTAAAAGTTTTTTTTGATAGTAAATTTCATGACCATTTTATCAGCTCTCGTATCAGAATTATTTATGTCTGCATAATTTCATTTGCATCTTAATCTGTGAGATTGTTGCCAAAATTTCACACATGAAAAATGGAGTCTAGATCCATGCATTTATAGTTCAATCTTGAGCAGATTTTTTTTAGGAAGACTGCTAGTAAAGATAATGAAGTTTTATTTCATAATTCATCTTGTAATAAAAGGAAGAGTACATGTGCAATAATATCTGTTGTTACCATCATTGGCAAAGACGTAACAACAGTTTGATAAAGGAAACTTAGAGCATGATTAACCTTTATTTTCTCACAGTACCTTCTCTTTGAGACCATTGGACTCGCCTCTGCCACAGTTAACTCACAATAACTTCTCATTTAGGCCATTTGACTCTACTCAGCCACTGTTAACTCACAATACCTTCTCTTTGAGGTCATTTAGCTCTACTCAGCCACTGTTAACTCACAATACCTTCTCTTTTACAATATTTGACTCAACTTAGCTACTGTTAATTTTCAACACCTTCTCTTTAAGTAGTTGGACTCTACTCAGCGACTGTTAATTCACAATACCTTCTCTTTTAGGACATTGGACTCTACTCAGTCTCTGTTAACTTTCAATCCTTTCTCTGTTAGGCCATTTGACTCTACTCAGCCACTGTTAGCTCAATACCTTCTATTTGAGGCCATTTGACTCTACTCAGCCTCAGTTAATTCATAATACCTTTTCTTTTAGGACATTTGACTCCACTCAGCGACTGTTAACTCACAATACCTTCTCTGTTAGGTCATTGAACTCTAATCAGCCACTGTTAACTTGCAATATCTTCTCTTTAGGCATTTGGATTCTACTATACTAAACCATTGTTAACTCATTTATATTTTTGTAGCTGTCAATTTTTATGGTAATGCTACCAAACTATGACAGTAATGTTGGAGAAAGGATTGTAATGATTAGGAAGTTACCCTCAATAAATTTTGTTCTCATTATGAGGACAACATTTCTGTTGAGTCTACCTATCTGTTTGACAGCCCCCTACATTAATCACAGTGGTGAAGTTAATTTTATCCATACCATTTTAACCAACCCTCTTTATATTTAGAATATATTATGTAACTATGCAGTTATCTTTCACTTAATAAATGACATCATTATCAAAGCTCAGGGTCCTTTGTTAACAGCTTCCTGTTTTTCTAGAAACAATTAAGACTTTTTATCTTTGCATATGATCTTTATTACAATCCTGATACAGATACCAATGAAATTATTTTATTCTCTTTACTAGTTTTTTTCTTTATTCTTTTCTCTTCTTCTGTTTTACATGGGTTTTTTTCATCTTGCAGGGACAAACAAGATGGTTACTTGGCTGTGGATGAATTAGATGTTGTGGAAGGCAGCTCAAAGGGGACATATACCATACTCAACACTAATAAAGTTCTTTATATTGGTAAAAAAAAACATTTTTACTGTCAATAATCTTAAGTTCATGACCCTTGATTTTCTGGACACTATATTTTCAAAATCAATCATAATTTTCAATAGCACACATCAGTCAATTATAATTTTTGTAGTTTTCAGAAAAGTTGAAGATGGAAATTAAAATAGGGAATGCTTTACCTGTAGTACAAAATAATGATATGCCAAGTGTAATATGACAAACTTCACAGAGAACTTAATATACCTTAAAAAAAATTTCAGTTCCTAATTAATGATTATATATAGTCTGTAATGGTTCATACTGTTTTGGAACCAGATCCTTTTCAGTTGGCCAGCATAATCCTCATCATGAAAAAAAATCATTTTTAAACAATATTGATAGTTTATATTAAATAATGTGGACAGAGTTAAATGGATAGTGTGCAGATAGTCATAATTGTACATGCCAAATATTTATTATGTATCTAAATTAACATGGCACTTGTCCTTAAGCTATTAATTGTAATACACATGTTAAGGAATGAACAGAATAGTCACTATTCCATTTATATTTTCATTTGTTTTAAACTTTTAAAGTAATGTTATGCCTGCTTTTGGTTGAAAGTCAAAAGTAAGGAGGAAACATGTACAAATCTTTCAGCAAGTAGTTGATGGGAACATCTTTTACCAGTATACACAGCTTTAAAGGCATTGCAAGTTTTTTTAACAAGGGTGACGTATAAGCAATAGGGTTGGCACTCTCTGGATTTGACTTAGAACCGTTACTTCAAAAAGGTTAGCTCCCACTGCAGTATACAAGTTGTTGAGCTGCCTCCTTTGCCGTAGATATATATTTGGCATGGCTATGTGGCTGGTTTCTAGTGAAACTGACCTGGCTGGGTACCTGCCAGAATTTCGCTACCCATTTAGCCCCACTTTCTGAAAACCATTGAATACTTAAGGCATATGGGTACACAAGAGAACATTCATTTTCCTGAAAAGGGTATTCAGAAAAAAGATAAAGCTATATTAGAATACAAAATATCTAGACACAGAGAAAATAAGTTTTAAGAAATATAGCTAAAAATTAGGTTTCAGTCCTTATTGAATAAACATAAAGTCCCAAACACAATCCTTCCATATCATCGCATGTCACAGAAATACAGTTTTTGAGACCTTTCTTGACACTGTGCTATATGCCAGGAACATGCAGACAGTTTAAGCTATATGCCAGGAACATGCAGACAGTTTAAGCTATATGCCAGGAATATGCAGACAGTTTAAGCTATATGCCAGGAACATGCAGATAGTTTAAGCAATATGCCAGTAACATGCAGACAGTTTAAGCTATATGCCAGGAACATGCAGACAGTTTAAGCTATATGCCAGGAACATGCAGATAGTTTAAGCTATATGCCAGGAACATGCAGATAGTTTAAGCAATATGCCAGGAACATGCAGACAGTTTAAGCTATATGCCAGTAACATGCAGATAGTTTAAGCTATATGCCAGTAACATGTAGTCAGTTTAAGCTATATGCCAGGAACATGTAGTCAGTTTAAGCTATATGCCAGGAACATGCAGATAGTTTAAGCAGGAAGGATCCGTGTTTTGTATAATGTCACATTTAGTGCTCATTTAAACTAATGCCCATGGGCAGTTTTATATAGTTAATTGACATAGAGGCAAGTGAAAGGCACAGTAGTCAGAGATAAATAGCAATCATTCCACATATTACTTCATTGACTGAAAACAATAGCTAATGTTATTTTATATTGTTAGTACCACTGCAGGAGAGCTTCTTGAGTTAATTGTCATAAAGTACATAAAAAAAAGAACAACACAGTTTGGTAAATCAGAAACATATACTTATTATACTTTGTTGCCTTTGAATGAGAATGTTCAAGCCATCTTTATTAAAGATTATTGACTAGTTTGTGATAAGTGGCAGTGTTTCTTAGGAATATGATTTTACTCCAAACAGTGGCAGTGCTTCGTGGGAGTGGGATTTTACTCCAAACAGTGGTAGTGTTTCTTGGGAGTGGGTATTTTACTCCAAACAGTGGCAGTGTTTCTTCAGAGTAGGATTTTACTAAAAATATAAATTTCTTCTTATACAATAAGTAGCCAGGTGTTTCCTGACCAGCAGTGGTTTCTCCCTTTTGTTAAGCAATCACTGGATTGTATCAACAGCAACCACTATAGATGTGCAGATTAAACTTTCTTCATGAGCAAGATGTTAAATAAAGGAATATCATGTGAATTGACATGTAAACATTTCATATTTTTGTATTCCATTAACAATATCAATCTAATTTGAAGGTGTCAGGTTTAAAAGTTAGAAAGTTTTAACCTTACTGGGGAGGGGGGAGGTTGAAACAATTTCTTGCTGGTTAGTGGAAAAGTAGCTGTATAGTCCCAGCAGAATTGGGCAATTTCAGATCCAAGATATTATGACTCCTCTTGAGAACAAAATTAATTTTTGATGAGATACAAGTTTCATTTTATATCATGAAAATTTATTAATTCCAATAATTTTCACCCTATATTTTCCAAATTATTGGTCCTAATTTCCAAGCACATTAAACAGAAAAATGACTGCCTTTCTTTTCCCATTTATTGTGTGTCTTATATTAGGAAGGCCATGTATTGTTATGATGTTGAACTTGAGTTAGGAAGAACCCTATCAATTTCAGGGTCAAATGAAGATCACAGTCTCTGACTGAAAGAGGAGCAATGATTTCCACACATTATGTCAAAAGTTAGCAAAACAGTTACCAAATTGTCAATTGCTTGGCACTTGATGAAAGGAAAAAACTTAGAGCACAGAAAAATGAATTCATTAATTTATGTTTTGTCAGGCAAAGTCATTATTTACAGTGAAATTTTAGATTGATTCCCATGTTGGCTGTATGGATAACATGCCAAACTCCTAGCCATAGAGATGTGGGTTGCAGAACCACTATAGCATCAGCCTGGACCAATTCTCATAATGTGTCCCTGAGCAAGGCACTGCTGTAATTGCCATGGTGCTAAATAACCAACTTGTTTGATCTGCTCTAAAACACCAAAAACATTATTTCCATAGGTTTTGTACAAGTTCATTTATTAAAAATGTGTCTGAATTATTACATAATTCATGTACATATTTACATAATTGTTCTTTTCTAATGAAAGAACCAATTTTCCTGAAATAGCACTTTGTTCACTTCTATACTGCACTCTACTTCATCTACATCTTTCATGGTCAATAGTTTGTGTTTGCATTTGTCAGAAATTGACAGTAGCAAGGTTTGTTATTGTGAGGGATTATTGTTGAGCTTTCTCGGTTCTCCATATCAT
Organism: Unio pictorum; assembly: GCA_030141615.1. Taxonomy (NCBI): domain Eukaryota; kingdom Metazoa; phylum Mollusca; class Bivalvia; order Unionida; family Unionidae; genus Unio; species Unio pictorum. The sequence goes on along the minus strand of JARLTB010000085.1, from coordinate 5,423,314 downwards.
CATTATTTATAATAATTTTTTTTTTAGGTGGTATGCCCGATGTCAGCCAGAATACACTTAGAAAATTCACAACAGGCTTTAAGGGATGCATACAGGACTTGATTCTTGGTGAAGACCTGACGCTGAGCCTAATGGAGAATGTTCAGAAGGGACGCAACATTCTCCCATGCTCATAATTATCCATAAATCTTCCTTCCTATGTGTGATTAATGTGTTGTATGTCTGAGAGAACAAAACTCAAACATTTGGATGCTTATTTCCAGGTTAATGTGATGGTCAGTACATGATTGATTTCATCATTGCATGCAGTAGTGATGAGTGTTGTATGCTCTTTTTATTGTTGACTCCATTATATTTATCAAGACGTGTTTTAATTGTATTTAATAATCAAACTTGCTCCAGTTTGTTGTAAGATGGAGATAAAAATGAAACCATTTTGAGCCTATTTTTAAGTGAAATATGTGATGTAGTTTTGGGTTTGATTTTTTTTTTAAAGCTCAACTGGTCATAAACTGTTGTCCATCATCCATCTGTAGATAGCTTAAGATGCTGCTGCCCCTCCTAAACACACACAAACATTTATCTCATAGACTAGTTGGTCCTAGATAAAAATAGTGCGACTTCCAGTATGGCTGCTACAGTGGCCATTTTGTAAATCATATTACAGCTACTCTTTCTGGGTCTGTGAATTTAAAGACTTCTTCTGATGCCTGATTCTTAAATGAAAATGATACTTATCTGACAGGCATCTTAATAATGTTATCATCATTAGTTATTTTGGATGGATGTCCATTTCCATGAGTGGGCTTGACCAGAAGACTTCTTACAGCATTTAGTTGGTTTTAAAAGAAACTGATGCCAATTTCATGGTAAGTATGGCTGCCATGGTGGCAGTCATACAAACGTTACTGTCACTACTCCTTCTGAATGGATGGCCATACCAACATGAGGGTTACATAGTTGTCCATTAATCTTACATTCAATATGGTTATATTGATGGTCATTATAGAAGTCTTCTTATTGCTATTCTATTGATTATTAGACGGTCATATCACCAAACTATTTCTTCTTATTGGTCCTAAACCAAAATAGCATAGATCTTTTGTATAATGCGCGCATCATGATGGCCATCTTGTTGTCGACATTTTCAACTTCCAGTAGTTATAAAGAAGAAACTATATTATTTTTGGATTCCTGGAAATTCTGATTTGGTTTTTTTGGATTCCTGGAAATACTGATTTGATATTTTTGGATTCCTGGAAATTCTGATTGGGTATTTTTGGATTCCTGGAAATTCTGATTTTGGTATTTTTGGATTCCTGGTAATTCAGATTTGGTATTTTTGGATTCCTGGAAATTCTGATTTGGTCAGTAGATCTATGGATATTTTTTAAGGAAATCTTTTATTGAAAAAGTGTAAGATGGATGTAACTAAAATATAGTTGGTCTACATGTTAAAGGTTAGTCAAGAGAAAGCCTAATTTTTTTAATTATAATTTTAAATATGTATATCAGCATCAACATTTTTTTAATGAGCATAGTTCAGTCGTTTGTGTGTGTGTGTGTTATTATCACAGTACTGAGTCATCATTAGTTAAATAAAGTTGATGTTTATAAGTATTGATATGTACAGTTGCATGTTGTGATGTGTGTGCAACATAAATGTGCTTTGGCAGTTGTAACCAGAAATAAGATTTAGTCTAAATCTTCATTCAGATGTAATACTGACCTTCATTCAGCTAAATGAAGTATTTTTGTCATTATAAGAACAATTACTGATACACCTAAACATTTAAATGTCACTGGATAAATATAAACTCTGAGAGAGTAAAAACCTGGATACAGACAGACATGCATTTTCTTAGATTATGGGTTTTAAGAGTGACATGGCCAAAATCATCCCATGAAGAATTAAATCTGAATTGTGTATACAAACGTACATGAATTTATTTAGATATATGCATTTTATTTTATGCATGCTTCTAGGAAGTATAGGGGAACAAATGTTCTACCCCTTGCAACAAAATTATGTGTTGGCATCGCAGATTTAAAATCATATTCATATATATATACATTCTCATTGCATTTCATCCATTTTTACTTCATTGGCCCAGGGCCTCATTTTGGCTTGCATTTCATCGGAATTATTCCAAAGAGAAGTGGCTAAGGGAATTTTGTACATGATCATTAATTGTATATTGATAAAGCTTTTATTTCATTTACTTTGGATTTTTGCACCCTGTATGCATCTTGCATACCTGGAATCCTGAAACATTTGAAGGAAATGCTTCTTGATCAGTACAAAAAGACATGCATCTCTAATTAAAAAAAAATATATGGTGACCCATATTTCACTGATCACAAGCTTAGGTTGAATTTTGAATTGTAAGTTTATTTATCATGCCTGTTCATGCTGGATCATCAAACTTGTCACACCACTAGGTCACTGTGACTCATATCGAATGCTTATCAGACTTGTTAAATTTTGTGTTTGTAAATTTATTTTTGAAGTTGTATTAATTTTAGAATCATCAAACTCCATGAATGTATGCATCTCTATCAGTACCATGCCCTTACAATAAATGGTCACTGTGGCCTATTTCTGGTTTAGTTTTTTTAAGTGTTTTCCCTATAACTTCATTGGGTTTGTTTGCATACTGTATACCAGGTGCATGCTTTTATACCTACAATCACAAAACTTGGGAATACATCTTGATGACTTCTACACACATGTAAAAAAGAGTGACCCTTTTTTGCACTATTGTACCTATAATCATTGAACTGGTTAGAGGATTCTGATTAATAAATACTAAACCATCATCACAAAAGTAGGTCATGTTGTACCATATTTCAACCTGAAATTTACATCTTTTCTTTAAAATTTATTTTTTGAACAGTTCAGGCTAAAATCACCAAATATGCATCTCTTGTATTACTACGCTCATCACAAAGTGGGTTAATGTGACCAATATTTCATATATCACTGATGTCCTGTTAGATTGTGTGTTTACATTTTAATACTAGATGATTGTGAACGTCTCGTTATCTACCAAATCAGTAAAACAAGGTCACTGTGACCAATATTTCACATTCTCCTAGTCAGTACCAAGTTTTTTACTTTTATCTCATGACAAGATACGTTTTTGCATGATTTGTAATACTGTCCTTTCCAAATAGATAAAACTAAGTGATTGGATGCATCTTGATGGTTGTTACTCGTTCATTTCAGTAGTATGTCATAATATCCCATATTTTATGTTTCACTGACATGGATATATTTTTAGTTGATGTTCATTTTTCAAAATGGAGATAATGTGCATCTGTATGGAAAAAGGGGAAAACTCATTTTTACCTGTCTTCTAGAGGCCTTCTGGATCCAATGTCAAGTCTGGACTGCCAGTTTTGGGTTGATTGGAATAAAATTTGTCTAGACCAGACTGCCAATTTTGGTCTAGAGGCTCTTAACTACATGTTTGCATTTGGTTTCTTACCATACATTTTGGCATGCTGTATACTTGGTATCTTTGCCGGAATCATGAAACATTTTGAGAAGATATGTCTTGACAAGTACTACACATATAATGCCTAGTAGGTCACAGTGAGCTATATTGCTTAAGCAATTTTGTTTGGATTCTTTCTAATGTTTTTATATTGGATACTATTTAACTGAAAATGTGAATGAGTATAGTAATTAACTGAGTGGACCATACTTTTCATGTAGGTCTCACCTGTTGTGGTTGATCAAGGTAATTACTGATGTAAAAACTATACAGTAATTATCTGAGTGGACCATGCTTATCATGTAGGTCTCACCTGTAGTGGTTAATCAAGGTAATTACTGATGTAAAAGCTATATAGTAATTAATTGAGTGGACCATACTTTTCATGCAGGTCTCACCTGTTGTGGTTGATCAAGGTAATTACTGATGTAAAAACTATACAGTAATTATCTGAGTGGACCATGCTTATCATGTAGGTCTCACCTGTAGTGGTTAATCAAGGTAATTACTGATGTATAAACTATCTTCTAATACTGGCTGTCACTTCAAAAATGCTCAAAGAATGCCAAGTACAGTGTGACTTTGGATAGTGGGTGAATGGTCATAATATAGACTCTGAAGTGGGTAATTTTATAAAATTTGTATTCGATTACAATTTATTTGAATTCCATTTAACATTTTCATTTCATCAATGACCTCATCAGTTATTTGTTTTCATTTATTGTTTCAGAAATGTATTCAGATTTTTTAAATTGTATTTCTTTAAGCCATTCCATTCTTTTTTCTTGAAATTAAATAGAAGTTTCAAATTTCAAGATTGTTGGGGGAGAAAGCTAGTTTTTTTAAATCTTGTTTTTGTCGGTTAAATGTATGGTATAATTAAACAATAAATGCATATGTTGTAAGAGACAAGATTTCATTCACAACACAGTAAAAGATAGCCACAATAAATTAAAATAAAACCACAACAGAGATTATATAACCACAACAGATTAAAATAGCACACCAGAGTAAACTATAACCACAGATTTAAAATAATCCACAACATCATTAAAGTGAAGAATTTATCAGCAAATGTGATTTTTTGTTGTTGTTTTATTCTGATCAAGATACTACAGATGTAACTACTGGTGATTATGTCATTAATAAAAACAATGTTACAATTATAAGAGGTAATAAGTAGGGTTAGGGTTAGGGTCTGTGGAACGAATCTGATTCTATGTTATTATGTGAAAGGATTTTCAACTGCAGAAACTTATCTACAAGTTGAAAATTATCATTTATCAAATCCATTCATGAAATATATTCATAATTCATTCTGTTTTCACTGTGTTATTCATTGTTCAGTGTTTTTAATTTGCACTTCCATTTTCTTGAAAAGTCATTTATTTTGTTTGCATTTACTCTGCATTTCTGTTGCATTCATTCTGTTTTCTGTTTACATTCATTTAGCTTTATTTGCATTTCATTTTCATTTCACAGGTAAATGTACCCATGTCAGTTTTATTAGCTTGTGAAGCAGATTTTTAAAATGATTTTATATTTGTTTTATATTTCTGGTGACATCTGACATTAAAGCTAAGTAAATGTAATGCTTGATCCAATGTCAAGTCTGGACTGCCAGTTTTTGGTCAATTGGAATAAAACTGGTCTAGACCAGACTGCCAATTTTGGGCCAGTTAGAATGAGACTTGTCTGGTCCATCCAGACTGCTATTTTTGTTCCAGTTGGAATTGGTTTTGGTAAGAATGTACATTAGGACATGCACTAGCAAAAGTTTGAGGTTGACTTTCCTCATAACAACATAGCTTTCTTTACATCCAGCTGGAAAAATTGTGTTCACTTAATGGAACAGCTGAAATAATTTCATCAAATTTGTTTGGAATGTTTCTTTGAACATGCATTATCAAAATTGTGTTCGAGATGGTTTCTGTAGTTTTGGTGCAATTTCCATAATTTCTTGTAAATGTATTTTAACACATTAACCCTTGGAGGTTTTTTGCTGTTTTCACATGATATTCAAAGTAGGAAACACATTTTGGGGATTATTTCTGAATACATCCTAGTATATCAACTTCCAAGCAATTTTCCATTAGCCTAATGCCTAGTTGTGTTAAAAACATTGTTTTCCATTGGTTATTTTGCTCGCACATGAGCAGAAGGGGCAAAGTTGTATTATTTTTTGCTTAATGGACACATCATTTTTGTATGGAGACCCCTCTTTATTCCAAACAACAACATTATACTACTTTCTGCACAGGTTCATCTGTCTGTGTGCAGTTCAGACCGGCCTGCCTTAGATCTGAGGCCAAAAAGTCTAAAATCTGGACACAAAATCAGATTAGAATTTTGGGTGGCAAAAAATAGGTCCAAAAATTTAGGTTTTTCCCTGTTTGCTTTTTTAGTGCAAGTAAAACATCCAGATTATTTGGTACCATTGTAGAGCTAAATCTGTCTACCATTCTGTAATACCACCCACTTTAGTGTATTGTACATGACCTTGACACTACAGAGCTTGGTAGTAGGCTACTCCCTCCTGCCCCGTAATGTGGTTGCAGGGGTTAATGTGCTAATTAACAAGAATTTTTTTACTTTTTTGCAAATTGTAACAGAATGGCTAAATTTGTCATTTATGTGCAGTGTCGATGCTCAAGTGATTAAATATGCAAGGAATATTCAGATTTGGTGACATCATGAAAATGCTTCTATTAACACATTAACCCGTAGAAATTTTTGCTGTTTTCACATGAAATTCAAGTAGGAAACACATTTTAGGGACTATTTCTGAATACATCTTAGAACATCGACTTCCAAGCAATTATCCATTAGCCTAATGCCTAGATGTGTTACAAAAAATTGTTTTCTATTGGTTATTAATTTTGGGTGGATAAAAGAATTGGTCCAAAAAGTTAGGTTTTTCCCTCTGTATTTTGTAGTGCAAGTAAAACGTCCAGATTATTTGGTATCATTTTGAACTAAATCTGTCTACCTTTCAATATACCACCCACTTTAGTGTATCGTTTATGACCTTGATGCTACAAAGCTTTGCAGTAGGCTACTACCTCCTTTCTCATAAACACGGCACCAGGGGTTAATGTGTTAAAAACTTCAGAATGGCTCATCCAATTCAGTAAAACATTTTAGGGCTGTTTCTTTGGAGATGATTTTACAGAATTATAATCTAGGTGGCAAGTTAGCATTTATGTAGCTTTTTTAGTAATGGGCTAGAAAATAATTTTTTAATGCTTGTCTAGAGAGGCTGTCAGCCAGCTCTGATTCATATTTTTTTGACAGGAATGATTAGTAAGATATGCCGCATCAAACATATGTTTGGAGTGGCTTGAATGATAATAGTTTAGTTAAGAACCAAGTGGAACACAAGGCTTACATTTTCTATAGAATGATTGAGCAATGAGACTTATTTGGTTGAACCGTCTCTATCAAAATGTTTGTCCTGGATGCCTCCACTTGCATTGTTGTGGCTTCCTTAGCAATGTGATGGAAAAACTAATTTCTGTTTATCAGAAATGGATGGTAGTAGAGTTTGCTTATCAAAATCTTGTACAATGTGGCTCTCTCAGTATAGGTGTAGCTTCAATGGCAGATGTCATACAGGTGAATAAAATTGGAGTTGATTTTTAACAAGTTAATATTTCAGTTTTAGCTGTTATATAGTAAATATCTAGAGAGAGTTTGTAATTAACTCTAAATTCTCAAAATCATTTGATATCTAAACTAAAATGCATTTGAAAAGTTGATATGGGGAATCTTGTCTTTATGAATTTATAAGAATTAAAATGTTCTTTTTAGGTAAAGTGTGTTATACAGTTTGGATTATTCCTTTCCACTAAGGTCACTATGTTGTAAATTGAAATTTATATACAAATTTTTCACCTTGTACACTTATTCACACTTGTACAATCACAAATTTGCCTCTCTGTGTGTTTAGTGTCGGGGTGGGTTGGGGTGACAGAAAGTAAGAAAGGCTGTACCTCATTTCTTTTGATAATGGGAAGATTTTCAAAAAGAATTCTAAAATTGAAATTACTACTTGATTTAAAACTACTTATTGCAGAAACTTGGTCTTTTAAATTTATGTCACTTTGTGTCTTCATAGATTGGCTTTTTTCAACTGTTTGCTTGTTTTCGTTGTCAAGTATCTTTGGAAAATTTATTTTATGTAACCAGACTGTCATTTGTCGGAATTTGTTGGGGGGGGGGGATCTTGATTTTTTTTTAATTGAATCATTCCATCAGTTTATTGATAAGTTCTTTGTTGTATTAATTTATTTACTTTGTTATCTTTATATGTATTGTGAATATTGACATATATATGGTGAATATTGACATATATATTTTGTGATATATACTTTTTGATGCCACTTGTTTAAAATTGAAAATCACTGCAAAATGAAAATCACTGCAAAAAACATTCCTTTAATTTGAATATTAATGTGATCAACGTTCCAGATTAATTTGTAATTTTCTAGTTGATCTAGAAAAAGAGAGGAGAAAGATAAATAGAAATGTTTTAGGAAATGCTAGCTTCATGGTAATTTGTTCAGATTGATCTAAACAAATTTGATAAGTCTGTACGCATATCACATTTTCTAACAACTGTTAAGAGAATGTCTTGACCAAAGAGTATTTTCTGACTACAGTTATGGATGGATCCTGGTCAGATGTACAGTGCATTTTCTTACCACTGTTATGAACTAGTCCCGGTCAAATGTCCAGAATATTTTCTAACTACAGTTAATTACAAGTTCTGGTCACATGTTTTTTTCTATAGTCATTTCGCATAGGATTGCAAAATTTTCCTTGATGTAACTTAGTAAATGTTAAGGTCAGTGTCATTAAATGTAGCTAAAAGTACCTAATTCATGTTGAATACATTGTATGAAACAAATTAATTCATGTTGAATACATTGTATGAAACAAATTAATTCATGTTGAATACATTGTATGAAACAAATTAATTCATGTTGAATACATTGTATGAAACAAATTAATTCATGTTGAATACATTGTATGAAACAAATTAATTCATGTTAAATACATTGTATGAAACAAATTAAGTACTCTTAGCTACATTTAATGACACTGACTTGAAAAGTTACAGGCAGGAAAACTTTGTGATGCTATTTGGAACTAACTATAACAATTGTTAAGGATGAGTCCTGCTTAAATGACAGTATTTGTCACCAAATGTTCATAATCTAATAGCTGTATGAATATTGCTAACTTCATGCAATTTGCACCAGTGGAAGATCCTATTTTGCTCTTTATTAAATACATCATGAAAAGTGTCTGTTGCTGAGTGAATTTTTGCCCATTGGCACATTCATAGAAATCATGTCTGAATTCTGAAACATCATGCAAAATCTAGTTTACAGCACATGATAAATTAGTAGTGATTTCAAAATGTGACGGTGTGTGTTTGCTGACGGTATCATTTTCTTAAACAGTACATTTATTAACAAAATAATCATAATTGTATCAACATTTTACATTTTTCAATAACAAACTGAAGTTTAAATTGCATTGTCTCACATTCAGTCTCACAGTTTGTCACAGTGGTATAGACATTGTAACTGATAAATCAATTCAATCCCAATGCCAATTTGACTTACACAGTAAGTGTTGATATTTACATGTGAAGATTGAGAATATATAAAATTTTGATTCATAATGATACAATTTCAATGTCACACAATTACACCTTAATTGTTCTGTCCAGTTTTGACAATCAAAGTTTGTATCTTCTGAAATAAATCAAAATTTATTACATGTAGGTAGAAAATGTATGTTTTATTGGCTTAGTGATACCCATTTGTTGTTCTTTTTTCCTTTAAAAATCTGTTTAACTTCATTTAAAGAAGAAGTATGGCCTTACCCAGGTTACAAAAGAAAAATTATAAAATTCTTTGTTTTGGAGATCTTTCATTGAAACTAACTTACAAAATAACCATAGTACAAATATCTATGAACTTTTACAAACATTTAAATACCTGTATGCATATGTCTTCATTAAACACCAATATCTTATAAACTCCACAAAGATGCATTCTTATTTAATTCCTAACCAGATTTGCAGAGCAATACTGTCTAGACAGGATGAAATTATGCAAGCCAACACGAGCCAACACAAGGTTAAATATGTTCACCCACAGAGGGAACAGTTACTTGTCCACACTGGACTGGAATATGTCTGCCTACACAGGATAGAGATCTGCATCCACATATGAAACATATACATGTCCACACAGGACTGAATAATACCTTGTTCTTGCTTGTCCAGTTCAACATTGTATAGTGCAGCAGTGAGACTAAGTTTACACAGGTGACATCCTGGTACCCTTACAACCAAGCAAGCTAGCAAGCCACCAACAAATAAACTGTTAAGTTTGACTAGGTGCTAACTTATTAATAATGATTCTTTCATTCATTTGTAACATTAATATAACTGATATGTGAATCATTTATTACAATTTCACTGTGGTTCATTTCTTGACCAGTATAGATACACCTCTCTCTTGATAACTCACACACATCGGGGTTCAAAAACATCGACTGCGCTATAAGTGAGGCACGAGTTGTCAAGGGACCTATAATTTAAAAAAAAAACATTAAAAGGATCGACACAAAGGCAAAAGGAAGGGGTTAAATACAGGATAAATTACAGGTATTGAAGAGATCTTTGAAAACATTATTCCACATGGTTTCCATTAGTTTAACATGTGTACCACTGCACACATTGCGTGTCACTAATTTTTGTGTTGAGTTGGATGCATTCTAGTTCTATTGTTTGATCCAAATTTAACATATTTTTTCATACAAAAGATCTACTCTGTTTTCGAGAAACAATGTTGGTCGATCGATAGATAGATTAGATTGAGGTAGAAGTCAAATGAAAAACAAAAACCAAGGGTTAATCATTACCAACATGAATTTATTGGGTCTACAAATATGAAACGATGTAAATTAGAACATGATAATAAAAATGCCAGTTGTGATACTCTTGACAAAGGTCAATTCAATTTTTGACATTATCTATACTGCATATTAATTACAAACAGTTTATCTATACAAAACGTGCATTCATCTGCCAGCTACACTGTTTTATGAACATTTAGGTAGAGTTATTAACAGTTATAAACTTCATTACTAACTTGCAACAATCATCTTATGTAAAAAAAAAAAAAAAAAAAAACCTCTAACTTTATATTATGGATATGCATTGTAGCAGATGAATTAAAGAAGCAGTTTCAAGTAAATTTCGGATTATGAATTCAACTTTTCGAAAGATATTATTACATTTTGAAATCTGCTGGGATTAAAATTGCCTTTGCCATAGTTGTTTCTACTGTTCATCCCTTGCTTGAATTTAGTTATTCTCTTTATTTCATATAAAATGGCGAACATTACCTTTAACTGATGCATCTGACTTGCAAACTTGTTTTTACACAATAACTCTTAATTTTCCTTGGATATTAATGAGACCCTGGTTGAGTTTGAGTGATGTCTTTCTGCATCATTGTTTGGCAGAGTTATTGCTCTTGATTATCAGATACATCTACAATTGCTTCTGCACATCAGCTCCCTTAAATATAAGCTAGATTTTTTACAGAGCTTCATACTGATGTGACCTTGGCAGAAACGAGTCAATATTTAGTGGAGTTATAGCCCCTGAGGTCAGACACACCCTTTTTGGCTTCGACAGAATAATTATTTGTTACTGGTTTACATATAGACTTACAGTGTTAGACATTGACCATAATATTTATGTTTTGTGGGGTCACCATATTACTGCCTAAATAACGGCTCGCTGTAGTGATTTTGAGATTAACTAACATTAGAATGAGAAGTCACATTTTTGGGGTCATTTTATCCCCATTAGTATATCTAAAGTGCAAAACAAAGGCAAAAGAGCATCTCATTTAGTGGAGCTGTGACAGCTAAATGGTGAACCCACATTTTGTATGCAGTTTTATATTGATATGACCTCACCTGTTTTGCATTATCATTGTGTCTGCATCAGGAGTTGTCTTCCTTTACAAATGTACCTACAGTCTATTACTCTGTGACCTTTGTCATCTAGCCCTTTGTCTACAATGTTGCACAGTACTCAGAAATATTTTCCCAACCAATTATCCCTGGGATGAGTGAGTTGCCTGAGTTACTTTTCCCTGACCTTGTTATACTCAACACAGTGCACATGCTCATTACACTGATTACGCTTTAACAAAAGAACCACATGTACTTGACACAAGCTTGCTACTGAAACAAATGGGTAAAAACATTGAAAATAGTATGTTTTAATACTTGACTCCTTAGATGAACACTTAATGAGAGACAAGATTTACAACTTGAGAGAATGCAGTTGCATACATAGCCCTTGATGTCATAGAGGGGGGGAAGTTTAGAAGCGACGATGTAAAAACTTTGAAAGAACTTTCATACTAATTAGTCCATTTTATCAAGGCTCCATTCTAGAGAACTACATCTGGACATTGTAGAATGAAAATCACTGATTTACCAAAATAATTTAAATATTTGTAGGTAATTACCCGCATCAAGATTTTGACCAATCAGCTGTTTTTTGTATATTCTCTGCTTTGTAAAAAGACTACAGTAACATGCATTCTATGAAAGATGGTTTTATTGGTGGAAATCAGCTGAAGATTCTTAAAATACTCAGTTACATTGCAACCGTGTTTGTCTTGTGAAAAGCAATTACATGCTTACATAAATATTTACTTGCATCTTTTCTTTGGCATGGGAATGTACTGCAGTCTTGAAAATACCTGTGAGCCGATGCATCTGTAACATTTCCTAACCAGACTACATTTTCACATCTGCTGTCTCTTAATGTTTCCGAGTTCTGATTGATGCAGAAGTTAAAGCTAGGTGAAAGGGAAACATGATGCCCAAATTACTAAAAATTATCACTCAGTATGACACCATTATGTAATAAAGGGTTATGTGTGAAACTGCAACATAAAATGTTCAAAATATTTACCTATTTTTGTATCAAGATTTCATCTTGTACCTTTGTAAGAAAAAAAAGAAAGAAATAAAGTAATTTCCTTTACAAGATATTCTAGAACGACAGCAAGAAGACAGACTAGGCACAGGTCATTTAGAACTGACGTTTTCCAAATTAGGCACAGGTCATTTAGAACTGACTTGAGCCAAATTAGGCCCAGGTCATTTAGAACTGACGAGCCAAATTAGGCCCAGGTCATTTAGAACTGAATAAAGCCATAATTAGGCACAGGTCATTTAGAACTGATACATGCCAAAACTTTTTCTTAGCTTAGCCATATTTTACCTGGTCAGGTTGAGTGGTTTTCATGAGCCCTGCTACGCTCTTGCTTCCAACAATAAAACAAGGAACATCGGTTCCTAGAATTTGCTTCTTTTATATCTGTTGTTACAAACATTAAAACAGTAAAAAATATGGAAGATAAATTTTCTTGTTAATTGTAATTTGAAACTTTAACATGTGCAAGAATGATGTAATCATATTAAGGAAATTATTTCCAAATTATCCCCAAAATATTGTGCAATTTCATGTTAGTAGTATATATTTATGATGTATATGCGCAAAACTGCATATGTTCTGAGTTTTGATGTGGCATATATGTCGAGGGAAATCTGCTGAGATGTAATCATATGCCATATCAAATGGTATCTTTCTCCTGTCTTGGTATTAAACTTGAATGCAGTTTTGTATTTATTACATACCGACTTTTTAGGCTTTCTAAATATTTTGAGATTTACTGTACATATGAAATTCAGAAGAAGCAAATTTATAAAGTTAAATTCACATATCTACATGTGGACATCATCAAACAAACCACCTAAGTAGTTGAATCTAGGTATGTAAAATGGTTTGAACAGCTGTATCGAACACCATACTAAGCAAAATAGATTAATAATGGATATGTGATGAAATTTCTGTACATTTATAGTATCATCTTCCTACTTTATTTTTGTGTATCTGTGTGTGTACTTCAAATGTACAAATTTTGGCATTAAATGCTGGTTTGCATCGGGGTTTTGTTTTTAATCTTAAGAAAGAGTTTAAGTTGTATTCATAGTTAAATCTGACCTCCGAGGTTATATCAGTATTCTGTGATTTATTTTACTCAATTTTAAACAATTTGTAACATTTAATTTAGAAAATTGTCAGAAAATGACTGTTTTTAGAAACAGATAAGATATGAAAGGCTGAGTGTTTTGCTCAAGTTATCTTCCTTTTCTTGCAGTATTTCTTATATACATTAACAATGCTGTTTTCTGTTTCAGCATTTGTTCCCCTGTTTATATATTTCAATCCAGATTAAATGGCAGTTGCAATAATATACATATACATGAATGCTGTTGAAATATATATATATATATATATATATATATATATATATATATATATATTGATGATGATAGAGAGAAAAAGAATAATGAATAGATTTATGTCTCTAGTTAAGAAAAGCACATTATTTTTAGCTCTACTGGTTATAAACAATAATAGTTTATGGGATAGTGTCCATTATCTTTCTTTTGTCTTGCAGCACAAATTGGTTATTGTTGTTCCTTCCACACTACTTGGAAGATTGCCATTCAGCTTAACACAACAATTATCCAAAGATCTAGCAGGTCCTAATGAAATTGGTATCAATACAGGGTTTTACCTAACAAATTTAGAATGATTGCTTGGACATTCAATATGGCCACTCTCAGCCTAACATTTTAACACTTCTTCAGAACTGATGGTCATATTAACATGTGGTTTTCACTAAACAATTCAGTATGATGCATAGTTGACAATGTGCCAGTCTGATATCAAATAGGGCCAACATAGCAGCCATCTTGAAAGTCAGGTTATTAATAAACCTGAATGGAAGGTTGTGTCAGTGTGGGATTTTCATTGGAAGACTTTAATGTTTAGTTGCTCGTAAATGAAAATTGTACCAATCTGATATCCAACATGTCCACCACAGTGGCCATCATGAAAATCTTGTCACCACACCTCTTAGATGGAAAGTCATATCAGCATGTGTTTTGACTAGAGAACTTCTTATTATCTCTAGTTGTTACTAAACAAAGATGGTACCAGTCTGATATTGAGCACTTCGGCAACTATAGAATTTTATTGCTACTCATCCCAAATGGAAGGTCATGGTTTCCACCACAAGAGTAATTATGATAACTAGTTTGGTCCTGTATGAAAATAATGTTGATCTGATTGCATAAAATGTTGCTAGTATCAACTTGATGAAAATCTTGTAAATATTTGTCCTCGATCACATAAACATGCGATGTTCACCAAAGTCTTGTAATGGTGTCTGATTGTGTCCTAAATGAAGATGGTGCTGATCTTACATCCATTATGGCAGCCACATTGGCTAGATTAAAACTCTTGTTCCTCAAGAATATCATAAATACTTGGCAGTTCAATAAAATGAATGGTCTTGTATTGAATTCCTGGAAATTCTTTTGGACACTAGAGCATCAGTTCTTTTACAGGTCTCTTTGATTATAACCCATCTGGTTTCTCCCTATTTGGCAACCAGAATGGTAGATGAAATATTAAACACGAACCCCTGAGTTGTACTTAAGGTTCCATGTGAAATTAATTTAAGTTTTAGATCGTCAGACAAAATCACTCATAACGTATAGCATTTTTTATAGTACATGTATTATTAATAAAAGATTTTGTTCAAACAACCTTTGCATAGACATAAGAAATTCAATTAAATGGTCATAATTATACTCTATTGTTATATGATTAGAGAAATTGAGTAGTTAAAAATATTACATTTTGCTAATAAACAGTTTTTATTGTAAACATTGATCACATAAATTATAAAGATCATGTGCTGGATTCCATGATATGCTTCTCTGCTTCATTACAAATGATTCAAAAATATTATAAACACTTTGGTAGTGAATCTAAACTTCACAAGTATGAATTCTTTTTTTTAATAAAGATTATTTAGTTTTAGTTGTTTTTTTAAAACATTTGTCTCATCAAGTTTTTTCTTCTGTGTCAGAATTGAGCTCTTTTGCATTAAACTGAAAACAAAGACATCCAAAGCTGTTTGTTATCATTTCAGTATTTATGCAATATGTAAATATATTTAAAGCTTTGCATTTTTATTTTTTTATTTTAATATTTTACTTTAGCACTGGTTTTTACTTTACCTTACTGAAGGTTAACGTACTGTGTATATATATTTGTATATATATAGTTGCTGCATATATATATATATATATATATATATATATATATATATATATATATATATATATATATATATGCAGCAACTCAGACAAGTGAGAAACCGACCAATGCATGCGTATTTAAGGGGTCATCTGATGGTCTCTTTGCTGTATTTATTGACCGATTTGTATCATATTTGATAGGCAGATTTATATGAACAAGACATTGCAACTTTTTCTCACTTAAATCCAACTTGGATGCAAGTCGTGACATTCCACTCACAACATTCCTTCAGATTCTATGATACTGTAATGGGTGAGCAGCAAAGCAGAAGGTGTGGATACACTGGGAGCTGTGGCTGCAGACTTGCATACAGACAGCTCCGGGCGTCGGGTAACTTTTCACAGGACCAACACTATTACAAGTACGGTGAGTCATGAATTGTCTCCTTTGGTGGGCACATACGTAGGCCATGTGAAGGTGATGTCCAGGATGTATAATTGCTTGTTTTAGAAGAACGTCACTTGCATGTTACTATGCTGACGTGCACTATTATTCTACAAAGTTCTCCAGAAAATCAATGAGTTTGCAGGCTCTGTTCTTTTCAAGTAACTGCACCACACGCGTCTCTCAATATAATGTCCCAGGAAGCCGCATTACTAACGTAACTGATAGAGATGATCGCACTGATGTTGAAATTCTCATTCATGTGGACGTCCATGACGGTGTTGGCACTGGTGCAAAAAATGAACATGGTTGTAGTGATGATTCTAATGTTTAAAACTGCGCAACTAGAAAGAGCAAAACCAACACGTTTTGTAAAATTGAGATGTTTTAAGTTATTACCCTAAAATACAAAGTGAACGAATTAAAAATAATTCGTATGGTGAATGAATTTCTATAATCCTATAAATTCTTTCAATTCCAATAGTTAAGGGAGTAATCCTAAAAAGTTCGAAAGTAATTCCGAATGATGTCAGTACTGTGTTGATGTGTCTGGATTGCAGACGTAGAAATCACTGATTTAATCCAAAAATGTATTTGAATCAGTTCACGATGATCATGCTCACATTTCTTTCATTGTACATATTGTTCAACACTTATTGATATTACTTCATGGGTCAATGATGAAACCTCTCAGGTCGACGGTGTAATTGTATTTGTTGCCTGGGCCTATTCCATATACTGGCGTTAATTTTGTAGTTACGAGATGTTATCACAGGTCCCAATTTACCATGCAACAGCTCACTGATTACATTATCAATAAAAAGAAACTCGACATTATACGTAATTATAAATGTTAATTATATTATATACAATGGAAACACCTTAATGTTTGAGAAAACTTTGATAAAAGATAATCTATACCTAGTTTCACTCAAAGATGTTGATATCGAAATCAAAACAAAACTCGATTTTGAATTGTATTTTAAGCTAAAAGAAACATAACATCTCAGTACATGATTGTTATCTTTATGAAAACATTAAAGTGGTCTCGCATACAGCGGGTGCTGTCGAAATTGTAACTGTCACGGGTTATTTGGGGTATGTATTAAATAATAATATAATATAAATTAATACTTTTATATCTCCCACCCCATTTGGTACTCGGTATCTAGGAGATGACCGCCCTCAATATAATTACCCCGGTTCGAATAAGTATAAGTGGCAAAACTTATAGATGGAAATATGTATAGAGAGAGATCTGAGCAGATATATTGAACAAACAAACACGAGCCCTCGTACAGATGAACAATTTAATAAATTACATAAACAACTTTGAAAATTCCTTACATTAGTAATATTCTCTGCTTTTAGAATAAAACTTTCACCGAATTACAATAATACGTGAATAAATTTAAATAAATTAGCCAATCTGTTACTGATAGCTTTAGTTCATCATAGGAACGAGTGAAACAATCGAAGTCAACGCCTTGTACGATTTCATAACCTGCTAGTCCCCAGTTTGTTCGGCTACCTCTGTAGCTGTTCAGAACTTGGATCCCAGGATGATACTTATGATACTTTCTACCATCCGTCTCAGGATACTCATAGAATATGTTTAGAAAATAATACGAGGCAGAATTGCGTCACAGGATTATACGTCTCACTGCACTTCCCTTTATATTTTCCTCAGCATAGGTCTCAGCGTAACGACACATCATACGTCCCAAAAAGCTATTTTCTCCCATTTAAATGAATATAAAATAGACAACCTGAATTTCCCGTTATATATGATGCAGTGGGGAATTTGCAACACTCTGCTCGATATCAGATATTTATATCAGTAGTAAACAGATGATAAGGCTATTAATCGACTACTCATGTCCTAAAATGACCCTAATTAGCTGAATGGCTAATTCGTTATGCCTTGACCTTACACATTAACACACCAGGCTTGGAGTTCTACCAGCCTCAATTTACACTGCAAATAAATGGAATACATTACAGCCTTACAGTCAAATACACTTACTCTCAATCATACGTGAAATCTAAATTCGGTGAATTCAAACGGATTCTCGTAATCATATTAACTAATGTAAATGCATTAAATTCTTAGAACCTAATTCTTATGCAAACATGACGAAAAATTGAAACAATTCGTCAAATTTATCTAAATATTAATGTAAGACTTCATATGCATAACTCAACCTAGTGTTTTTGCAAACAGGACAGCAAATAAACAATTCGTCAAACTTATCTAAGAATTAATGTACGACTTCATATGCATAACTCAACATCGCTAAAATTCAAAAGCACATTATTATACGTATGTATTAAACAAATGCATGCAAATACCTATAGGTTCAGCAAAGCATTATATATATCGCATCAACAAATTGCATGGAATTTTCACACTACCTTTGTGTACTCGTCAATCCAAAACAGTTCGGCGGATTACCTGGTAGTTTGAGTAACATAATTTCTGCGTTTTGCTCAGTTTTGACAACTTTATCATAAAAATGAAGTTTACCATGTCCCTAATAGTCCGTCTGGCTACTGGATAAACAAATAAAACAAATATTTAATTCGAAACAAAATTCGCACTCTAAAGGACCTTATCGAACACTGAAGTATGACGATATGATACGTGCTTGTCTCCATCAATCTAATTAATGGTTATTTGGTCTAAACTAATGTATTCTTGTTAGATCGCCAGAAATATGCGCCTTCACAGTAACACTATCTGAATTACTTACATGTCCTCTTGTAGGTCTAAAGGTTTCATTTGAAATAGATAATTTTTTAAGACATTTTCTTCCCAATCATATCTTTTATTTGGTTTCAGTACAAATATATCTCCAGCTCACATATACAAGTTGGTAAGCACCTTTATGAGAGATAATATGCATTTACAGATTTGTTTTGTAATACGAACCGTGAAATTACTTTTGATCAAGCATACTCAGTGTTTAGTTTCGTGTGTACATCACTGAGAATACTCTCTCTACAAAACACACTTTTTACATACCTTGTTCTTTCTGACTTACGTACTACAAAACCTGGTCAGTTTAAGATCTGTATTACCACTGCATTGTTTTCTTCCCAAACTACTCTCCAGTTTGGATTGAATGAAACTAAAAACGCAAATTTATGTGGCTTCATTGTCATTCTCATCCATCTCTCGTGGTTAGTTACATTCTTCTCCTTTAACGATAGTGTATGGAATCTTTGTAGAACTTTCAATAGCGGTCTGACACATTGAATAACATAAAAAAATCTTTGTATAACCTTCAATAGCGGTCTGACACATTGAATAACATAAAAAATCTTTGTAGAACCTTCAATAGCGGTCTGACACATTGAATAACATAAAAAAAGAAGAATCTTATGTGGTTTTATTTGATACATAATATGCACACCTTTAACGATAGTTTCCGGTAATGTTGTTTATCACCAGGAAGTCACCTACTTGAAATCGTACCGGATATGGTGGATAATTATGTTTCATAACGGATCGAGTCGTCATCTTGATTGCTTTCATAATAGCAGTTTTTATTCACTGTGACATTGAATCAGCTAGGGAAATCATCAACTTTGAGACAAGACAAAAAGACATTTTTATTTTCATCCGTCTTTTGAACCTTAGTGGAGTTGCTTGGATCCTGCAGATCGTTGATGGTCAGGAACCATAAGTACTGAAATATGTGAAGAGAATTTGGTATTACCTGTCTTCTGTAATGATCAGTTTTGCTTGTTATCGATGAGACATGATGTTGTACATATATTTCTTACGATATAATAGATATACCTTTATTATATTTGTTCTGTTCCTCGTATCTTTTATAGAACCGTTTCGTTATGAATTGAGCTATTAGCTGTCTAATGACATACACAACATGTAATGTTTCTGAGTATTATATTGTGCATAGCGATATGCATATCTATATTGTATGTTTAAGTTTCAACTTAACTTTTAACGATTCAAAATTACCTTATAAAGAACGAAACATGCTTTCCTGGATTAGGTAAAGATAGAATCCACAAAGGATAAGATTTACACATAACTAGACAATTTACGATCAATACCCGAACATCATACTTTTAGATACCACATGCCATAGCTTTTAGTACTGCAAATTGTAATAGCTCTGTTTTTCATTTCTTTTGCTACCCAATGCCAAAATAAAAAGGAAGACAATATCAGAATTCGTCATATCAGAATGGTTGTCCTTTCTAATTCTATATTCATATATATATATTCATATATATATATATATATATATATATATATATATATATATATATATATATATATATATATATATATATATATACGTCTGTATGTGTGTGTGTGTGTGTGTGTGTGTGTACATTTGAAGAAATTTCCACTAAATGTTGTGCCCATATTTGCAAGGTATAAATATGTCAGATTGCCATTATACACGTGCCATCATGAGCAAAAGAGACAATTTCTGTTATTCCCCAAAAAATGTGATCTTACAGATGTTGAAAATAACGGAAATTTAATTATAATGGCCAACTGAAAGCCAGATCACATTGTTTGGTCAGTCAGATCAAATCAATGATTAGTAACATGATCTTTTTAATAGCTTCATCTACGGTTAGTCATTTCCAAAACAAAATATAACTTTTATTTACTTTATAAAGAAACCGATCTGATGATGTACAAAATGAAAACAGAGAACAAACGATATAGACCAATGAGAAACATCAGTCCAATTACTTTTTTTTTTTATCTTTGTTTAAACCGGATGCTGAAAACAACACCTGGGGTATATATAATGAGGCTGAAGATAACCGACGGTCATGAAAATTATATGATTGAAATAATATCGTAAATTACGAGATAAATGCAAAACAACAAAGAAAATAATACCCAATTTGATTTACAGAAATTAAGAATTTCTACATTCCTATTTGCATATTATCATGTTTACTTGTTGAACACCAGTGATGAATATCGATTTCTTTTATCGCATGACATTGTTACATTCGGGTTCCAAAAGACACACAAACACCAAGTAAGGGTCCTTAAACTTTATGTAAAATCAAGCTAAAATCTTTCACAAAAACTAGATACAAACAATTCCAGTGTTCCTTACAGTACAAAGCCCTGAGTTTAACTAACTGTTCATGCACTCTACCCTTGTTTTAGAAATGGCTACAGATAATGGATTATAATTAATTTAACATGTGTGCCTTATCAGAAGTCAAGAAGTCCAAGCTCAGATAGCCCTGGGAAGATAAACAACAGAGGCTGAAGGTGTTGACAGTCTCTGGTATCAACTATCCAGAATGCTGTGATTAATATTCTGGCCAAATGTCTCTACTAACAGGCTGAAATCTGATACAGCACCAAGGGTCACATCATACTTATAACACCTCCCTTCTTAAGAGGAAACTTTATGTTTTCGATACAATACAATTTTATACATCAGAAAAATGATAAAACTTGCATAATGCTTACATTATTACTAACAAGCATAAAGCTTAGAGTCACTACAATTAACTTCTGTAAAAGAGTTTTGAATTCCATCAGTAACCATCCAGAATAGGGGAAATCCAACAAATTGGTTACCGTCTATATCTGCATAAATTCATTCTGATTATAAAATAAAAACAGAACACTTAAGTTTGAAAAATCCTAGAGTCCTGAACTATCCCAGTAGGTTTCTAAGCACTTTTGAAGTGTACTATGCACACCAGTATCTTTTGTCGTTTAATAACTACACACACTTCAGTTACATGCGTGATAATCCATCTGCATTCCCATGTTGTTTGCCGCTCCTGTGCTTTATAATGAAGTTGTAAGGTTGGAGTGCCAAACACCATCTAAGTAGACGCTGATTCTTGCTTTGCATTTGATTCAACCATGTCAATGGGTTGTGGTCAGTCACAATTTCAAATGTCGTCCCTGACAGGTAATACCGTAACGAATCAATCGCCCACACAATCGCAAGACATTCCTTCTCAATAGTTGCATATTTCTGCTCTCGCGGAAGAAGTTTCCGGCTTAGATAGGCCACCGCATGTTCGTCACCGTCCATTGTCTGGCTTAGCACAGCACCAATTGCCGTGTCACTAGCATCGGTCTGCACGATGAATTTCCTACCGAAATCCGGTGCAATAAGGACTGGGGTCTTAGTAAGAGCATCCTTCAACATCTTAAAGGATTGGACAGCATCTTCAGTCCATACAAGTATATTTGGTCTTCCTTTCTGTGTCATGGAGGTTAATGGTACTGCTACTTCAGCAAAGTTCTTAATGAATTTTCTGTAGTATCCAACCATTCCAAGAAATGAGCGTATTCCCTTTTTCGTTGTGGGTAATGGAAACTCACGCATTGCTTTAATTTTATTGTTGTCTGTCTTAATTTTTCCTCCTCCAATGATATGCCCAAGGCATTCAATCTCAGCTGCTCCAAACTCGCACTTTGACGGCTTTATTGTAAGTCCATCTTCCCGTATACGTTGCAGCAATGCACGCAAATTTTCTATGTGTTCTGACCAAGTCTTGCTTGACACAATGATGTTGTCAAAATATGCTGCGACATTATGTAGTCCGGACACTAGTAAGTCGATGAGTCGGGCAAAACTGGCGGGTGCCGTTTTCATACCGAAGGGCATAACATTAAACTCATAGAGCCCAAACGGAGTCACAAATGCAGACTTTTGCCTAGATTCTTCAGCTAGAGGGACTTGCCAGTAACCCTTAGTTAGATCTATCTGACTCAAGTAACTTCCATACCCAATCTTCTCAAATAGATCGTCCATTCGTGGGACTGGATAGGCGTCGAATAACGTGATATTATTAAGCTTGCGTTAATCTACACACAGCCGAAGAGTTCCATCTTTCTTGTCAACTAATACACAAGGCGAACTCCATGGACTGATTGAGGGCCGAATGAGGCCTTGCTCCAGCATTTCATCCAATATTGCTTTCACCTCTTTCTGTTGCGCGAAAGGTATTCTATATGGCCGTTGTTTAATTGGTGTCTCCGACGTTGTCTTGATGCTCTGAGTTAAGATGTTTGTTCGACCAGGCCTTGTTGTTAGAACATCCTGAAATTCTTTGCACAGAGTTCTAATATCCTGTCGTTGCTCCTTCGACAAGTTGACTCCCAGCTTAACACCAGCATCACCTTCACCTGCTCTTGGAGGAAAATCAATATCCACACCATCGTTCTCATCTGTCTGGATTGCCAGCAGCACAGCACGTTTGTATCTACGCAGTAAATTTATATGATAGGTTACCATACCTCGCCTACCGGGTACCGATATCTGGTAGTTAACATCGTTTACCTTCCGGACCACACGATAAGGTCCCTGCCATTGTGCCTTCATCTTGGATGAAGTTGATGGCAAGAGAATAAGTACATGTACTTCATCTCCTGGACTAAATTCTCGTGTTTTCGTGTGACGATCATAAAGTGCCTTGATTTTCTTTTGGCGACCCAACAGGTTATCTTTGACATGAGCCCCGATGTCAGCCAACTTCTCACTCATTTTCACAACATGCTCCACAGTTGACTTCCTTACATCCTCCTCTCCCGTAAACAAACCTTGTAAAATCTGCATTGGCCCCCTAACTGGCCAACCATACAACATCTCAAAAGGTGCAAATCCAGTTTCCTCATGTGGGACCTCACGATATGCAAACAACAAATATGGTAACATCTCATCCCATTCATTCTTGTTGTCTGTACAGAACTTCCGCAACATTGACTTCAATGTCCCGTTAAAACGTTCTACCTTTCCATTCGCTTGTGGGTGATAAGGTGTGGTTGTAACTCCACGGATACCCACTAGTTCATACAACTGTTTCAATAAGGTGCTAGTGAAGTTGGTCCCTTTGTCTGTTAATATGACCCTTGGAAAACCAACACGGCTAAACAGTTCAATTAGTGCTCTAGCTACACTCGTTGCCTCCATATCCTTTAGAGGAAAAGCTTCAGGATATCTGGTTGCATCATCAATCACTGTCAGAATATATTTGTGTCCAGACTTCGTTCTAGATAACGGTCCTACAATATCCATTGCAATTTTCAAAAACGGTTCTGTTATTACCGGTGGACAAACCATTGGGGCTTTCTCACCTGCAGTACGTTTTGCTGTTATCTGACATTCATGACACGATGTACAATATCTTTTTACATCAGAAAACACTCCCGGCCAAAAGAATGATTGGAGAATCCTCTCTTTTGTTTTCTCCAAACCCAAGTGACCTGCAAGGGGTCGATCGTGTGCCAGCTCCATTACCATTTTTCTTAATCCTGCTGGTACAACAATCTGCTCCCCTCCACGCGAACCATCACCAGATTGCCATTTCCGCCGCAAAATAGCATTCTCCCAGAAGAATGCCATTGGCTCCTCCTCAGCCTCTTCCCGCGTAGCAAAGGACTTATCTCTAATAATTTTCAGTGAAATATCTGCAATCTGTAGATTTGACAACATGTCCGCATTCATTGTTGAAAGTGTGTCAAATTCAATGTCATCATGCTGATCAGTATCTGCTTGCTCGATGCTGTCGTTGACAACTTCATTTTTACTCTCATCCTCACATTGGTGAGTATTTTCTACCGTCCTCTCATCATCGAGTCCTTTTGCCATCGACCTCGTAACAACAAATGACCCTTTCTTACTAAGTATATCCATCCCTAATAGGGCTTCAGCGGCTAAATTTGGAACAAGACCCACTTGTGCTGGTCCCTTATAATACGTTGTGTTGATATTTACCACTGCCAACTGTGCGGTAAATGGCTGACCCACTGCTGTATATAACGTAACTTGGTGCCCCTCCAGCTTGCAACTCTCGTCAACGAGATCTTCTCTTATTAAGGTCATATCGGAGCCAGTGTCCTTCACAAACATGATCTCACGCCCATTTACACATCCTGTTTCCGAAATAAGCCTTTCACCAATTGTTGGCCTAACGAAACAAGTTGCTGGGTTACCACGATGTTTCATGTCATCTGTTGGACACTTACTTGCAATATGTCCCCACTGCCTGCATCGATAGCACTGCATATTCTTACGTGTGGACAGGTAATTCGTTGATGTTACTTTCGCTTGCTGCTGTAAGTTCTGAATACCCCTGTTACTATTCCCATTTATGTTCGGACGAAACATATTTTTCTGCCATTGTTGTTGTATATTGGTGGGAATATAATCTTCTGCAGCCTCAACAACTGGACTAGAGCCCTTGCTCCTCCTAATCAACTGTGCTTGATCTTGTGGCAAGGCTTTCAGGAAAAATTCCTCACGGAGACAAATAACTGGGTCACGATCATCCAAAAAACGCTTTATGTGCTGATCAATTCTGGCCATCAGACCACGATACGTCTCTGTACTCCCCTTCTTCATGCTCACCAACGCAGTGAAATGTTCATGCGGTCTCCTTCCAAAACGATCAATCAGTCCTTTCCTGAGTTCCAGATAATCACCACAAGCTTGAGTTGCAACATATCTAGCCTCACCTATCAAAAGAGTTCTTAGCTGTAGTACTTTCAGCTCGTCAGACCACTTAGCATGTTTTGCAACTGTTTCAAATTCTGCTAGGAAAGTGACAATATCTTCTCCTCGTTCATGGTCATATGCCTGTAACTTTACTTTAAATGGCATTGAAGATACTTTTTCCGTCACGTTTTCTTGACGTTTTATTCTTTCTAACTCAATTTCCAAACGCTTCATTTCTAATCTTAATTTTTCTCTTTCCATTTCCCATTCAAACTCCTTCTGTCTTAACTCCAATTCTCTTTCATTCTTCTTTGCACTAGGTTTGCGCTTTGTTTCCTTGGGTGGTTGCATGTGCTCAAGGTTAATTTCCTCTTCATACTCCGGAATCTCACTATCTGTAAACTCCATCAAATTATGTGTTGCCGCTTTTCTTCTTGGTCGTCCTGAAGCAATCATTGCTCCCTCAACTTCTACATTATCAGCAACCGACATAATGACAAACTATACGTACTGTAAGTTCTATCACTGTATTCACAGCCACTGGACTACTTTTTCTTTTCTAAGAATTTCTGTGCTTATACGTGTACACTCGTTACAGTGATACACACTTTGCATTTAGCAATTAACAACTGTACGTTATACACACAGTACAACCAGTCACACTAAGCAATTAACAACTGTACATTATACACACAGTATAACCAGTCACTGCTAATATCACAAAAAAGACTCGCTGAATTCACAGCTTTCAGAATTGTCAAATACAATTCCAACGTTTTGAACAATTCCAAATAATTCACACAGAAGATTTGGAATCCGTACCGCTGCCACCAAAATGTTACATTCGGGTTCCAAAAGACACACAAACACCAAGTAAGGGTCCTTAAACTTTATGTAAAATCAAGCTAAAATCTTTCACAAAAACTAGATACAAACAATTCCAGTGTTCCTTACAGTACAAAGCCCTGAGTTTAACTAACTGTTCATGCACTCTACCCTTGTTTTAGAAATGGCTACAGATAATGGATTATAATTAATTTAACATGTGTGCCTTATCAGAAGTCAAGAAGTCCAAGCTCAGATAGCCCTGGGAAGATAAACAACAGAGGCTGAAGGTGTTGACAGTCTCTGGTATCAACTATCCAGAATGCTGTGATTAATATTCTGGCCAAATGTCGCTACTAACAGGCTGAAATCTGATACAGCACCAAGGGTCACATCATACTTATAACAGACATGTTTTGCGTAACATGATGCTAAGAAAGCGTTATTGTTATCGCATGCCCACTTTGATTTCGTTCTCTGACGTCATCACATTTTTTTCACCCATGCGACAGAGAAATCAAGCAGTTTTGCTAACCTTACTTTTCTTAGCTCAGTCTAGTCATCTCAGACCAATCGTTTTAGTCAAGGTGTCCACGCGCTCAGAACTACTTTTTTATATTACACCCCCCCCCTCCCCGAAACCCTTGTTGTCTTTTGTTGTGCCTGACGTAGCTGTTCTATTATCAAACAACAACAACAAATATATAACACAAACAGAATAACTTAAGGTCAATCCATCTTTGAAACACACCATACAAAACCATTTCGAGAGAGATAAAGACACGCACGCATACGTTTCGAGCATGCTAATTTGTTCCACACAGCATGGTCATTTTTATCCTATATGAAACCCTAGATCAGTACATTTTCAGGTCAGCATCATTAAATGAAGCCAAAGCAACCTTACTAGTTAGTTCTATAAAAAAAAATCGCGTGAAACACATTATATACTGTTAGCTACATTGAATGATGCTGGCCTGAAAATTGACTGTGTGAAATGAACTATCACAGAAAACACTGACCCATGCACATAGACTATAGACCTATACACTGCCTAGTCTCCCAACTCTCTTAACAACTACGGAAAACTTAGTAACAGCCAGAAATGTTTTATGCCAAACGTCCTTTATTCTAATTTTGTTAAGCATCTCCACTGTGCCCCAGTTGATTAAAAAAAAATATACATTCACTATTATTGACAAATAATGCACATGCCAGCCAGAAAGAATCATTTATCCATAAGCAAATTTTCACCGCAGCACTTGCCATATTTCCAAGACAGAAAAATATATTTTAAAAGAATCCGTGAGCTTGAAAGTTTAGCATATGTTTATCCGCTAGGGTCCATATTTGGAGGGTCTTTTATACACGGGAGTGGGGTAACTTTTTAAAATTGGAACTGATGAAATTAAACAGTTTCTTGTAATAAATATTAATTATTTATTGTCAATTTCAAATAACATACATTATTAAATGTGATAATACCTGATTACTATGCGACGTTTTATGTTGTTGTTTTTTTTTTCTTTGCGCACGAGTTTAACTTTGTGCACGCGTATAAACTATATACATCGGATGCAACGGTCACACCACAGCCTTCATTAACATATTTGTATTCATACGCCGCATGTAAACATTGGGACGTGAACAATAGTGAAGAGTTCTTTTTACTTGAATGGAAAATTTTGGGTGAGAAAAATAATCTACGTTGTAGTTTGCACTGAGACAAGGAAATCCCAGCTAATCAAAAATGTTGATCATTAGTACTCGAAGAGTGAGCTTGCTCTAGCCAAAAGTAAACTAACTTTAGCAGTTATTACGATAGGGTAACTAACTTTAGCAGTTATTACGATAGAGTAACTAACTTCAGCAGTTATTACGATAGGGAAAACGAAGTTTGACTGTGTAGCCAATATTAGCTTCTGAAAGTGAAACATATAAAACATAAAGAAAGTAAAAAGAGTTATGACTTATTTTCCCCCATTTACCTGTGAAGTCCATGTAGTGAAATACACAAGCAGAGCTAGCAGTTCTAAGAGAAAAACAACTTAATAAAAGATCTAATGACTTATTTTAAAATTTATGTTAGCTATTCGCTAACAATGAGATATAAAAATCTAAAAAAATTAAAACTTTTCTTCGCATGTATCTTGTTCATGGCCAAGTCGTATAAAATTGTAGTATACAGTAACATAAGAAATTGCATTGACCTTCATTTATCGTAACTCTCTCTCTCTCTCTCTCTCTCTCTCTCTCTCTCTCTCTCTCTCTCTCTCTCTCTCTCTGTGTATGTGTAACTTGTACTCTTTATACTTAAATTTGCATCTTGACCTTGTGCTTGCATGCTTTTAGAATATGCAATGCCAAGTTTATAATTTCACTAACATTACGAAACTCTTCAAGAATGTTTCACAACATTTAATATATTTCGCTTCATGAGACACTTGTCTCTACAAGTATTTGAAGTTCAACGTTTCCATGACAACTTTAGTGTAAATTATCATTGTTTATGCTTACTTTGTTAATGGATAAATAAAAGGTTTGTTACCACGTAAATCGGTTTCACTGAACTCTTTAGAGCTATCCATAAACGGTTGAATGTCTTGTCTTATATCACAAAAAAAGGTGCCATGGCACTTCTGGGACACACGCATTCGTGGTATTTGTAAACTCTTTCAGTGTAAATCAGAGGCATTTTTCTTAAGTTTTGTAAATATTATTTAATCACACCAAAGCTCTCTTCACAACCTAATTGTAATTGTAGTATCAACTGTTATTTTTTTTCCTTCGCTCATGAATCTATCACTACAAACTCCTTGCCAAATGAAATATACTTTTCATTGTAGCTGGATATGAATTTTACCTCTTCCTATGACTCATTTTAACCAATGTCTTGATTAATAAGTGGATGTCTTGATTAATAAGTGGATGTCATAACCAAACAGGATTTGCATTCGTTTTATGCTAAGCCTCCATATGTAGTTGTCAAATGACACTGAATGCGAAATTTGTTTTTAAATAATTCCTTACTCACGATTTGGACTTGTATTTGACGAGTTTTAACATTGTTCATCATCCTCTGTGAACGCCATGGGATCTGCATTTTTCGATCTAAACTCTTTACACACAAATATTCCAATTTTACCCAAATTATCGTAATGTACTTCAATAGAGCATGTTCATCGGCAAACTACTGCTTGGATCTCTTGCGGAGTATTTCATCTTAACTCAAACGGAATTTGTTTAACTGTTTGGGTTATCCAAGATATGTCATATAGTTCGATAATACTTTCAAATGAGCAACACACAAAACATATAATTGATGCTGATAGTTTTTTTGACTTTCACAACATTGCTTTGTTTAGGTATTGCACATATTACCTACCCGTTTAATATTACATTTCTGATCTGGCGTCCGATACAAATTTGGAATCAGTGATTCCGTAGTTCACACTTAAAACTTCGGTCTCGCAAACCAAGCCTGGAACTAATTTTTCTACTTGAATTTTTTAGTAACAGTCCATTTAAACACGATTTATTGCGATACATTTTAGATTCTTAAATAATGTCAGGACACGTTTGCGATTTTATGAAATGCAGTAATGCTGAGTCAAGATGCCGCTGGGGATAAAGGGTGTGTACAGTAAGTAGTTTATGGGCTTTTCAGGGGCTGCTGGGAAATTAGAGTTTGTTTCCGGTTAACAACACTATTTTGGAGGAAAAAAGTTTGACGCCGACTTGTCTTATGAATCTGGTGTGCAAAATGACACAGAACATATGAGAGAGAGAGAGAGAGAGAGAGAGACAGAGACAGAGACAGAGAGACAGACAGAGAGGACTTAAGAAGTCATGTCAAGATAACATTTCTAATTATACAAACAAACGGACGAAGAAGACACGTGAAGGTCCTAAATGTTGTCTGTAATTTTATTTTTGCAGAAATATTGGAGCCTTTTTTATAATCATCGTCGTAATTTCAAACTGATCGAGGACATTTTCATTATTGATATACATTTGGTGGGTTTTAGTTTTTTAATGCAAAAAACTAAAAAAATAGACATATTGGCTGCAGTTGATAGCATAGGTTCAGTGCATTTTAATTCTCCCATCTTTTTTCTCGTCCAATTTCTATTTCGAAATGACGTGAAACAAATATGCATTTTTTTGTCTATTTAATTTCTTAACAACTATTTGATATTTATTCCGTATATTAAAGGTATGAATTTATTTGAACTTAATCATTTTTTTTTCTATAATGCAACGTACAAGCAAAATCAGCCTCAAACAGTAGCTGAGGGATGGAGTGTTTGTTTTTAGTTTTCTTTCATCAAAGGTATGCACACATTATATACATAACAATGAAGGCTTGAAACCCAAGCAGAACCTGACCAGCAAGGGTTACATCCCTTAGTCCATATCAACATACAGCCCAGGCACTAAAACCTTGGATGCGCGGGTTTTCTTTTTAAACTTTAATCCACGTAAAGACGTTTGAAGAATCACCATAAATATGTCAATTAATCTAGATGCTATTTTTAGTCGAAGATGAAGAAAAGACGGAGGCTTAACAAGTTCAGAAATATGTATCCTTTGCTTACAATACAGTCAGTTGCTATATAACTGCCGTCTTTTCATCACAGTTCAGACGATATCGTTAACGTCCAGAATCTATATAATATCAGGATCCTCGTGACCACCAACTCAAAAAAATGTCAGACGCCCAACTTATACAAGTGTCTGGTGATCGCAATCATATCACATGCAGTAATCAACTTGTATATTTTTTTTTTAATTTAAATTAACTTATGGCTACAATATGGGATTTGAAAATATATTTTCTTCAGAAAAAGAATAAATAAACGAATGGAATCGGAGGTGTTGGTAAGAACAATCGTGTCTGCGTCATCGTCGTCGTTTCGTCTTTGAGGGTTTTCAAGGACCAAGTTTAATTAATTTTTTAATTTTTTAAAATTTGGAACCTAAAGGAAGTTGTTGTAAATCCGGTTATCCACGCGGTTTGTGTAAACGTTTTGTTTTAAACACATGCAAATTGCAGTATTTGTCATCAATCACTATTATTTGAAACAGATGTTATTTCTGTCAACATTCCGTTATTTGAAATAGGCTTTATTTATATCTTCGATCACAATTGTTTGAAACAGATTGCATTTGTGTCAGCGATCACAATTCGAAACAGGTGGTTTTTGTGTCAGGCATCACACTGTTTGAAACAAATGTTATTTGTGTCAGCCATCACATTTATTTTAAACGCACGGTTTTGTGTCAGCAATTACCGTTATTTGTGTCAGCAATCACATTTATTTAAAACGGATTTAATATTGCGTCAGCAATGAGCGTTTTTATTTAAATAGATGCTGTTTGTGTTAGCAATCAGTTATTTGAAATATGTTTTGCTTCAGCGATCACATATATTTGAAACAGATTTTAATTGTGTGAATAAGCATAGTTATTTAAAGTAGATGTTTGTTTATTTTGTGTCAGCAATCACAGTTATTTGGAACAGGTATTTTGTGTCAGCCATCACACTTGTTTGGGGAAAAAAACGTTTTTTGAAACATATATTTGTTTCTTTTGTGCCCGTAATCAGAGTTATTTTAAGCAGTTTTGTATGTGTGTCAGTAATCAGAGTTATTTTAAGCAGTTTTGTATGTGTGTCAGCGATCACGATTATTTTACATCTTCGCTAGCCAAGGTTCCAATTTGTTAACCCTAGCTACACCTTGGCGGATCGCACATATATTTCAGAGCTTTTTATCTAGTGACAGTTGATGGATTTCATGAATTGTCTCCCTTAATATGCAAAGCCACCAAACCAACAGCGTGTGGCGGTTCGTTGTACGTCTACTGAAAATGGTGAAAGTCATTGATTACAAAATGGAACTTTGTAAGTTTACCATCAAAAGTATGACCATATACCAGAGAGACGCCATTACGTGTTTATTTGAGGGAAAGGATGTATTTTTTTTACTAACACTGACTGGCGGTGTTAAATTGATTATGTACGAGTCCGTTCCAGTTGTGTGCTAGACTTGATTCAATCTTGTATGAACAGTGTTCAAATTTGAACAACTTGATTTTGATTGGATGTCGTGGCTTCAGAGACTTGAAGCACCGAAATATCTGAAAGATATATAATATGCCAAGGTGTCAATAAACCTCACAAGATTGTGTAGTCAAGTCAATGAAGGTGTCAATAAACCTCACAAGATTGTGTAGTCAAGTCAATGAAGGTGTCAATAAACCTCACAAGATTGTTTAGTCAAGTCAATGAAGGTGTCAATAAACCTCACAAGATTGTGTAGTCAAGTCAATGAAGAAAAATAACAAATTATGTTTCTGTTTCTTCATTCCAATTGGTCCCATAGTTAGCAAAATCATGCATGAATTTCAATTTCGATTTCATGAAGTGACCTTGTTCAGCCTTTATCTTAGACTGGTTTAATTTTCATTCAAGTAAATAGGAATTGTAGTGTATATTGGCCTTTCTCCGATGTATATGCAGTATGACTCTGGCTTTTCTATACTTGATGTTTTTTTTATAGTTTCCCCCATCCGCAACAGCCAAATGCATGAAATCGGATCAGTCATCCGCAACAGCCAAATGCATGAAATCGGATCAGTCATCCGCAACAGCCAAATGCATGAAATCGGATCAGTCATCCGCAACAGCCAAATGCATGAAATCGGATCAGTCAAACAGCCAAACACGTCAAGTGTGTTCCACCATCCTCTACAGACTGAAACAGGTCACACTAAAAACTGGAAAATTTCCGCTATAATCCTACTCTCATTTTGATCAGGTGGCAGAAGATTCTTGTCAGTAATCTTTTACATTTTAGTCTATTAAACTAAATTATCTGTAGTTTATATGATTAAATTATGTGTCACAGGTTCATCTGTTTTGTTATAACAGATCCATGTGGTACAACCCGAAATCATGTCATCAGTCATGGAAAAATCGTTCCTCTTGAAAATGTCTTTTCAACACAAACATGTTCGGTTTTGAGATGCAGTTTGTGATCTGTAGTATATAAACCATTTTCATATTTATATTTATATAAGCATAACATAAACTAGGAGTAGGTGTTCAGAACTTTGTCCCAGCTGTAAGGTTAACAAATCAGCTATCTATTTACATTCGTCTGGCAGGCCAGTGCGATAAAAGTAGCTCCGCGGATTGGAAAAGAGAGTATGAATACAATGCAGATTTGATACGAGTTAAAGCTGTGCATTCTAATGTATGCACAGTATTGGCTACATGGTGCACATTAAAGGTAAAATTTTAAATATGTAAATTAACATAATTGGAGAAAGAAAAACTTAGGAAGACATACTCCTCCTAACATATACATGTAGTATAACCGGAGAAAAGAGCAAAGGTAAAGATCTAAGGTAAAGATATTAAAAGTTTCTTTGCAAAGCATACAAGCACAAGAAAAGTTAAAAGATATATTTCATTAAAATGTAAATTCAAAACTTGTTTTATAAATAGCATTCCCTCAAAATGTCTGAGACTTAGTTTGAAACCCATTATAATGTTCCTTAATTTAATTATATTTATTAAAAATCTTCTACAAGTGCAAAAAAGAATTATTTTGCGGTTCTTGGCAAGAAGGCTCTGCACTTAAATATACACGTTTGCCATGTCTTGCGTTACAATGACTTTCCTCAAAGAGTTGCAGGCCCTTGAAAGATGGGGAAAAAAGTATCAAACAAGTTCAATAACTCTTAGTGTGTCTGTATAGGACGATTTGTTCCCGACCTAAAAATATGTACAAAAAAAGAATAATAGACGGCAATAAAAAGCGAGAATAATCAACTGAACACAGAATGCATTTGCTAGATGCGAAAAAGTATGTTTCTTTTTCATATTAGTCACTGAATAAATTAAATCCTGTTTTGTAGTCTGGAATTAGAACCAAAACTAAATATTCTTAAAATAATTCACCGAACACGGCATGGCCTGAATTTCATTCAGAATTTGTTGTCAGGCATTAATAGGAAAAACCAATCATAATCATAATTTTTTTTCACAAGCTTTAGCTAAGGAATAGACTGCATGAGCTATAGACTGTTTGCTCTTGAATAAATAACTCAAAAAATATTTTAATATTAATGTACGAAAATGTATATGCCTTGTGTGTCGAACATGCCATTCATATTTTAAGTAGGCTTTTGTACCAGATATACTCTGCATTCTTTTTATGTGAATTTTACGCTCAATAATACTAAGATGTAACGGTCTGCGGAAAGTCGTAACATGCGAAGAAAAGTTCAGGTTGTGTAAGAAAAGCAGTATATCACAACATGGAATCTTTCAACAATAATAATAATAATAATAATAATAATAATAATAATAATAATAATAATAATAATAATAATAATAATAATAATAATAATAATAACAATAATAATAATAATAATAATAATAATAATAATAATAATAATAATAATAATAATAGTGTTTAAGACTTTTTGAATATACATATAGATAATAGATATTTGTAATACATCGATATTGCGAAAATATTTCACCCAATCTTTAAAAATGAGCAAAACAACAATTCATTCAGTTCTAAGTAATTTTATTGCCAGATGAAATAAGGTAAAAATGTGTGTGTGTGTGTGTGTGTGTGTGTGTGTGTGTGTGTGTGTGTGCTGCGAGAGAGAGAGAGAGAGAGAGAGAGAGAGAGAGAGTCAATGATGACTTGAACAATATAAAAGACGTCCATATAAATAA
The DNA here is from genome assembly GCA_030141615.1 of Unio pictorum. Classification (NCBI taxonomy): domain Eukaryota; kingdom Metazoa; phylum Mollusca; class Bivalvia; order Unionida; family Unionidae; genus Unio; species Unio pictorum. The sequence continues at coordinate 5,388,079 of JARLTB010000085.1, read as the reverse complement.
TTTACTTCTAAGTTGTTAGAAACATCGGTAAAATATGCCCTTTCGTCACTCATCTCTTCTGTCTGGTTCAGTATGAAAATATCCCATAATACTGCAAGATCTTTTATGCAAATTTATGTGTGCGATGTTACAGGTAGATAGTTTCTTAACAATATGTATCAGATTCCATCTCTTCTGGTAGGTAATATGTATCAGATTCCTTCTCTTTGGTAGGTAATCAACATTTGTGGCATGTGATTGCTTGCCAATTTGAAAATTCAGGCAACGAATAATTGGAAACTCAAAGCCTGAAGAAGCGTTTTACGTAAAATACTCTATGACTATAGCGATATGTTTGTACTATAATCGTCTATTATCAATTTTTCCTATTTACATTTTTAAGATAGTTTTACACATAAAATCCAAAGCCTTAATATTTTTGAACGGACACAAAATGAACATGTCTCTATTAATACATATTTTTTATCCATATTGAATTATTAGAGTAAATACATAATCAGCTTTAAATTTGTTTTAATTTGAAATATAATATTATGTTTGTTATTTTCAGTTATTTAAGTGACTACATTTTATCTTTAGTAAAATATCATTTTGTTAGAGACTCTGCTGCACATAAAAATATATTTGAATTATTTGAGTATGAAAATTTCAACAAACCTTTCTATTTAGACTCTTAGGACATCTTTCTACTCAATTGTATTATTTTCAAAGCATTCAGAAACTTAAATATAATAACCACATTTAATCCTCACATATGATAATCTTTCACGGAGATATTTATTTTTTATTTTTCTCTCTTGGACTCGTATCGTGCACTTTTTTGCGAAGAGGGTGTGTTTAGTTCATCAAGACAAAGTTTAAATTTGTGAGGAAAATAAAAGATTATTAATTTAATGACAGATAAAGGCACACAGCTATGAACCTAATAATTCCACTGAATTATGGGATCTTAATTTACCTAATTTTACTTTTTTCTTGGATAATTAAGAGTTGTCATTATTTCCAGGTAAGTTGAAATGTTTACATCGACGAAAACACACTCTGAATAATCTTAATTATGTTTATATTCTGGACAATTACTTGTTGCTACCTATTCTACTTCCGATCCAAAATGCCTTTGTTTGTTGGGGGTGGGGTGTCAGTATCCAGCAGATAGTAGACATTTCTCTGGAAAATCAAGAACAAGTGATATATCACCGCATTCCATTAAAGTTACTGTTTTCTTAGCATATATGGATAAACGCTTGGCACACAATTTACGCAATTTTATCAATAAATGGCCATGCAGCTGAGTAGAATACATTTTCGAAAATAATTACACGAATCAGTCCAAGATTATTATGATTTTTCGTGTAAAGCATTATATCATATATCAAGGTACTTATATTCTCTCCAAAGTATCGTCCTTTAAGGAATCCTGGTTGATACACGTGAGCTTGACGAACCATTACTTTCTTCGCGTACATTATGTGCTTTAACAACAAGATGTCCACTTATTGGGTCCGTACGAGTTTGTAACGACAGCAGCGTTAGCTACAACAGGGGGCATCTTCTATCCCGGGTTAAATAATCAACAATTTAAATTGCACAATTCTACACGAATCCAACTATAAAAGATGTTCCATGTTGTTGTTTTTTTTTCTGTGTTACAAATTCATTTTGATGATACCAGTTTCCGCTTGCAAGGAAAGAGAAATGCAAGTTCATCCCGCATAAAAGACATATTGGAAATGCTTCACTGACTGTAACATCATGAGTAAATCAAAATTAGTCATTAACGCAGAGGCCTTAATTGAATATCGCTTCCGCTCGGAACCCTTTGGCTCCGACGACTAAATAATCGAAGACCTTTCCCATTTTTAATTGTTTACGGGATGATAAATCATAGATCTTTCAACCGGCCCTTTTCGAGAGCCATCTCGAATGCATTTCCGATGGCCCATAACGCATCTGATTTTTCAACCATGGGAGCCGCAGATGCTAAGAAGACTTGAATGTCAAAGAGTAAAGGAAATATTTCACCAGTCTCTTGCATTTGCGTTACCACTGACTTGGATAGATTAAATGTCACTGAGGTGTTCTTTTATGTGGCTGTATTAAGTTGCTGAAATTCTCTTTGGGCCAGCCACATGAAGATATTTCCAGTTAACTTTCTGGAGAAAGGTTCACTTTGCCCCCAAACTCGTTTCGTATACGCGCTTTATTTGTGCAAGCTACTTTGGGCTTAAGTCTAATTTAATCCTCGTGATAGGACATTTTTATATTATGCTGTTTAATTAGAACAACTACAGCCATATATACCCTCCAACAAAATCTTATCTGATAATTTCAGCAATACATCTATAATTTGCCGGGGCAGCTGGCGGATTACTACCACGTGCGCGAAAGTGAATGTAGACCAAGGATTGTCTTTACAGGTCCAGGTGTTACATTGAAAAGTTATAAACTGGGTACAACATGGTGAAGTCTTTCTGGGAAATATGCTGACCTGTGTCGACGTTTTGATCCCAGCTCACGAACAACAACAACTTGCGATATGCGCGTGCAACATGATTGATGTCAATGTCAAGCAACATTTCCTCAGAGCGTTCCTGATGACCGTAAATCTGCTACGAAACTTAAGACACTCCTAAATGGTCAAACATCGTTTACTACGGAGCTGACCCTCATACATCCGATCGGTGTCTTGAAATGGTATAATTACAGTGGACTATCAACCGCATTATGTGCCGTCGGAAGCTAACACATTGTTATTTGCCATGAAAACTATTGAGCTTGACTTTGTGTTCGAGTCTTTGGCAAGCATCAGAAATGACAGTGGTAATGTGATTCCAGAACCCATAAACGACATAAGCATCCATTGTATAGATTATAACAGGATTCCACAATATTAATTTAGACTACTCAACCTTATCATCAGCGATTCAACCAGAACGCCGAACGGCTTTCGGCACAACGTGACTATATGTTTAACTCCGCTAATAGCCTTGCGAACATCTCTACAAACCCAGATATATGACTCAGAAGTATTACATAAAAAATGGTAATGGATAACAATGCTCGACGTGCATCGAATCCAATGTTGTAATGCCGATTTCTAATTTATATAGTAGCACTGCCAATAATAGTTTTTTTTTTAAAATCTAAAACCTTTATGGTAGCTGCACTACTTACGTCCAAACCTAGTCCATAAACGTAATCCTTTTCTCTTGACTGCATTTAATATCACTGGATAGCTAGACGCTGCTGAGCAGATTCATTAATGACTTTACCGGCCGTGGCTGGCATTATTGCTGTTGATGGAAGTGTAAATGATTTTGGGTCAGCCGTTTGTGATGGTGCTCGAGACACCAGTCGCTGTAGTCGATATCGAGTCAATTGTACCGCTCCAGACGTTTCAACCGATTGTTATCAACTACTCACATCGCAAGGTGTTTAGCAATTTATGCGGCGATGATAAGGCAGCGTGCACCTATTGTACATCTGTATACAATCCTCTGACACCATCACTAATACCATCTTCCGTATTATCTCAAATAAACGGGGTTTATTGCGTTGACAACACACACGGGTATGAAACGATTGTCATTGTATCAACCGGGGATTGGGGAATGAAAGATAGACAAGTGCCCATGCAGTAATCGACATTAAATCACCAGGCCACATTTTGGGGGAACCTTTATAATATATCGCCTGGAATGCTAAGCCTACGGAAACTCCTCTTTCAGAAGCTCCAATTTCATAACTTCAACTGATAGCGTTACAGGTTAAATTAACTTGACTCGTTAAGGTAATCCTGACAATATCTGGCGTGATGACGTAATTGCGGGAATTCGTTTATCCGCTGACATTTAATTATCATATTCAGACCATTCGAGAACCGTTATCTACAATGAATGTATGTTATCAACCGCGAAATGTGAAGATTCGATCGACATAGCAGAGCTGAGTGTCAGCTCAGGTTTGTGTATATAGATTTTAAAATCTAGTACACCATTAAAAACATCTGTAGACTGATTTTCAACTAATACCAGGAAATTAGAATCCAGCTCATCATATAAATAATTGCACATTACTCTCCAAATAATATTTTGCATTATGTTATAATAAATCTGTTGAAAGTTTCCATGGACCAAGTATTTAATGTTTCCTTGAGTTTCCCCACTAGACGAAGTACATGCTTCTTGTTGTCGACAAATAAAACATTATTAATTATAAATAGGGAACATTTAGATGAAACAAGTGAAAACAAATTAACTCTTACACGACGCACTAGTTTGTGTCGCATTCAAAACTGTTCAATTGTTTCAATTTAATTTCAGAATTCCCGTTAATGCAGGTACAAAGGCATTGGCATACTTAAAAGAATCCAATGGAATCAGTTGACTGCCTTATGTCGGCCGACTTAATAAACCAATCGGCACACTTACAAGAATCCGAAGTCAGTTTCCGGGACTGGCTTGCTTTGTAATACAATAACCTTTGTATTTGATATCATGTGGGTAAGTTTAAGCAATGAGTTTATTGCTCGCTGCCAGTTGTGTTTATTCATCACTCGGGCTTCTATTTGTTTGTCATATGTAATTATAATTGTTACAAACGGGTATTGATATTTACAGGTTAAATAGTGTACACAACAATAACTTTTGGAACCCATGCTAGCAAAACGATTACCATTTGCATTCACAGTGAATGTATTTTCAAATAATGATTTTTATTTGCGAAATGCCTTTGTAAGGATAATCTGGATATAATACAGTCTTGTTCATTGTGCATCTTATAACGTATCATGCATGAATGGCAGGTACCTTCAAGCACTCGTGTGATATTCCCGTCCCTTTTGAATTTATATATATTATTGATAAGGGTATTTCATTTTGTCATACATTTTGCCGTACTTTATTTATAAAACGTCAGACTTCTGTGGTTATACCTACGTTTTAAAAAAATCAGGACACTTACGCTTGCTTTTGTGGTATATTTTCCCTTATAAAAATTCAAAGAAACACACATCCCACTTAGAAAATCAATTCCATAGGAAAGGTCCACGATTTTAAAATATCACCAGAGTGAACCGATGGCAAATACGACTAAAATATTCTCACAAAATAGTACATGCAAACATGTTTTGGTGTATTTCGCAATAAGACTGACATTTCCACGATGGTGCGATTATTTGTGCATAAGTTTTATTGTTTGGAAAGTGACTAGTGGACAGATACAGAAATACACTCCTTATCTTCTCGCTGTAAGAATAACAACTGAAGCCGATTTGAAGCGAAGGCGGTAGAAAATATCGGTTTGCCAATGAAATCACTTACAATGAGTGACGCATTGTTTGGTTCGAAATTCAAGGTAGGTAGTGTAGTGGTGCCAAGTGCCAAATTTTTCGTCAGTGACATCCAGTAATTAATTCGTAGGCTAGCCGACAATCAACTGTCTTGGAGTAGAGTTTGGAACGGAAAGAATGTTAGTTTACCTCGGTCAGACTGTTACAATAATTAGAGTGAAAACGGACTGAGTGTTTGACACGTTAAAATTATGTGATTCCTCACGCAGAGCTTTCAAAAATGACTGAGACAAATGATAAGGTGATATTTCAATCCTAAGTGGCATTTTTGGCATCTTGATAGACGGTTTTCATAAGGTCAGTAAGAATAGCATTTATTCCGATTGGGCGAATGTATAGGGAAGGGGGGGTGTCGGACCCCAGAATCGGGGAAATATATACTTCGTATCAAACGAGGTTAGTCAGTCTAGGAAGACCTCTGCAAGAGAGGAAGTAGAAACTACATAGTCAAGACTCCGAGCGTGCTTTGAAAGACAGACGTTCGTAAAAATTGGGTTCCAGTTAAACTGAATGTGGAACGATTGTAAGACGCCAAAAACACAAGGAAAATAGTTTATTTTGGCAAGAGTGAGAATCAGCGAGAAGTCAAAGGAAAAGAGAAAAAAAAAAGAAGTAAGAAGTCAGAGTGTGGAATTCCCGTTCAATCAAAGGGCAAGCTGAAGACGGACACACGCAGGGAAAAGAAAGAAAACCCAGTCGACGAAAAAGGTCATTTTGAATCACCCAACAGTACAATGTTAAATGAACATTCGATTCCTTGATGAAATTTACTCTCAGTATTAACGGCTAACTTCATTTATTTTTATTAGTGTTTGGATTCTTATGAATGTATCCATTATTTTAAAGCTTCAGTTTATGTATTTTCTGAACTAAGTGTATTCAGAAAGAGAAAAATTGTAATTCACAGTGTCATTCTTTTCTTAATTGTATTTTTAATTAAATTCATATTTTATCTTTACGGGGGCTCGTGTATTGTCTTGTTCAAAGTACCATCTCAGATTACTATATCCACTGACCGGGCAGATTACACCGTAGAGATCATCTTCTAGATAACGATAATTAGTGGGAGGCGGTCTTCAAGTGTTGTTTTCCAAGTTGCGCAATACCTCTGACCAGGCCTTGTGCAATATTGTACTAATAACACTTTGATAACCCGCCAGCACCCCATTACAAGTGGTCAGGCGCAGAAAAAACACGTCTTATCTTGTCACTGTACTAAGAACGAGTGAGGGCATTGAGAAGCTAAGGGGGTAGAAAAAAAGTGTAGCCAATAAATTGCTTCTAACGACTGGCGCTTTGTTTTGCCTAGGCTCATGCATTGATTCAATTGCAGCGCAGGCAGACTGAAGTGTGAACTTACAATCCCTTTGTTGCACATTGTACCATTTCTTCATGACACATCAACTACTTAACTGCAATTATTGTTCGAGTTTTAAAACTGACAAAAAAAATACTTTCTCACTTTGACATAAACACATTCGTCTAGGTAGAGAGAAATAATATAGTAGTGAGTGGTAACTTTTGTCATACTAGTGAATTTGGGGTTTGTAATAAATAAACTAAAGTACAGTGAGCCTCAAGGATGATAACCCAATCTGTCTGTCTGTTGATGTGAATATTTACATCAAAAACAATATGACCTGCAAAACACAAAGATATACGGCAAGCATGATTAGAAACACCTAACTGTAGTAACAAAGAGATGTGTTTCTTCACGTCCGCGTAACTTAGAGTTTCAATCCTCTAGCAAGACAAACTTGGTATCCTTTTGTGAGCGTGAAATTAAAATACTGAAGAAACTTAAGCGCTTTGCTATAGACTATAGTATAGATAATTTCAGCAACAAACTAAACAACATAAATACCGTTACAACAATAGAAAGCCCGAAATCGTCTATTAAAAAAAGAAATGCGTTTAAAAAAATAAGTAAAGATTAACGATGGCTAAGCAATAAAACCGAATTAAAGAAAGGCAATGGCATTGGTATATAGGCCTTTCACTTTGATATTGTATGCGGATGTAATCTGCCATGTATTAACAGTTTGAAAAAAGGTATACGCAAAGAGAAACCTCAATTCAAACTGACTTTTTCAGATTTGTTCCTCCTGTTTATTTTTTGGGAACACACCTAAACACTATTCAAGGAAAATACACATATCAGAACAAACCATACACACACAGTCAGAAGCCAAAACGCAAATCTACTAATCACACGATAGAAAGAAGTATGTGTAAGTGTCAAAAGCAATAGTCATATAAATTTTGTACGGTTTGTAACCTTCCACTTGGGATAATGTGAAATATCACAAATTATTATCACAAACAGAATTGAAACATAGCAGGCTTGACAGTTGTTGTTTATAGAGATTGACTAAACTTCACAACTTGCTTGCGCTGTCTCATACTTTGGTCACGGGAAGGATCCCATTTGTAGGTGTAGCAACTGTGGTAAGAGTAGAAGTCGTTGTCGCTGCTGTCAAATAAGAGTAGATTATTTTAAAAAACGGATCTATTATTTTATATTTTTGAAAAAATCAAATAAAGAAATACAGTTGTTGGTAGACATCGTGGTCAGCAATAAAGTAAAAGTGACAGAGAATGAGACATCGTAGTCGAGAAGCGTACTTCTGGAGTACGTATGTGTCCTAATGTCACAATACCTTCTCAATCACTCTTGATGCAAAAGCAATGCCATCTCCGCGTGAGACCATGCGGCTACTATCCTACGGATGTCATTCAATCCAAAGTAACCTGGTAATTTCACCGTACCTGTATCGAAATGAATTGTGAAAGACGAATATTCGTTCCCTGTGCGCTTGCCTGAATACTTTAACTTTAAAAGTCGATTCCAAACCTTTAAAGATAAATGGCCAAAATATCTGCCTGGACCAACTCCTGAAGAATTAGCCAGAGTCGGATTTTTCTACTTGGGCGAAGGGGATAAAGTCAAGTGTTTCAGTTGTGGTGTATCCATTTACGAATAGGAACAGAAAGATTCCGTTTACCTGGAACATGCTCGATGGTCTCCGAATCGTCAATACCTACCTTTAGTAGGACCTAGTGATTGGAAGTGACACTACTGCTCTATGTCGTTTAACAAACCTAGACCAGTATATACCGTAAGCCCTCTCTAAAACATAATATTCAAAGGATTACCACACGAATTGCAAGAGAAGATCTACAAGGATGTTTGGCAGGGTCTTGCTAAAGAAAAATCTCAATGGGTGACTGTAGAACTTTTGTGTCGTGAAATTCACAAGAGGAAAGTGACAAAATTAACCAACATGTTAGATTTCTCTGGATCAAGGGTATTTTTTGCACTGTTTCCAATTTAGTACGTTTTTATCTCAAGATGTTTTAATCCTTCTTAACCGTTACCCTGAATGGCAGTGGGACGAAATTACACGTTATATTAATCACTTTCGCTTTTGGAGCAGATTTGATTCTGTGTAGAATATACACGGATGGTTTTCGACAAAAAAAAGAAGTATAAAAGAGAACGACCATGCCACAACCTTTATCACTTGTGATCAAACAGATTCCGTGGAAGGATATCAATGAGAAGATTCACACGGTGAAAGATTACGAACACTTATTGCAAGAACTGTGCTCTATGAATTGGGGTCGACGTGTAGTGTGTGTTTTAGTGACTTGATTTCTGGGATTTCGTTTACCTGTTGATTCCTTGTGGACACTACGAACACTACCTACCAAAAAAGACAGTATGGTGACTCCATTAACTGTCCACGAGAGACTCATTCTGTTAAAAGCCTTACGCTTTCATCTGGATACGTCTCGACCTCTCCAAGAAAAAAAGATTCGTCAACTTTTACGTACGGAAGCGGTGTACGAAGATGTTTGTGTAGCTTGTGATTTACACCCTCATTGGACAGATGTATGTGACAGGAAAAGTTGGGATTTTGGGGCTTGCACAAACGAAGCATCCCATTATGCCCAAGCATTGTGTTCGTAAAATCCATCGTCGAGTGAAAAAAGTAACTTTTAAACCTGTGTTAGTGCCAGTACCAGAAGAAGAAGAAGAAAAAAAATCTGTCACCGAGGACAATCCCTCTGTTCAAGACAGAACTGTCATGGACATTCCCCCACAAAGACCCTTCCGAGAAGACACCTATGTGACTGTACCCCATGTAGAGACTATAAGAACATTACACACTACCTCTAGAACACCTTCGTTACCCAAACAATGTTGTATAGAGACTTGTTTATATGCCACTTTGATCGTTTCCATGTGTATTTTATCCCTGTATTTATTCATTTTGGCTATTATGTATATTTGTCTTTCGTGTTGTTCTCATTTAAACATGCATTGAAATAAACTTGTCTTGAAAAAATATAAAAACCTTTTGTCTTGTCTGTTTTTGTGTGATTATATCAGCATCAGCATCAGCACAAAGCAGCGGTTGCGGACCGAGGTGGACGGCTTTTCTGGAGCTGGTGACCTGGTGACGTCACAATGGGAGTGCTCGAACAGCGTGGCGGACTTTACCTGGCGCTTAGCAAGGTGCCACGTGTTGTTCATGGCATGATGATATCCCGGGCTTTGCTAAGGACAAATTGTGACATTATCCCGTCACAAACTACAGAAAAGAAAACTGCGAGTTAACCAGAGGCGTGAAGACTACAGAATAGACCACCGTTTGCATCCCGTAACTCCCGGACTTGTCTGCGGCAGGGACCAAATGGCGGGAAAACTGGAAGCCATGGCGGCCATCTTCGACCGGACAAGAAAGGCACATAAGTCCCAAACTTGTTTTGTGGCCGTGCCTGGACAGAAGGAAGAACTACGGCAGAGCTATCACCCCCTACAACAAGCAGAAACCTTATTACCGAACCACACGGAGAGACAGATGGAGTGATGTATATTGCCATTGTTATCGTTGCTTGAATAATAGGGACTCATTTGGCTTCGAGTACCCTCTTTGACAAACTATTTGGCCCTGAAAAAACACTAATATGACATTTTTTGGCGCTGCCTTCAACAAATTCATAACCAAATACCCCTACCACTGACTACACTACTATATGTCGCTTCGACATTTTAAATTTAAATTAATAGGGACCTGGTATGTACGCTCATGGTACTGGATCCCTATATTTTGATAGGATGTTAAATAAATATTTACAACTTAGATATTTGGCTAATTGCACAGGTGGCTTACACATTATTGGTTGTTAGGCTGTCCATTAGTACAACTGGACTGAATTTGATGCATGAGCGCGTGCTTGGCTCTTCGCCACCCTTGTTGCCTGCAGCGGTTAAATTACGTGCTTGCACGCATAATAACTATGCAGATACAGGCGATATGAGAAAACTATTTTTCTCTCGCTTTTCTTTACTGCTATTGCAGAGGTAGGCACGTCCAATGAATACTATAGCATGGGTGGGTGTGTGTGGGTTCTATTCCTACCCACCCCCAGGCCTTACATTCACCCAGAGGCAGTTCAATAACTGCCCCGTGGTGACGGCCAAATTAAACAAGTGCTTTTAATAAGCATATAAACGCCTGCAGGGTGCGCGGCACTATTCCCACCCTCAGGATTAATTAAATAAGCTTCTATTGAAGCATAAAACGGTGCCAAGAGCCGTCATGGACGAAGCACCTTAAACACATCAATCTCTCTCTCTCTCTGTTTTTGTGTCAATAGTGTCATACCCTACACTACTATGGCTAACTCTGCTATTTCTACTACTCCTTCCTCCTCGACATTCAAAGTTATTGACGAACACTTAGATCATGCTAGTTGGGAAGCCTTGTATCTTCGTCATCCTTTTAACATGTTAATTGCTGGACCGAGCGGTTCGGGCAAAACCGAATTTGTCAAACGTTTGATCGAACATAAACATCATTTGATCGATCGTCCACCTCTACGCATCGTGTGGTGTTACAAAGAGTGGCAATCGGCATACAGTCTCTTGAAAGAAAGTCAAGGTGATTCCATTGTCTTTGTGGAAGGTATTCCTAGAGAAGACGAGGGGATCGTGTCTGACCCTAGTCAAACTCATTGGATCATTTTTGACATGTTAGGAGAAGACGAAGAAGAAATTAAACCGTGGTTTACGCGTAAAGGGCATCATCGTAATGCCAGTGTCATTTACATTACACAAAATTTATTTCAACAAAGTAAAGCCCATCGTACCATTAGTCTCAATGCTCATTACCTGGTCTTGTTTAAAAGTCCTCGAGATAAATCACAAGTGCAAGTCTTAGTCAAACAGTTAGGAACACCTTGGCTGACTCATGCGTACGATGATGCCACTCAATCGCCACACGCCTATTTACTAGTGGATTTAAAACCCACCACCCCCGATTATTTGCGATTTCGTACCGATTTGTTTCTCGACTGGGGTCAAGACGGAGGGCCTGTCGTGTACACGTCCTCGTCGTCGACATAATCATATGAACCATTAAAAAAATCTATAAAAACCTTGGTCACTTTGACCTTGTCTCATACATTGTCAACATGACGTCCCTTCAGTCTCATCTTCCCATCAAATTGATTCGTGCCTTGTATGGTATCAGTCGCGAAAAAAATCCACAAATACGTGCTCACGTCTTAGAAGCCAGTCTCAAAGAAGTCTTACGATGGTTTACGGTGACTGCACGTCAAATACTGCAAGGCATCATTCACATTCCACATCAAACCAAACGCTTTTTTGACAGAAACAAAGTTGCCTTGACGCAACTGGCCGATCCTCGCATCGACACTCAAACCAAAAAGCAAATCATATTAAAAACTGGAGGTAGTGGTTCTCTAGGAGGTGTCATCATTCGTTCCCTTTTAAAATGGGATCCCAATACTCCCAAAGTTCACCCCAAGAAAAAAAAGCCAAACGAACCCCTAAGAAAAAGAACAATGGTGCCAAGACCAAAACACAGAAAAAGAAAAGTCCACAGAAAAAAGCGGTCACCCGCAGAAGAGGCACTTCGGCCAGGACGCAACCTTATCTTCGTAAACCACGACCTGCAAGAGAAGATCTACAAGGACGTTTGGCAGGGACCGCGTTGCCAGTAGCCTCAGGTGCTTCCACTTCTCCGTTGCGGGTGATGCCAGCCAAATCCAATTTCTTCCTAATTTGATGAAACATTGGAAATCCGCCTCTCCCAAAACGTCTCCTCCACCGGTGACACCCTCGTCCACATTAGTGGCAGTAGCAGCTGCTCACAAAGTAGTACCAGCCCCCAAAGTCAAAGTCCAAGAAAGATCTGGCATGTTAAAGAGTTTACTGGATTTGTCCAAACGAGAACTGTCTCGATTGAGTCCGTTACGAACCCCTTCACGACGTGTGTTACCTGTCATGAAGTTAATACGACGCAAAGATAATCAGTGGCGTCGCATTCCAGTATAAAATATGAGTTGAGACAACAGCGGGAATTAGTATTTTCTGTACCACTGCTGAACACTCAAGGATGCCTCCTCAAAAACGTACACACCACATCCCTCGTCGTTCTACTGTCCAAAAAGGAAAAGGAGAAAGACAATCTCGTTATCCTACAAAAGGCTTAAAAACTAAACATCGACGTCATCCCCTCCAAAGACGTAGTCTTTTAAAGAAAAAGAAGAGTCACCAAAAAGGAGGCAATTTTGGGAAACACATTGTTACCTTTTTGACGAAGCGGTAGTTCCCAAAAAAGTAGATAAAAGAGAGTGTGTACCAAGTCATTGACACCAGTGGTATTGTGAAACGAACCAGCAAAGATGTCACCTCGCAATAAACATTCTTATTCACTTCCCAAGGGAAAGAAAAGGAAAGGACTACCTCCTCGTTTAGTCAAACACGGAGACGTGTTGTCCGTCCTGTCCAAAGCCTCTCCAACCATGCAAAAACAAATCATTAAATCAGCCTCCAAAGATGTCATCGATACCGTGTGCGAATGTTGTTTGAATGTCTTGGAAGGCACGATACCTTTGTCTCCACACCAGAAAAAATGCTTAGCCAAACATCGACACGTTCTTGGTCAAATGGTTCAAAAGAAAATATCCATTCGTCAAAAGAAATAGATGTTGGTGCAACGCGGAGGATTTTTTCCCTTTCTTCTTCCTGTGATGGGAGGATTAGCAAAAGCCGGCGCGAGTTTATTGCCAGGTTTGGTAAATACCCTGGCACGAGGGGTCTCCCAATTGTGATCCTTCCAGAAGATAAAAGGGATCCATGGAGCGCCATCATCTCAGACGTAACTTTTGGAAGCCCATGGAAGGACGAAAACTGACTTTAGTCCCTTACAAACGATGGATGGAATACCATCGTTGGCAAGAACAACGTACCCCCCATTTACCACCCAATCCTGATTTGACCGAAATGTCCCAATTACAACACGAATTGCAATCCTTGATGCATCGCCACGATTTGTCCGAAACCGAAAAATCGCAAAAGTATTGTCAACCTTTGCAACAACTACAACTCTTTCATCGAAAAGCTGTGGAACAAACAGCTCTACCTACTCTGTCCGATTTGAAGGCTCTAATGAATAATCCGTCGCTCTTACCATCTACAGCAGCCAAAACAGACGTTACCCCACCATTACCCAAGGAAAAAGAACCCCATGATCTCTTTCAAACACCCACTACCACTCCCATTCCAAGTAAGATTGCCGCTTCCTTATTGACCCCTTCCCCCACTCCCCAACGAGAAGAACTCAAAACTTGGGTTAGAAAGATGATGGCCACTCCTTCTTCAACAGAAGTGAAAAAGAAAGAAAGGAAACCAGAAGTAAGAAAAGAAAAGAAGACCAAAGCTATCTCATTACCACCTCCACCACCACCACTACCACCACCCTCGACGTCAACTCCTGTGGCACATCGGACACGTAAAACCGTTTCCAAACAACCCCCATTTCGTCCCACCCAAAGCAATATCCTCGAAGAGTGGGTCACTTATTAACAAAACCATGGAGAAGGTATTAGCCAGCATTTACTACGATCCAGCTCACCCTGCAGGTTACGGAGGCATTCAGAAATTGTATCGTGCTGCAAAAACTCGCCTGAAAAAGCTCCGTTTACCTGCAGTACAACGATGGTTACAAGAACAAGCAACGTACACTTTACACAAACCCATTCGACGAAAATTTCACAGAAGTCGCACTCAAGTGGAAGGCATCGATCATCAATGGCAAGCCGATTTAGCCGATGTCTCTCATTTAGCCACCAAAAATCGCGGCTACAAATATTTGTTTTGTGTCATCGACGTCTTTTCTAAATTTGCCTGGGTCGTGCCATTGACATCCAAATCGAGCGGAGAGTTAGTACGAGCTTTGCAACTGGTGTTGAAACAAAGTGGTCGTCACCATCTTCGATGGCAAACCGACAAAGGCACCGAATTTCTGAACCAAGCTTTCCAACGAGAATTAAAGAAACCTGACATTCATTTTTTCACCACCGAAAATCCTGAAACCAAAGCCAGTATCGTGGAACGTTTTCAACATACCTTGAAAGAACGCATGTGGAAATATTTTACGCATCAACACACTCTCAAGTACATCGACGTCTTACCGCACTTAGTTCCAGCCTACAATCAATCTTACCATAGAAGCATTGGACGTACCCCACAACGACAACGAAGTGACTGTTTTTGAGCGTCTGTTTGGTACGTCCCGGACGATGGCTGTGCCCAAGAGAGGTGGAGAAGTGTTAATCCCTGGAGATTGGGTACGCACTGGTAAAACCAAACGCACTTTCGACAAAGGTTACTTACCCAACTGGACCACCGAATTGTTTCGTGTTACTGGACGAGTGCGTGATCGTCATCCTACCGTCTATAATTTGGAAGACATGAACGGAGAAGTATTAAAAGGAACGTTTTACTTGCCTGAGTTACAACGTGTCACCAAAAAAGAAGACGACGTGTACGACATTGAAAGCATTCTCGAACGAAGAACCCGTAAAGTAGGAAAACGTCGTGTCAAAGAAGTCAAAGTACGTTGGAAAGGATATCCTCCTAGTTTTGATTCTTGGATTGACACTTCGCAAGTCATCGACTATAAAAAGAAGTGACCATCATGCCCTTCAATACAGCTTCAGCAACCACAGTGACTACTCCTTCACCCAGTTCTTCTCTGCAAGATTTACAAAAGCAACCCTTGTGGGTGTGGTGTCGAGAACGTGTCCCTAAAACACAAATCGTCTTTTTCTGACAAATCTTTGTAGTGTATTGTGTCATCGGTGCAGCCATTGCTAATTTGAGTTTGCAACAAGGAGACAAACAATTGTGGACCATTTTACTCAGCGGTTGCATCGGTTATCTTCTTCTCAATCCTTCCCTGAAATACTCTTACAACGGGAACAACAATAACAATATTGGGAGTCTTGCATCCAACGTTAGTCATTCTCCTGACAGTCACCCTTCCAATCATAATCCTCTTTTAGACACTCCTTTTACCTCGAGTGACTCCACGGACAGAAGAACATTGGAATTATAAGCAACACTATTAACCAATTTTACTTAACGTTACCCAGTGACAGTTCCATGGAGGTGTTTCCTAAGAACACGTTGTGCTGTTACACGGCTAAATTACCTCAAGCCATGCATTTGGATCAAGATGCTCATTGGGAAGTAGCTTTAGTGGAAATAATACATCCGACACAAATCAAAAACATCGTCGAAAATCAAAACACTTTTACAGTAGAAGTGTATGACAAGCAATTGCAACAAGCCTTAGACGAACGAGGCCACACTAGCCAACCAGACCCCAAAACTAATCGGTCCACCTATGTGTTCACCATTCCTGCTGGTTATTATTTTTGTGGTCAACATTTAGTGACTACACTTGCTACCAGGTTCAATACTTTGTTTGGTAAAGCCATGGACAAAGCCAGAAAAAGTGTTACCTTTGAGTACAATAAAGTGGCTCGTCGTCTCATGATCAAATTTTCAGAGGACAAAATGATGGCCATTACCTTTTGTCCTGAATTGTATGATATTTTGGGTGGAGACTTCAGGTTGGTCAAGAAAAAAGAAATACCAGCCATAACCAGTAACTCGGATTTTGCAAAATATTTTCGATTCCCTGTAGAAATGAACCAAGGACTCAACTTGATGTTTGTGTACTCCGATGTGGTGGAGTACAACGTGGTAGGACACACCTCTGTACCGTTACTGCGTGTCATTCCTTTCAAAGTGGATTCTGTCGTCGCCGCTGACGAGGAAGGTGGAAATACCTATCACGTTCACCGCGAATTTGTACATTCGCATTATTTGCCTGTCAGTAAGTCGTATTTCGACAGTGTCAACATTACTATAAAAGGAGAACTGGGACAAAATATTCCATTTACCAAAGGGAAAGTCACAGTGAAACTCCATTTTCAAAAACGATTCTCGAACAACTGAAAAAGTGATGTATCCTGTGTACCAAGGAGTCACTCGACAACGAGGACATGGTTTAGGAGATATGTTTAAATCAGCCTTTCGTTCCGTGGTCCCTGTTTTAAAACCGATGGTGACACGAGGATTGCACGCCTTAAAAGATGCCGCATTGACTCACGGCAAAGATTTTCTTCAAAATGTTCTCATTGACAAACAAAACCCTAAAGAAGCTTTTTCGAGAGCAGGCAAAAATGTCTTGCTTCAAACGGGCAAAGAGATTTTGGGTCGACGAGAAAGTCCTATAAATGCCCTGAACGGTACCGAGTCTGGCATTCCTGCTTCCCCGAGGACACAGCAAGGATAAGGTAGAAAACGACGACGAAGGCACCCTTTCAAAAGTCTCCGTACCTCTAAAGTTAGAAAGACGAAGAAAAAAGAACCGTTCGAGACTTAGACATTTTTGATTATTAAAAGTAAAAAGCATAGAGACTGAGAGAAAAAATGATGCACCAAGAATCTTGTGCCTGCTCCAAGTCGCAACTAGATCTCTTTGCCATGCCACCCACGATGATGACCATGCAAGAAGCCCATTGGGTAGAATTTCATCCCGTCTCCTCTTTGACGGATTCAGCTCCCATCGAGTTTGAAATCAAAGGACAACCCGAAGATTACATCGATCTCAACAACAGTTACTTGTATTTGAAAGCGAAAGTATTAAAACGGACAACTCCAATCCAGCAGCCGATGCCCGAGTAGCTCCCGTCAACAATTTCATGCATTCCTTGTTCAGCGAAGTGGATTTGTATATGAATAACAAACTGGTCAGCAGTAGCATGGATACTTACCCTTACCGAGCGTGCCTCGAAAATCTCTTGACGTACGGAAAAGAAGCCAAGAACACTCATTTAGAAGCTTGCGTGGTATGGAAACCTGACATAGCAGATAAGTTTAACGACACAGCCTGACCGCAGATGACGATCTTCACAATGAGGGTTTTAACGAACGTCGAAAGAAAATTCTGCAAGGACGTAGTTTAGAACTGTTCAATCGTTTGCATTTG
This sequence comes from Unio pictorum, assembly GCA_030141615.1. Lineage (NCBI taxonomy): Eukaryota > Metazoa > Mollusca > Bivalvia > Unionida > Unionidae > Unio > Unio pictorum. The sequence continues at coordinate 5,370,349 of JARLTB010000085.1, read as the reverse complement.
GACATGTGGTTGCAAGAGAAGTATTTGCTGAACGGAGTGGATATTCGCTTGAGACTGAATCGTAGCAGTGCTGCTTTCCATTTGATGGCTCATGCCAACGAATACAAAACCATTATCCAAGAAGACAGGTTATACGTGCGTCGCGTGGAAGTGTTACCTAAAGTGGGAAATGATATCAGTCACACTTTGAGCAGAACGACAGCCAAGTATCCGATACGACGAGTGGAAGTCAAAACGTTCACCATTGCCGCTGGACTCCGATCTAAGATCGAAGATCATCCGTTCCAAGGACAGTTACCCAAACGTTTATTCATTGGTATCGTCAGCATTGCAGCCCTCAACGGTGCCCACGATCAAAATCCTTTCCAGTTTAAGCACAACAATGTAACCAAAATCGAAGTCAGTCGCGATGGCAAAACTTTGTGTACCCGACCTTTCGAACCCAACTTTGGCGCACAGAAGAATTACTTGAGGTCGTACTTGTCACTGTACGAAGCCACAGGACAGTTAGGAACCAACACTAGTCACGGTATTTCCTACGACGATTATGCAGAAGGTTACACTTTGTGGGCTTTTGATTTCACTCCAGACCAAGGCAGCGACGAGGGACATTTCCACCCTTTAAAATCGGGGCAACTGCGTGTGGAACTTCAGTTTGCAGGAGCTCTTACCGAAACAGTGAATGTCATTCTGTATGCTGAATTCGATAATACCATAGAAATCAACAGTTTGAGAGAAGTCGTTCTAGACTATAAAACACTATGGAAAACTCTTGTCCCTCTTTGAATAGTGGAGAATCCATGGAAATGGAATGGGAGGTTACAGAGAAAGCAGACCCTCAAGACCAAAAAGAAGAAGTAGTGATCATGCAGTCAAGATGGTCAGAACAGGAACATCAGTTAGTCACCTGTTTTGCCAAACACTTGGAAGATAAAATGAGGGACATGATTAAAAAAGATTGTTATGGATGTCAAATCGATCATCCCAGTCAAATTCAATACGATAAATGTATAATGATGAGTCAAGAAGAAAAATTGGACGATTATCTGATCGAAGCTTGGAGTCTCATCTCAGAAGAAGCCGTGTTACTTCAGTGGTATAAAGACTTGTGTGCTCATTCCTCTCCTCCATTATTTGCTCGAGAAATTGATCGCATCGAAGCTCTCTTGGCCAAGAGTAAGGAGACGAAGCAAACCAACAGTTACTTGACAGACCTTTACAAGCAAAAAGTCTGGATCGAATTGATGACTTATCATCACCTGTGAGGAAAGGAAATAAACAAGGCTACAAAACAAAAAATGGATACTTTTGAACTTTATTACCTATTGAACTGTAGTTCGTACACTGCTTCTTGGAATCAATATTTGTTAGTTGAAAAAAATGTGTTTTGTTGTTTCTTATTTGAATAAAAAAATGTCTTTTAAAACCAATGCGTCTGTCGTTTGTTTTACATTTTTGTAAAATATAGATGCTCTTTGACTTCTTTCTATCCCTCACATCAAGCTATCCAACCATTTCCAACACTAAACCGTTTTGAAATCGGCTGCTTCCCCGTGTGTGGATAGTACATTGTATGTTTTGTTTTGGCTTCTTGACCGTGTGTTTGTCGATGGTAGATGGTGTGGTTTTGGATAGTAGATTATATTCTTTATTTTGGCTGCTTCCCGTGTGTGGATGATAGATGGTGTGATATTGGATAGTAAATGGTATGTTTTGTTTGGCTGCTTCCCCGTGTGTGTGGATAGTAAATGGTGTGATATTGGATAGTAAATAATGTGGTTTGTTTGGCTGCTTCCCCGTGTGTGGATAGTAACTTGTGTGTGTGTGTGTGTGTGGTTAGTAAATAGTATGTTTTGTTTTGGTTGCTTCCCTGTGTGTGTGGATGGTAGATGGTGTCATATTGGATAGTAGATGAAGTGGTTTGTTTTGCCTGCTTACCGGTGTGTGGATAGAAAATTGTATGTTTTATTTTGGCTGCTTCCCGTGTGTGGATAGTAAATGATATGGTTTATTTTGGCTGCTTCCCGTGTGTGGATGATAGATGGTGTGATATTGGATAGTAGATGATATGGTTTGTTTTGGCTTCTTGACCGTGTGTGTGTGTGGATGGTAGATGGTGTGAGTTTGGATAGTAGATTATATTGTTTATTTTGGCTGCTTCCCGTGTGTGGATGATAGATGTTGTGATATTGGATAGTAAATGGTATGTTTTGTTTGGCTGCTTCCCCGTGTGTGTGGATAGTAAATGGTGTGATATTGGATAGTAACTCGTGTGGTTTGTTTGGCTGCTTCCCCGTGTGTGTGTGGATAGTAAATTGTATGTTTTATTTTGGCTGCTTCCCGTGTGTGGATAGTAAATTGTATGTTTTATTTTGGCTGCTTTCCGTGTGTGGATGATAGATGGTGTGATATTGGATAGTAGATGATGTGGTTTGTTTTTGGCTGCTTCCCGTGTGTGTGTGTGTGTGTGTGTGTGTGTGTGTGTGTGTGTGTGTGTGTGTGTGTGTGGATAGTAAATGGTATGTTTTGTTTTGGCTGCTTCCCTGTGTGTGTGTATGGTAGATGGTGTGATATTGGATAGTAAATGATATGGTTTGTTTTGGCTGCTTCCCTATGTGTGTGTGTGTGTGTGTGTGTGTGTGTGTGTGTGTGTGTGTGTGTGTGTGTGTGTGTGTGTGTGTGTGTGTGTGGTAGATGGTGTGATATTGGATAGTATATGAAGTGGTTTGTTTTGCCTGCTTACCGGTGTGTGGATAGAAAATTGTATGTTTTATTTTGGCTGCTTACCGGTGTGTGGATAGAAAATTGTATGTTTTATTTTGGCTCCTTCCCGTGTGTGGATGATAGATGGTGTGATTTTGGATAGTAAATAATATGGTTTGTTTTGGCTACTTCCAGTATGTGTGTGATTAGTAAATGGTGTGATTTTGGATAGTAAATGATATGGTTTGTTTTGATGTGTATTTTCCTTGAATAGTGTTTAGGTGTGTTCCCAAAAAGTAAACAGAAGGAACAAATCTGAAAAAGTCAGTTTGAATTGAGGTTTCTCTTTGCGTATACCTTTTTGAAACTGTTAATACATGGCAGATTACATCCGCATACAATATCAAAGTGAAAGGCCTATATACCAATGTCATTGCCTTTCTTTAATTCGGTTTTATTGCTTAGCCATCGTTAATCTTTAATTATTTTTTAAAACGCATTTCTTTTTTTAATAGACGATTTGGGGCTTTCTATTGTTGTAACGGTATTTATGTTGTTTAGTTTGTTGCTGAAATAATCTATACTATAGTCTATAGCAAAGCGCTTAAGTTTCTTCAGTATTTTAATTTCACGCTCACAAAAGGATACCAAGTTTGTCTTGCTAGAGGATTGAAACTCTAAGTTACGCGGACGTGAAGAAACACATCTCTTTGTTACTACAGTTAGGTGTTGTTGTGTTCATTCTAATCATGCTTGCCGTATATCTTTGTGTTTTGCAGGTCATATTGTTTTTGATGTAAATATTCACATCAATAGACAGACAAGATTGGGTTATCATCCTCGATGTTCACTGTACTTTAGTTTATTTACTCTATACAAACTCCACTAGTTTGACAAAAGTTACCACTCACTACTATATTATTTCTCTCTACCTAGGCAAATGTGTTTATGTCAAAGTGAGAAAGTATTTTTTTGGTCAGTTTTAAAACTCGAACAATAATTGCACAGTTAAGTGGTTGATGTATCATGAAGAAATGGTACAATGTACGACAAAGGGATTGTAAGTTCACACTTCAGTCTGCCTGCGCTGCAATTGAATCAATGCATGAGCCTAGGCAAAACAATGCGCCAGTCGTTTGAAGCAATTTATTGGCTACACTTTCTTTTCTACCTCCTTAGCTTCAAAATGCCCTCACCCGTTCTTAGTACAGTGACAAGATAAGACGTGTTTTTTTCTGCGCCTGACCACTACACTACCTACCTTGAATTTCGAACCAAACAATGCGTCACTCATTGTAAGTGATTTCATTGGCAAACCGATATTTTCTACCGCCTTCGCTTCAAATCGGCTTCAGTTGTTATTCTCACAGCGAGAAGATAAGGCGTGTATTTCTGTATCTGTCCACTAGTCAGATTCCAAACAATAAAACTTATGCACAAATAATCGCACCATCGTGGAAATGTCAGTCTTATTGCGAAATACACCAAAACAAGTTTGGATGTACTATTTTGTGAGAACATTTTAGCCGTATTTGTCATCGGTTCACTCTGGTGATATTTTAAAATCGGGAACCTTTCCTATGGAATTGATTTTCTAAGTGGGATGTGTGTTTCTTTGAATTTTTATAAGAGAAAATATACCACAAAAGCAAGCGTAAGTGTCCTGATTTTTTTTTAAAAGTAGGTATAACGTACTCTCTCTCTCCTCTCTCTCTCTCTCTCTCTCTCTCTCTCTCTCTCTCTCTCTCCGTCGTAATACGTTTGATTGAAATCCTAATGGTGGATGTTCCCGTTTGAAGATCCCTCTCCAAAATGTTAATCAGTAGTCATCATAATTTTCGTTTGTCATGTAATTTGCTTTTCAAACGCTACACCCTTACAAACAGTCAATCAGTAAATCGTTGGATGAAATAAAATATTGAGTTGACAAATTTGTACAATTCAGTTATCAGAGCTTTATCTTTATTTTTGGCACTGCAATGTGTCACGGCAATTTTTTTTAAGCATGAGTTCTATCGTTTTTTAGAACAAATACAAAACTATTTCAAGAATGACGTGAGTGATCTTGCACTGTATAACCCTGCTTATGGCTAACTTTGAAATAAAAATACCAGAACCAAAACACACGTTCGGAAGAATTGTAACAATGTAACAATGATTGACGCGAGTAACATTGCATTTTATGACCCTACCTATGGCTAACTTTGAATTTCAAATCAAAACACACATCTTAGACTGTCGATAAAACAAAGCATATTTTGCTACTGCTTTTTATTCCCTTCGACTTAGATTTGTTACAACTTGGAAACATTCTTTGTATCGTGTGTTGAAAACACAGGACATCCCTTAAATTTGAGATATGTTAAGAAGTCAGTCGACAATAAATATCATACTACCTTTTTATTAAATTGATGAATGAATGAAAACAATTAACATATTTCACATAGAATGTATATTGTTCTTAATTATCCTTGTTTTGTTTTCCTTTCCTTCCTATAGGAGATTGTGTGATTTTAATTTCCTTCCCTTCTGTTTTGATAGGAGATTGTGTGGTTTGTTTTCAAGGCCACTCATATGCCTCGAAAAGATATTAGCTTTCTTTTCCTCCATTTTCCCCTTGTCGGTCTATAGTCCCCTATACAAATTATATTCCCCATGTTCAATAATCCCTTGACGCTAGATAGGCCCAAATAGTTCCCATGTTCAATTCCACTTGACGCTAGATAGGCCCAAATAGTTCCCATGTTCAATTCCCCTTGACGCTAGATAGGCCCACCATGTTAAATTCCCCTTGACGCTAGATGTGCCCAAGCTGTTTTTGACTGGATTTTCCCTTGACGCTAGAGTGCCCCCTATAACTACTCATAAGCGATACACAGTAGAGTAAGGACACATACGCGAGCCGGCATGAGCTACACATACGGAATTCGTGGATATATCTTTTTCTATCATAAATTTCTGATAATGAAAAAGAAGGATTAAATTATAACAATGCAAGATTAGTTTCTTTCATTTCCCCCTCAATTAAGTGTTTTATTTATCTATTGTATTGCAACGTGCAGTGTCCCGGGAAGGAGCACAAATTCAGCACAAAATTACGTCGTTTCCTAAGTCTTGATGAAAAAACATATATATATATATATATATATATATATATATATATATATATATATATATATATATATATATATATATATAATTGACAGATTATTTTAAACATTAATATTTTTCTTCTGCAGTAACATTATTGTAATGATTGTAACATATATCACATAGACATTGACATAGAGAAATTATACAGTTGAACGGCTACGTTGAATAGAAGGAATCAATAAATGTACGTCATATCCGTTTATGATAATCGGGATCTACTGATTCTTTACGGATATTGCTGAATGATGTTTTTATTTACAATGGCGGCTTTTCAAGTCTAATTAGGCATTTTTATGGTGCTTACACATACTAAATGATAAATGCGTTTTTCCTTAATAACTGTAATAGTATCACAGGTTTGTACAATATATGTGGCCAGTGACCTTTAACCAAATTGATGCTATATTAGGAACCGGACTTGTACATGTTGGAAAATACTTTGGCATAGCATGAAAGAAAGACAGAAAGCAACCTATTATTATATCAATTGTGTATATATGTATTTAATTTGCAAAAAAATAGGCAAAATCAATATGCAAAATAAATAGGCAAAATTAATATGCAAAATTAATAGGCAAAAGGCAAAATTACGCTTGTTTTGTATACTTGTCTTCTTCCAGTTATTGTACAGCTGAATACTGCTTAGATAAAGAGCTAGCTGAGAGAGGCTTTCTCCAATTTATCAAGGGAATACTTATATATCATTATTTTTGCAGTACGTGTCAGTGGATACTTTCTTACTAATTGGAATATCTTGGATAGGAAATGGAGACTATATATACATCAATGAACCTTTCACAAAGAAAATGAAACGTGCTGGTTCTTACTTAACGAAATGCATTTGTTCTGTCATGAAATTTTTAATAATCTTTTGTAGTGGAACTGGGTATAGCTAAACAAAAGAATGAATTTCGCCTAGGCCATGTATCACGTGTTATGGAAGTTCGATTGATAGTAGGTCGAAATGAAAACAATTACATTACAGTATGTTACTGAACGGAATCATTTGGATCGATACTTTAACACTGCCGTGTGTATTTGGATCGATACTGTAACACTGCCGTGTGTATTTGGATCGATACTGTAACACTGCCGTGTGTATTTGGATCGATACTGTAATACTGCCGTGTGTATTTGGATCGATACTGTAACACTGCCGTGTGTTATATCAAAAGACCGAAATTCAGGTCTTTAATGATTTTTATCAATAATAAAGGCGAGGTAGAACATACCTTTCAACATCGCATAGTGACTATTACTTCAACACAGATTATAAACTTTCTGATACTGTACAGATGACAATGATATAATAAAGATGAAATTAATTATATTATTTAATTCCTGTGCATATTAATGGCGAATTTTATTTGGCTCACTGAAACACATTCTGATAGTAGCATGATCTCTCAATGGAAAAATAATTTTAGTTTACTTTGAGTGTGGTGGGAGATAGTAGATGCTTTATTAAGAATTACTATTTTATGAGCATCATGCATTTAAATTCAATGGCAATTTTGTTCAGCTTGGAATATTATAGCGTTAACGTTAATATATCGGTTACGTAAAAAGTAATTGATTGTTTTCGATATTCATACTTTGCCGCTCTCTCTCTCTCTCTCTCCCTCTCTCTCTCTCTCTCTCTCTCTCTCTCTCTTTTGTATCTATCTATCTATCTATCTATCTATCTATCTATCTATCTGTCTGTCTGTCTGTCTATCTATCTATCTATCTATCTATCTATCTATCTATCTATCTATATATATATATATATATATATATATATATATATATATATATATATATATATATATATATATATATATATATATATATATATATATATATATATATATATATATCGCTGGTTTGATGCGTTCGGTTTGGTACTTCGGCCATCATAGTTAGTTGAAAATATTAATCGCGTACGATTTGTGGACTTGTTTAAGTCTTACAGGCCACACGGTACTAATTGTAATGAAAAATGGGAACCAGCCTGGAAATGGGTGAACATACAATAGAGCATATGTGGGTTTGGGTGTCCAGGATTGCTTGATAATGAAAGTTATTTTGTGGGGGAATAAATCTTTACAGAGATCTTTTCCTAGTTGTAACTGAAAACAATAGACATTGTGTTCTTGATGGAATTTCAGTCCTTTAACAGTCTCGAGCTGGAAACACTCATTACTGAAATTAGCACCTGACTCTTTGGTGCAGAATTGCAAGAATATGTTTCAATCACATGTAGGTCCAGAAAATGCTGAGGCTCATACCCTTTTTTCTACAACAGAAGCTGTCATCAAAGTTTCCGCTATACTGATAAAAATAAGTTTGATCATGAGCACTCAGAAATTTAAAGTTATTGAATTTTAATATCATGGTTAGATTTACTATGGGGACTGAAATAGTACCGTGAGTTCTACAGAACCTTACTATTGAAAAACAAGGAATTTTATCGTTCGTCTGAGGTCGATGTTCCACGTGAAAATTTAATATTATGTGGTCTGCTCCTCAAAACAAGCTAATTATTCCGTTTGATAAATATCTTCACGAGACCGACTAAAATCAAACCAAGCTATAAATAGGTTTGTTAACATATCGTTTATGTACTGTAGTTGATCTTGTGACAATAACTATTCCTGTGTGCAAACGTTTGGTAGAGTACAATGGATGGAGTCAAAGGCTCATACACAGACCCATAATTCGTGCTCAAATTTATACTTTGTGCTCCGCTTTTAAATCTTCTCCCTGCTTCTCCAAACTTTTATCTTGCGCCCCCGATTAAAACTCCGTGTTCCAGTCTCACAACGCGTGTCCAGATTTATATATTGTGTTCAGACTTGTACCTAGTGTTGCATGCTTATATCTCGTGTTCCAGACACATATAACCTGTTATTCTCCAGATATATGCTCCAAGTTCATACCTTATGTCCGAAAGAAATATGAATGAATTTTGTATCAGATAAATTTAATGAAAGTCAATGAAAGGACTTTCATTCTCAGGATTTTCCATTAAACGAAAGCATGAAATCTTGCTAAAATGACGTGTTCTTAGTCTATATATAAAAGTCCATACTTAATTTTGACGAGTCCTTTGGTACAGACTGAATTATTTCTGCAAATGGAGTTAGTACTAGCCAATCGACCAATTTGGTCCAGACTATAAAAAGTATGGAATCAAATTATCTTTATTCTTAAATTATCCATAACCGAAAGAATACACTATGTGCAATCTGTCTTCCTAAGCAAAGTTTACGAACACACTAAACATGTACTCATGTAATTCCAACAAAGGAGTACATCTCGTGGCACAGAAATGTGCCAAACGGATTGGAAAACGGCCAAAATGTTTGGAAATATTGCAAGTTACAAGCATGGTAAATCTTGAGGAAAAGTATTTACCACGATAAAAGATATCCTTTCTGCACTGGGAGTCAACTTTAGAAACGTCGCTGTGCCAAGATAGTTATATCACCGTGTCTACTGATTGCAATGCATGTTGTTTGATATTTTTGCCGGTAATATCGTCTGTTATCAGTAGTTTTCTTGTTAAGCAGAAGAATAAAAAACCTATCATGGGTCTAGGGGACAGGATGGACTCAATTAATATCGTTGTTAAAATAAAAATGTTTTTTTATGCAATGTAACGTCTGTGCTGATAGAAAAAGTATTTTAATTCTTGACGTTCAGCATCATTACAACTATAATGAAATTCTACATAGAGGCCTGTCATCCTTTTTTTTAACGTTGTGGACTAATTTTTCACGTGTATATAAGTTATAATCTCAGTATCTGAGTGCCTTGAGACTCTTTACTGATGATAGTTCAATACTGCCTTCTTTAAATGATGCTTACAAAATTGATATGTACTGGACAGATTTATGAACGATTGTCGATTGGTCGAGGCAGTGGTTAGCTGACAAATTCAACCAAAACTGAGGTTATGTTATTCTAAAGTAAGCAAGATCCGGTGTTGTCTGAGCTCAAAATCAGAACCAAAATTATCTTTCTTCTTCATAAATATATTGGTGTACGTTTCGCTGGTCTAACATATTGCTAACATATTGCCGTCAATCTAAAAAAAAATTATAACTGCTTTAAAAATACTTGAACATAAATTAAACAAGATAAAAGATTAGACAGGATATATATTATTTCCATCAGCCACTTACTAGAATATGCCGATTTGTGGGATGGTTGAAGACTCTCTTTTAACTTTGAAAAACCATAAGTTTGGAGATTTATAACCAATGTTACCAGAAGTATTTGTGTCATAAACGTTATGAAAAGACCGGTGGGTCTAACTTGGCAGATAGGTGAAAGTTTCATAAAATGTTACTTTCATAAAACCGAATACCGTGTCTCTCCTTCTTATCTTGCTGACCTTTTTCCGCCACTAGTTGATGAGACAAACAGAGTAAGAGGTGGGGTATATGTGATCCCAACCTCTTATGGTGTTTTGCTTATCATTATCAAGATGATCGATAACGGTGTTATTTCCCGGATCGAGTAAACAAATAAAACAATATGAATAATTAATGTTGGAATAACAGAGATCAGAGCAGGGATAAAAAAAGAGAAAACACGAAGCCCTGTAAGTAAGATATACCAATGTCATCAATTACATGAACAAATGAATTGAAACTGGCATTTAAATGGTTCACTTTCTCTTCGAAATAGAGTTAACAAAATTATGCGAAATTCAAATTGCCGTTCTGTTATACCGAATTTTTTAAATCATACAATGGAATGACTGACGAACCTAAATTGTCGGCATTTCCGCATCACCTGCTTCCTTCCGGTCTTTTGCAAATCACTGTAAGCCACAAGTCTGTGTTGGCCAATTTATTTTCCTTCTTTCTTCCTGGTGATACAAATCATTGAAGACGGATAATTTACTTCTCACAATTCGTTTCAGAAGAAATGCATGAAATCTTTAGGATACCTGTAAATTCGGGACAAATAAATTCTCACAACGCGTTTCAGAGTAATTCTTAAATTTCATGATTTCAATTACCTTCAAGAAATATAAATGTACGATTTTCTTCTGAACTCAAGGAAAATTAAAGGATCAATTTAAAACGGTTAAATTCAATAAGTAATTACAAACTTTCATCAATAAAGAGTGTTTGTGACTGAGACAACATATGTGTGCCTTTTCCGAAACTTGCAACCTTTCATATTAAGATTTTCTCTCTCTCTCTCTCTCTCTCTCTCTCTCTCTCTCTCTCTCTCTCTCTCTCTCTCTCTCTCTCTCTCTCTCAGAATCATCCATGTTTACATATAACTCTATGAAATCATTAATGTGGTGCCGCTATCTATCTTAATTTCAATTGTAAAGGAAAGGCTTATTCAAAGATGTGAGAACTTGTATCCCAATCCCATATGATAACATTATGCTGTATCTTGCAATTTAAAAAAAAACGTTGAAAATATAAACAAAATCTAAATTTTCTCAACACAATTACTCTTTTTCTAAATAAGGTTACGGTAGGTATTCGCCTGGTCAATTTTGTGCGTGCATTGCCTTCTTTTATCCAAACAAATTTCGTCAGTTTATGAAAGATTATTGTTTCTTCCTTTAATACTTGTTTGCATGAAAAGAATATCATTTGACAGAAGTGGAAAAATCCATGTATTTATTTACTGGTTTAAGTTCCAACTTTTTAAAGTTAGCTAGCATCTTGTGCTTTAAAGAATGTTACAACGGTAAAAGTAAAGTTATATGCTTTGAAACGTACCAAGCACAAATATACTCCAGTGTTAGAGTTTAAAAGGTACTGAAAAAGAAAAACTCTGCTTTATACCAGATACAAATCCACGTATTGTTAAAACTATAAATCCATCGCAAGGACCTCTTATCTGTTTTGAATACTGGCAAAATCATTGCCCTAACTGTCAAAAACCCGGTAGATCTCCGTCAAGATGCTCATATAATGACAAATTCACGATCACAGATGGTTAATTAACTGTTTTAATGCATGTAATTTTCCTTTACTTTCAGTTAGTATCATTTCTATCCATGCCGCACGAAAGTAACTGCATCAATGAAGACTCGTACAGGTGCCATTCTTCGTATAGCGAACGAAAAGGCACAAATTGCTGTCGATTACCAACCTCAACAAGTCTTGCTACATTTATTTATGTATAAACTGTACGAAGAACGTCATTATACCAGTTTATATTAATAGGCTTACGGGTAAATTACTTAATGTGAATATTGAAACGGACAGTATACATACCGCATTCATTTAAAATAAAATGAAAATCTGAAAACTGAATGAACTGATCTTGACAGAATGAAAGCAAATGTTTTTTTGTGAAGAATTTGTTTCTTTCTTTGACTAGATTTGAGAGGAAAATAATGTTGCTGTACGCGGTAGGTTACACATTAAATATATGGATATATTGATATAGGGATTGGGAGGATGTTTCAAAGACTTGCATTATGACAATTGGACCCATAATCCGACAGCATAAGACTGATAGTCACTTTGTGGGTTGCGTAGAGGATAGATTTCACCCAACCCACATCGTAATTGCCTATGTAGGTAATTGTCTATGTAGGTAATTGTCTATGTAGATGTCATTTGACTGTTGAACCCTCGTCACTATAGCCATTTAGTCTAAACTTCATTTGTAAGTGGCCCCTGATTGCAGCCTAACCTGTTAACGAACAACAAAATAAATTTAAAGAAACTAAAATGGCGTGCTACCATTCCTAAAATGTAAGACACCACCTGTGTTGTTGTTTTGTTTTTAAAGTCGCCGTCTTACAGCCTAAGTAACGAAAATGCCGAAGTCGGTTGATGATAAGTATTTTGAAATAAACAAAGCTATCTAAACGCTTAATTCAATACTAGTATATTTGTATTCGTTTCTTTAAAGAAACATACTGCAACTTAATCCGATTTCGGCATTAGGGCTTCCATCTCCTTCCAGCCAGCCAAACTGTAGGTCAACGGAACTTGAAAACATTTTGCGCATTTTGTGCTTGTCACAATTTTTAAATTTATTAGAAAAAAAAGCACCAGAGCAAATAAAGTCCAACTAAAACAATATGACTTTAGTTTGTTTGATTAGAATTTTAGTTTGTAGGAAAGCGCCGAAATGGGGCGCCAAGCATTTATCATCTCGTTCCGATGCTAATCTACCTCGGAACATGCTATACAACACCATTACTTTTGCAGTAAGACGGCGACCTAAATAACACAAATTTCAGGGGAGTCTTGTTACATTGTAGGACTAGTTACTCTCGAGTCTAAACAATACTGTTATGAAATGGTTCAAGACACATTTAACACGTCGATTAAATCATGAAATCAGGTATTTGTATGTCCAACAAAACAACACACCTTTGCTTTGAATATTGAACTTCTACTTAGAACAAGTGCCAATTTGAATAAAACATTATAACAATTCTGTGGAATGTTCAAACCTTATATTGCGAAACTTTGGTGGAATTGTTAGCTTGATGTACGATAATGACAGAGAATCCCCTGTTCTAAAACAGCTACGCAGTAGAAGCCCTCAGTTAGAGTTGATACGCATGAATAATGATCTATAACTGAACACAAATTTGTTTAGAAAATCAAACTAAAATTAAACAAATTAATACAATTATAAAGAATTCCAATTATTAGTTTAACGTTGAGTTTTCCTAAGTTTTATCGCGATTTAAATTGTCAGTTGTCGACTCATGCAACTTACATAACGCACGAAGGGCGTTAGCTGTTTGAGTCGGCAGCTGACAGTTTATACCGTAATAAACTTAAGGGGAAAAAAACAACATTAAACTCTTTAGTAAAAGATTACTATTTATATGACAAAAATGTTGACATCCTTGCAATTCACTTTCTTTTCAAACAGAAAGCGCGATTTCAAAATTGATTGTCTTTCCCCCAAATAACATCTGGTGTCCAACTATCAGTTTACTATAGCTAATTCACAGAACTTAAGTAAAACAACTTAAGTTTTGTGTGTGTGTGTGTGTGTGTGTGTGTGTGTGTGTGTGTGTTTAATTTTTAGAGATAGTCGATGTATAAGTCCAGGAGGTAGATTCTTAATACGTATGAGTGTGGGTTTGAAGAACGGGGCGTTATCCACTGGGGGTGGGCTTGGAAGGGGAAATCAAATTACGTAACGTGTAGGTAAAAGGTTATTATGGAGAAAAGGTGAATTTAACGTTAATAACGTCCATATGCTACATATTACATGGCACAATAGAGGAAAAGAGAAATTTGACTTGACGAGGTCCATTCAGTTTGTGTGTCATCGGGGTGGATGGGGGGGATACGACAAAGGCAATATTGGGTATAATGAGAAAATGTAATACTGTGTCCCTATGGGAATTTAACATGCACAATGGCAATTCAATGCAATCCTTCATTATATAACACTAATAGGTAGTCCTTTGACCTAACATGGACAGTTCAAGTGGCAAGGTCAAATTCAGTATGGCGACTGTAATGGGTTTTACCGGGACAGACCACGAACTAATTTTTTATATATTGCATACATGCATTTCAACCAGCTGAACTCAAACCAACATTCAAATGACATTTCTGGCTTCTGTGCGTGTGTGTGTGTGTGCGTGTGCGTGTGTGTGTGTGTGTGTGTGTGTGTGTGTGTAATATAACGGTTACACGTCATTTCCCCAGTAGCTTGTGACACTGGCTATCTAAACTTTTAGGAATTGGCTGACGAAGTTGCTATTAAGTGTGCAATAAATGCCAGAATGTGTGCGATGAATCGATGAACAGACATACAAAGCTTCCCATTAAAGGTTGTATCCATTCTTGCATGCTCGACAAGAAGGGCATTACCGGTATTACCGGTATTTTCACGTGACGTCACAAAACGTGTGTACTTCCATATCCGCTATTTTGATTCCCTATCCCACATAACAGGCACGTTTCATTTGGTGAGTAAGAATATAAAAATACATCACATTCTGTTGTACATGTCAACCTCGCGAGATCGAATCGCGTGACTTATTTTACGTGTTTTCTTCAAGTAAAATATTTATATTTCAACCATATTTGTTGTTCTTTCCTAAACAAATAGATCGATCAATAAACAAACGCATAAACAAATGATATACAACCAAGTAGAAACATGTAATGATTTTCGATTTTCACGGGTTTAAATCAAGCATTTGATTATCGTTAAAGTTTAAAAGCCAATTGTTTATATACAATTTCATATTTCTAAAAGCATTTGAGGAAAACATCGTTTTGACATTCGAAAAACAACGTCATGTTCCGTCAGACACGTGTCTCGTTTGAATACACTAAAAATGATACTTCTTTGACCGGTTATCGCTTTCATCTAGTATAAGCCTACGTCCACCATCCCCTCCACAAATACAATATTTGAATATACTAATTAAAATGGTTTCTCAAATATTCTATGGCACAAACACATGTTGTCGCGAAAAATATTTGTACATAAAAGTTCTAGCATAAAATACATGCTATGAAATTTTAATTCGTGACTGATATTGTATCCAGAAAATCATGATCTGGAAATACTCGTTCAAGATGACAAGCTTAGGGTTATGATACGAATGACTTTTTAAAAATGTCAATATTGTCTGTTTGTAAACAACAACAAAAAAGTGCATTTCTTAGATATCAATAATATACACGATTACGGTTCTACTTTACTATTCTGTCTTTCGATACAAGCAAGGGAACTTCCAGCTTCATTTTTATTTTTGTGCTATAGAGCACATAATTTCAAGTATAATCTATGTATTGTGTCGAAGAAGTAAATATCCTTATCGATAGTTAAATCAGATTATTTTTCTTGAATATACATAATGACTAATGTTGACAACGGTTTGTTAGCGACTCAAAATGGCGGCAGAAGGTGCGCGAGCGTTGAATTGTGGATATTAGCGTACTTAATCGTGACGTCTGTGAAAACAACCCATAGAGAATAGCTAGCTAGTTTCAGGTGATTGAGTGGGATCTTATAAGACATTCGCTTGCTAATATGATGATAGGAACATTCACTTCTGGCCTTTTAACCAATTAAGAGACGGCAGAGTTATAAACCTTAAACTACATGTATATGTCATATATTAATATTTACCAATCGGCTAAGAAGCTGTATAACCTCATTACAGTTGCCATTCTGTATTTCACCTACCCACGTGACGTTCTGTTACGCGCTTGTGGCTCTATATTATCAGGTTATCAAGAAAGTCATTTGTATTTTCATTAAGTTTGTTTGATCCCCATAGTTACCGGTGCATACACTGTTAAATTAATATTAGAATCATCTTTGACTCAAACGTAATGCTAATTGTCCTTTCTCCGTGGTGGTGACACAACTGTAATGTTATATCCCCCCACCCCAATTCCATAGTGTCGCAGAATATTAAACTCTCATTCTACACGGATGCAAGCATACTGTTAAATTCCCGTTTCCCCAATAGTGATCCACATCAAAATGTTACATTTTTATTAGACCTTTACTGTCCCGGGAAAGTATCAAGACTGTTTTATGTTACAAAGATCTTAGTTGTAGTTAAATGTGTGCAGACTGAAATATACGTTTACTTTGCGCGCTCTAGCACTGCACTAAATTATTTCTCCAAATGCTGATAAAATAAAAGTATTTAGATTCTCAGTCTTACTGGTGGACTGACTGGCTGTAGTATGTGGATTGTTTAGCTGTAATAATACTACTAATAATAATACTAATACAAATACTACTACTAATATAATAATAAATAATAATAATATCGAGTAATAATGATATAGAATAATAATTATAAAATATCGATTAATAATGATATAGAATAATAATAATAATAATATTAACAATAATAATATCGAATAATAATAATAATAATAATAATAATAATATTATTATTATTATTATTATTATTATTATTATTATTATTATTATTATTATTATACGATCACCGAAAGCAATCTTCTTATTACTATCACAATTGAAATCATTATCAATTTTGTAAATAATTATTTTGAGTTTTTCAATATACATTATGTTATTATATGCTGACTATAATTTGTGACCGCCAAAAGACACCGCCTAAATATTTAGAGCGTTCGCCTCGGAAGCAGTAGGTAGCGACAGTAGGTAGCGAGTTCGAACCATGGCTAAGTCATACCAAAGACATAAAAATAGTACTAACAACTTCCTCGCTAGGTGCTCAGCATTAAGACGTTGATGTTAGGACTGGTCGTCCTGGTCTCAGGATAATGTGACTGGTTGGGACATTATGCTACATGTCTGCGGCTTGATGCCCCTGTGCTAGACATCACTATGAACTGTCACACTGCAGACATCGTATGACATAATTTATTTATTATAAAGATACTGTAGAAATCCAAATCACACACACACACACACACACACACACACACACACACACACACACACACACACACACATTCAAAAGACAGCCTTTGGACTAAAGTTCCAAATTACACATCGTCTTAAAACCCTTATAAATTTATCTGTGGGTATATTTGCCCACAATGTGCTCATTTTGTTGGTATGAAAGGTGTATATGACTCGAGTTCACCCCTCTGTGGGGTCAGATCGATGTTGGTCATGCGTGTCCTTGTAACGAAACGCCGTAGACAAACTACTCTTGCGCATAAGCACCTCCGATATCTTGCGATTTACTACCAAGTTTGGCAATTACCCATACGCCTGTCATGCTCAGAGGACGAGTGTTCAGAGTAATAAATAGTTCGAAACACCTGGTTAGATTACTTGTTTCTTTTCATGACTTGTTAATGTCAATCAAATATGTTTTGATTTTGATTAAAACAAAGTAGAATTGTTCCTAAAAGTGTGTTAAAAATCTGTTTTTTGTTTTGTTTTGTTTGTTATTTTGCAAAATGTAAAATTGTCATTACTTATAAGAGTGCTTTTGCTAAGAAATCTTCATTTTCGGACGTGCGTAGTTTTACATGTTGTCGAAGTCTGCAATTTCGGAGGTAAGTAAATTGTGCCTATATTCTGCGATCCCTTAATGCCTAAAAATAAGTGATCGGTTTTGAGAAACACTGGAACTTATGAAGTTTATAGCCATGTTTATCGAAAGCAACCACCTTTTGAAAGTGAGATAAATTGCCTCATAACTCAGGTGGATGCTTGATGAAGAGTTATTTCTACAATAATTTGGTGCGAAGAACTTTTCAAAATGAGCAAACAGTAGAGCTGACAACCGCTCCTGTGGCCTAGTGGTTAAAGCGTCCGCGCAGCAGCGGGAGGTCGTGGGTTCGATCCCTGGCCGAGTCATACCAAAGACTTACAAAAATGGTACTAACAGCTGCCTCGCTTGACGCTCAGCATTAAGAGGTTAGTGTTAGGACTGGTCGGCCTGGTGTCAGGATAATGTGACTGGGTGGGGCATCATGGTACATGTCTGCGGCATGACGCCCCAGTGCTAGACATCACAAAAAACTGCCTCAAGGCAGGCACCGTAGTGACATGACTGAAAAATTGTTAAAGCAACGTCAAAATTCTAATCAAACAAACAAAAAAAGTAGAGTTGACACATTTGACTGCAGTTAGACTCTGCATCCTTTTTCAGCTAGTGAATAAATCAAACTTTCGGAATTGAACAAATTTACATACTGTGTCAATTATCTAGTTTTCCAATGATAACAGACACTAACTAACTAAAATCTTTGGCATGACACTTCATAAAAAAGGAAGGTAGGACAGTGGATGTAGTGATGGTGGAGGTCAGCAGCGTCTTCTTACATGGTCCCATCACCTTTGAGACAATTCTATCTAGTTTATTCCTGCTCATGGCTGTGGTTTCCTTCACGGTCATTTTTAAGAACCAAATTTCAGCCTCATTTGAGCGGCATTTATATTCCCATACTTTTAGAATTCTTCGTGGGGGAGGGTGAGGTATAATGGTGCCCTGTCTGACCAGAGGTATACGTGGGGTAATGTCGCACGGCTTATACACCGATCAAGATAGAAATTCTTCATACCTTGGGATATTATTAGCAACGGTGTTTTAATTTTCACAACGGTTTTCAAATTTTGATCCAGCTCTTGCGGATGGGGCAAATTTATAGTGACGAACGCAAAATATAATCAACCAATCATAGATTTTAATTAAAAGCAACTGAAGAAGTACCTTCTTCCCATTGAGAAATGTTAAGATAAATCTACATAATTAGGCAGAAAGTAATTAGTCAAAATAACGATAATCCTAATTCGCAAATTTAAGGTAAAATTAGTTTCTAATTATGCAAAGAATAAGACCTTGGATGGCTGTATGATACCGAAACAATCACGACGTGTTTGTAATGCTTTGAAAATCCTCGAATTGTCGGTATAGAAGAATCAATCGCAGCATATACATGTATAAGCATTTACAGCAGTTGTAGTGGGAGTATTTGTATTGCATGAAACTTTGCAACACTTTACCCTCTTGAAAACAAAATTATATTATCACAAGCAAACTGTATTTCTAATTTCTTTAAGCTTCAATCGTAAATCATATTTTTGAAAGTGTGTGGAAATAAATATTTTTAAATAATATCGGTGGATGATATATCATAGTGTTTAGCTATTTCTTTGCTTTAATTAGCATTGCATTGGGGAAATGCAATATTCTGTCAACTGTAGAAACAATTACACAGGACGTTTTTAAATAGAGGTCAATGGAAACATTTATCTCTCAATATGTAATGACCATTATTGTATTGCGTCCTTAAGACAGCGCATTTGGAAACGTGTATCTCATTCAGTTGGAATAAACAACATCACGTGTTAACTACAAACTTCGTTTGATTTCAGTCGCTATTGTTGTTTCTTTTTGGTTCTTGAACGCCATTGTTAGAAACGATAGACTTGTAATACATGACGTAATCCCATAGAGCCATGTGAGGGCCTGGTTGAATGTGACTGGTATTTTAGGAAGTTGGAACTTGTGTATAACTAGGTTCTGTAACAGTTATCACAAGCCACAAGGGAAGTAAAATAACCAAAGAAGTATCGACCATTTTACAAAAACTGTCTAAAATTATATTTTCGTTTAATCTTTTGGTTCTCATCTTCAAAGGAATCAATGGATGATAAATTGAAAGGATATGAATGGTATGTGGATACAGATCTACTTGAAGTTTCATTATAAAAGCATACCAGGTACTAGTGCAAAGGCAGTAATGAAAGAGATTTCATCAGAATATGAAAAAGCTCCTCTGCAATTACTTGCTTCAAGATTAACTTGCTCTGAAGTAGATGACAAATTTATCTATGAAACTTCGCAGAAATGGTATTACTTTGAACTCTCTTCTTACAAGTATAGAGATGCTATTTACACTACAATGAAAGACGCAATTGAAAATGTTACAATGACGAATGGCTTTTCCCTACATAGAAGTTTTCGTTTTAGTGAGAAACTAAATCAAATTTTCTGTAATTCTTTTCAGCAATCTCAAATCACCTTTACGTAGATGACAACACGTTATCTGTGGAACTTTACTGAATTATTTCATACTGATAGAAGTGTTACTTATATTTACAGGAAATACCTATTTGTTGAATCAGAAAGTGAAATTCACAAACAACTATCATCATATTAAAGTCCGTTCTTGAGTCGGCAAATAAGGTAAACTCTGATTGTGTACACATAAAGGTAACTTTTAAGTGTTTAAGAAACTCGTAGGTGTTATGACAAAGAATGGTGAAAAACTCAACTAGAGTGCACAATACAAAATTTGATAGAAATGCTACGAAAATATTACTGCACCGCAAAATTGTAAAATAGCATTACAACAAAACCTTATTCTAAGACCACAATTCTCGTCAAGGACAGCAGCAACAACAGTAGTAATGTGGGGGCCCCACATTACTACTAACAACCATTCGCTCTCCTGGACTGGACAATTGGAGCCACAGACAAAACATACAAAGATGAGAGAGAGAGAGAGAGAGAGAGAGAGAGAGAGAGAGAGAGAGACACACACACACACACACAATCACTAAGAAAAGCTATCAATCTGTGTGTGTGTGTGTGTGTGTGTGTTGGATCCTTAACATTTGTTTCAATCATATCACTACATTTGCAGTGTGGCAGTTTATGTGATGTGTAACACAGAGGCATGATGTTAAAGACATTTAGCACGATATCCCACCAGGTTACATTATCCTGATATCAGGCCGACCAATCCTAACATTGTTGACACTGAGCGCCTAGCGAGGCAGATGTTCGTACCATTTTAAGTTTTTTGGTATGATTCGACCGGGTTTTGAACCGGTGACCTCCCGCATCCTAGCCGGACACTCCAGCATAAATTAGAAATTAAATGTACATAACATCATATATATCTACAGTGGAACTACAATTATGAGTCCCCGTCATGCGAATGCTAAAAACTCAGTGTGCGCATACTATGAATACGGCTACGACAGCGGGAAGCCAAAGACATGAATAACATACATTAATAACACCAAACTACACGAATATGCCATGATGTAGGGGTTGGATTTATGTGGGATGACCAGCTAGTATCTAACGAATACCACGGAAAATCCATGAAAAGGCTACGTTCCTGAAGTAGACTGCGAATATCTGAGAGAAGCTTCATAACTGTTCAACGGCTATCCGCTGATTCCCAGGGCAATTGTGGTTCAAGGGCACTGACGTAGCGAGTACCAGTGCAGTGTGGTGATTGAACGGGTGGGTGAATCCACGGAAAACGCAAAATTTGTTCCAATGCATTGAGAAAAGGAGCGATACTTGGGCCACTACCGTAACCTCCAGTTGTTCACAAAATATCGGAATGCTTGTAACCAGTCTTCATAGGATGTATGAGACTGAACAAAGCATGTTGATGTTCCCATACATAAACTCAGCACCTGTCTTAAAACCAAGTCGACTTCATAGTTTCAACAAGACGTTTTAATAAGCTGAATAATATATCTCAATATTCAATAAGATTCGTGTGGATCATGAGCTGTCCCGAATGGTTGCCAACCAGTTATTTTAGACGTAAGAAATGCTTTTGGGCAAGCTCGTTACCATTAACAGCACAAAGAGCAGCCTAAAATTAAACTGCATACTCTCTATAGGAGAGGCGCCCAGGCTATGCGGGAGTTATAGATCCTAGATCAAGAAAGTTACTGACGTACAATTTGCTCTAAATCAAGGAGCACTATGGTGGAAATGCATTACCATATATGAAAACCGAGAACCTGATGCTGCAGAATGAAAATGTTGATATGTATTGTGAAATGGCTGAAAATGTTGGCATCACGACACGAGCGAATGCTCCGTGAACACCTGCTCTATAACACGGTCAACAAGAATATCGAAGGCAGTTTTAAAGATGACTGTGCCAGCCAACCAATTGCAGTTCCTCAGCCCCATCATATACAACATTCTGCAAGAAAAAAGACATTTTGAAGATGGAAGTAAAAGGCAATCTCCGTCACCGATTCTACCTGGACTACCTCCTGGAAAATAAAACGGTTTCGACACCCTATACATTTGTACGGATCATTAGATGGGGATCTACCACATCAACAAAACTAACCTTTTCCCGCAGGACACTAAAAGATATGATTATCTCAAACGATATCAGAAAGCACTCCTCAACGAGCTTATTGGCTTTGTCAAATGATGCGATGGGATAGATCAGCAGAGAGTGGTAACTGAGAATCTTTAGGCACAAAAAGTGTAGTACCTCGAAGCTTCTGCACAACTGTCAGAAACATGGCATATATCTGGATGGCTTGGAATGTCGAATCTTTCAAGAAGGATGCACATTTTGAGCCATCACAAAGGTCGATGGTGCAATAGTTCGCTCGTTCCAGATCTCATTGCGCATATATGTACAACACATACGTATCTGTCTAATCAAAAGTTAATTAGCTTGCTACCATCTAGATGTGTACGTATTTCTTCAAGAAAAGAGATTTAAATGTCAGAAAGTACTACAAATTCTTCAGGAAAATGTAATTTTAAATAAATTAATTTAAGCAGAGCCCTTGTAACTACACATTATAAAGTTTCAGATCCATAAGTGAATGAAATATATGTTACACAAAATTATGATATTTGCCCGAACGGCGGAGACCAAACTGCATGACGAAGAGAGCCTAAATAATCTTTTAGAAATATATTGAGCTACATAAGCCGACAAACATCAGGATCCACAAAGTGTGTGCGTTACTGCTGAAACCTCAAACGTCTACTACACGAGTATACATAATTTGTTTACAAAGTAGTTCCTAATGCACAATAATATTTTGAGGCACACGTGTTGTGCACATGCGTGCAATATCAAGGTGCAGAGGCGTAACTAGAGTGTTTGGAGCGAGGTGATAAGATTTGTTTTTATGCCCCAGCTCCCTCTTAAACCCATTATTTTCATCAATAAAATCACCATCACCCAATGTAACGCCAACGGCTATTAAAGAGAAGAAAAAAACTAATGCATAGTTGCATAGTGCATACGATCACATCACACGGGACATAATGATATTAGACAAGCTTTACACATACAACCTATTTCAAAGCCCATTTTGGCGCCTCCATTAGTCTGGCGCCCGGGGACATCTGGCCCCCTCTGCCTCCCACCACCCCCAGCTACGCCTCTGTCAAGGTGTTCACTATCGTAAAAGACTGCTCTATTCTGGCAATGTAAAAGATTTTAACGGATAGAAAAAGAGAATATAATAACATACATATATTTTATTTATATCACAAATACACATACTTATCTGGCATCAATTAAGACTGGCTACAGGCAACTTTGTATTGACCGAGTGAAAGAGCACTTCACGTTCCTGTCTAGTGTGTCCGCTAAAAGAAAGTAGTTAATTGCCTTTGTGGCTGTTAGCAACCCTCTTTAAAAACTGATAGTTGATTGTACTCTGTCTTAGGTTCTATTTACATTCAAATTGATTAAATAAATATAAGACACACTTATGATTAAAAAATTAAAGATAATTTAGTCAAGAAACCAGAGCGCGAAAAACGCATGTTTACTTTCTTGAACTCTGTGCACACAGCCATTCATATACCGGACAAATGTACAAAAATGAGTTTGAAATAAAAACTAAGAAAAATGACGAACCAACAAGAGATAATTCAAACATTTTAAAATATTTACACTTGATCTAAGTCATTATCTCACTCATATGTCCAGAAACATCGTCGCATTAGAGAAAAAATTCCTTTCTACGCTCGTCTTTTCATGTATGTTCGCTCTTGTCTTGCTGGAATAGTAGAGAGAGAGAGAGAGAGAGAGAGAGAGAGAGAGAGAGAGAGAGAGAGAGAGAGAGAGAGAGAGAGAGAGAGAGAGAGAGAGAGAGAGTTGGTTCATCAAAAATAAAAACCATCCATTCCAGACCAACTGGAAAAAAAAGTTATTTCAATACGCATTGAATCACACCATGCCTCTAAATTTGAATTTTAATTAGACAAAAACAAGAATCTTTTTAAAAACCAATATTTAGTGCGTGACGAAGTTCAAAGGTCGCTGGGCGATGCTATGAGTGCATTGATATTGTTAATGTATAAAAATGAATATACGGTTGTTTTTAATTTTAAAACACAACATATTTTCGCAAAGTAGGTATAGTTTTCCTATATTATGCATTTTCATATTTTTGGACATTATCACACGCTATAAATTTTTTGATTTTTTCGATAAGTTTAAATAAGTATATGAAATTAGTGTCCATTATCCTCTTTTCTAATTAGTTGGGATCGTGTTTTTAACCCCGCCTTATCGAATGTTTTTGTTTTGAATGAACATTTTTGGCGGCCAATTTTTAACTCGACTAGCGAAAGGAAATTGAGTAAAGATTATATTGGCTGTTTGAATATGGTGGATATGTTATCTCCCAAGGTTTTTTTTATGTCATGAATAACAATATCATAATGCGATAAATAGCGTAAAACTACAAGACAATAACAACAATAAGAAGTAAAACTAAGGGTATTACTGATTTGATGGCTGTTTTGGGGAGGGCTCTGTATATCTGAAACATAGCTGTAGAATTTACCGTATGTACAAGAGTGGTTTAAATGTTAACTTACAAAAGTAAATAAATTCACCTCTGTACACAGAAGAATTTGGACACCAATGGGTTATATATATATATATATATATATATATATATATATATATATATATATATATATATATATATATATATATATATATATATATATATATATATATATATATATATATATATAATGATCAATGTATTTTCTTGCATAACAGCTGGTGATTACAATGCATAATAATTTAATGATTAACACGAGACTTTCAAACCTACAAATTATTAAGTAGAGACAATGAATACACTTACAGAATACACTAGCATTCACTGCAATAAGGCAATTAAATACTGATTTTAGCCTAATGTCCTATAATTGTAAATGACCGCACACATATAAATATATAGTAGATGGTTATAGAGAATGATTTATTACTAGTAATTGGTGACAAAATGATTTATGGGCCCATAAAAATGATTTATACACCTCTCAGAAAATACCAAGAAGTTATGAATGGAATACAAATATCATCTAATGGAATTTGAAGAAAAAAATGAGTTATTTAGAAATTATATTGCCCAACGAAACTACTGCAACAGCCGATGTCCTTTATGCATGCAATTTCGTGTCTTTATCAATTTATAATGATGCATCGTTAATATATCTCTGTTAGACTCCCGATGTTACCGTTGATTTTAATTCAACTTATCAATACAAATCATAAATGTACAAGAAATTAGCAACGAAATATTCACTCTAAATATAAGCAGATATATTAATACAGGTATATGGCACAATAGAAATGAAATGGGACATAGGAATGAAAAACATTTTAAAAAACGAGACGCTCGATATGAAATACGACAATGATTTTTTCTTATCCCTAGATCCTGTTCCAGTTGACTTCATACTGTGACAGTTATATGCAGTAAAGAAAATATTTTGCAACGGTAGATAAATCAACATAACAGAATCTTTCGTTTTATATCACAGTCTTGTTGACAGATTGTGACTTTTACTGGTGCACAATTATTTACGGGCGCCAGCAATATTCAGGAGAAAATATAATTAGACCTACATTTCTCTTTTTCAAACTTGACTTGTGTAGACAATGGTCTAACACATTTGAGTTCTTAAACGGCTCTTTTTTAAAGTACAAGGTAAAGAGTTTCTGTCAGAAAACTAATAAATAAACAACGCAAGAACAATTAATTATAATTCCAAGATCCAGGTCTGTCAGTTACAGATTGGTTGCATGATGCCGAAACATGCAGTGGACTGCTGACCTGTACAAAGAACTAATCAAAGCGACTGGTTGCTGGACTTTAAGAATAACAGTTGGATAAAATAGAAAACATCTTTGTAATAAGCTGTTTCATCTATGATACTGTAAACAAAATCGCTTGTTAACATTATTCCCATTCCCATCATTTTATTTATTTATTAGCATTTATTCTGACGTCTTGCTGTCATTAAAAAAAAAATCATATCTGAGAGGCACCCTGTTTATTTCTCTATTTTTCTCCAAGAGCTGGATATCGAAGTTTACACTTGCTCATGCCATTGTCATGTGAGGATGGATAAGTCTAGTGAAAAGAAATTTTACTAATAACTTTAATCGTATGTAAACTGTAGAGTAGTTAGAGAGAAATCGCTGCCACGATATTCTGGACATCCAGGAAATAATGGGTATTTTCCTGCCTTTTACAAAGATAACGAACACCAATGAAGGTCAGTTCTTCTATTTATCCATCACTAATAGTGAAATAATCCTGACAACATACTGTCATGTTCGTTTCTTTTGAAGTGCATTTGCATATATCATTACGCACGGATGGAGATAATTCACTATCTCCTTTTATTGTTTACAGTCCCCTCATTTTGCAAAGAGTGTGCCACTTTTTTGATGCAAATAATAGTAAATGTAGTAAGTCTTTGAAATAAGAATCTTATATAAACGAATTGCCATTTCTGCATTTTCTACATAAATATCGCATATGTGAATGATTTATTCAAACACTCCTTCTATTCTGAGCAAAGAAAGAAAAACAATTATCCGTTTTTTCGACGCTTAAAGTAATTTTCGTGTACATGTATTTTCATACTTTTCTTCGCCAGTGTGATGAAATTGTTCAGCTTCTATGTTTAATATGCTTATACTGTATTTGAATTGTGTGCTATTTTTGCTGTTTGCAATCTGTCGCTATTTTTGCTACCGGAAGTATTGACCTTTCGGCTTTCCACTAAAAGGCACTCATGATAATATTGTCTTAATTTGTCCATATTTCGTAACATTAGAGAAAACTGTCGTTGAAATTCCAGAATGTGTTCCCAAAGTCAAGTGGAATCCGCCGTTCTGGAAGTTATGGTTAATCTGGATTCCAGTGATGGTCTAACAGACGAAATGAACAAAAACTCTTTACGTTTTCTAGAATTTCGTCGAGCAAAACAGCAAGGAAGATTCTTTATTACCGACACATTAAATTATTAAATGTGTTACGTCAGATTCATGTAGGAATTCTTAATTCTGACCTGTCTTATGTGTTTCATTCGTTATTTTCCAACATAAACTTAGTTTGAGGCACATTATTGTTATTGGGTATAATACTTCTCCTAAATAGTTTCAACGTTTTATCCCTTGTCATATCGGATAAAAGTTTCCACAGAGAGATTTGACTAACGACACTGTCATAATGTCATCAACACAGTCGGGTGCTGTCCATTGAATAATCAGTATTCCGATTTGCATGATCGATTTTCCTACTCAGTTACATGTATTACTTTGAAATCACTAATTTTAGTTCATTTCATAGTTTCTTTGTAATTTACATCTTGAAATAATCTACACAACACAACGACATACTGTGTGGTATCAAACCGACGCGACACACTATTGGTTCCGGATTGCGCCGGAACAAAACGACTGACTTTGTCCCAACCACAGATTTTGGTAACCACTAACTTATTTTTCAGTGCAAGATTAATTTGGAATAAGATTTATTTCAATTAAAGATTATGTAAATCATGATAAATTGAATATCTAAGCTAATTTTCAACTGCTATTTAACACTACTGTCTTTGTTGTCATTTTAACATGCTTTGATTATCACACGTCTGTTATATAGATCATTGTACACATTTCCAAATAACAAAGTATGCCAGTTTCAATATGAACATCAACATTTTGTGTGAGAAAACACATACAAGCTTGGAAGCAATATAATAAACTGTGTTGATGATTTCCTTGATTTGTTATGTCCTCATACAATATAAGTCTTTATTATTATTATTATTATTATTATTATTATTATTATTATTATTATTATTATTATTATTATTATTGGTAGTAGTAGTAGTAGTAGTAGTAATAGTAGCAGTAGTAGTAATAGTAGTAGTAGTGAAAGCAGCTTTTCTTGGCACTACAATAACTGGAGAGATATAGCACATGTAAAAGATTTGAGCTATCTAACTGTTCCATTTACTTGTCCTTGACGCCGGACACATTGCAATATAATTACTGTAATGATAATTTTATTCACTTTCTACTGTCTTATGTTCTATCCACGGTTTACTACAAGAGATCCTCCATTTTGGTTCTTTCCTGTAGTTTAGAACCAATACAATTTAAGTAGCCTGAATGGCTACCATTATAAAAAAACAAAACAAATATGAACAATTTATTATTCATTATCTTAGATAACGTTTAAAATTAAATATGTCTACTACAAAATAAACTACACGGGAATATGTATATCTGTCCCATGACCTTATTTTTTATATCTCTGTTCAGTTTATAAATACTAGAGGAAATTAATTAAAACTTTCTCTGGCATCTTAATAGGTCATCAGGTCGTCTAAATTTGGAAGTGAATTTAGTGTGATTAGAACATATAAAAATATCTTCAGTTTTTTAAAACAAATTTACTACTACTACTACTACTACTACTACTACTACTACTACTATTATTATTAATAATAATAATAATAATAATAATAATAATAATAATAATAATAATAATAATGGTAATAGTAATCGTAGTAAATACTATAAACACCAACCCATCACTATTTTCTTCATTGTCTTCATTGTTATTACTATATTATTATTATTATTATTATTATTATTATTATCATTATTATTATTATTATTATTATTATTATTATTATTATTATTATTATTATTATTGTTGTTTGTGTTGTTCGTGTTATTGTTGTTGTTGTTGTTAGTAGTAGTAGTAGTAGTAGTAGTAGTAGTATGATTATCGTTGATGTTTTATTAAGATTGAATTTATCTTGCTGTAGCAGAATATATCTGGAGAATTAATGAAGTTTTATAAAAAGTAATATTAATGTTATTTATTAGAACGTCAGTATCACTCCCCTGTTGTCGATTTAATTCGGTATCAAAGATAACGTATTGTAGCGTTGATCCAGTTCAAAATAATGTTCACATATTGAATGCGTAAGTTTTGCAGCTTCACAACGTAAGACCTCAGTAAAACATACAGATAATATGAATGAAATGATGCTCGAGAGACTACAGTCACATGACGGCAACTATCAGGTGTATTGAAATTTGATAGTTGAATGGTTCAGTATGGAGAACATATAATCCTAAACCGTCAAGAGTCTTGCATACAAGGCTCTTACGACTTTCAGAAATGCATCGTTCGTTATTGAGACAGATTTGTCAGTTTTTCAACGATTAAGCTAGTGTGTTTTTCTCTTCTTCTTCAGTTAGTATGGGTTACTGATATTTGCTTTACAACTATGTCATTGAATGAATTTTAAGTGGTTATGTTATTACCGAAAACTTTGCAGAAAATATTAGTTAAAATAGGGAATAAAAGTCTAAGATACCAGTCTGCAAACAAGGACGATATGTCACCTTTACCTTATGCTGTAAAGAACGTAGAGAGACTAAAATAAATGGCAACTTCGGCGGTGTATGTAATAAACTTAATAAAGCGCACTTATCTTGTATACAAGGTGTTTACCCTCTTTACATACCCACCCACCAACCCACATACATACATACATACATACATACATACATACATACATACATACATACATACATACATACATACATACATACATACATACATACATACATACATACATACATACATACATACATACATACATACATACATACATACATACATACATACATACATACATACATACATTTCCAGCTGACATTAAGTTTGAATACAAGAACATTTGTCTTGACGGAGAGGCACGACGTTATTTCATATTTCTGCCTACAAAATACAAATATAGTTCTGCATGTATTTCTAATTCGCTGGATATTGTCACTTTGCTTCCTTTAATGATTTTATGACCATTTAAATAAATAACAGAGACGCTATAATCTCAGCGTGAAAGTTGGTTTAAGTATATATATAAACCAAAGTAGAGATCTACAGCTGCGATAACTCAAATATTAGATCATCGGACTCTCAATGCATGGGTTGCCTGTTCCGTATGTTGTAAGAGTACCGTTAAAAAACAAACAAGAAGCAAACAGTGCATGGCTCGCGTCCCAAAACTTGAAAGGTGAGGTCATTATAACATGAGCGAGTAACCGGAAATGAGTGGTCAAACGCAAAGAGAAATGACGAATAAACATGAAGGAATTCAAACATTTAAATGTTTTCTAAGATTCAAGTCAGTATTATGCTTGATTCACTACTGTTACTACGTAACTCGTGCTTTAATTCTCTCTTTGTTGGTCAGTTTGTCTTGTCTTAATGAGAGAGAGAGAGAGAGAGAGAGAGAGAGAGAGAGAGAGAGAGAGAGAGAGAGAGAGAGAGAACCATTGTTCTTTTAAGGAAAAGTTGAGAGAGAGAGAGAGAGAGAGAGAGAGAGAGAGAGAGAGAGAGAGAGAGAAAACCATTGTTCTTTTAAGGAAAAGTTGAAAGATGGAAGTGGCGCTATTTTATCTCAAGCAATATTATTAATTTTCTCTCTCTCTCTCTCTCTCTCTCTCTCTCTCTCTCTCTCTCTCTCTCTCTCTCTCTCTCTCTCTCTCTCTCTCTCTCTCTCTCTCTCTCTCTCTCTCTCTCGTTTTTATGATATATTGTTATTTGATACGAGTGGGAAAGCACTATTAATGTAATAAATTGCGAAAACTTGGATAGTATCGAGCGTGCGTAATTTCCTCTGTAACGACGTATTGATGAGTTCATTAAAATACCTTTCAAGCGAATGTATATTTAGGCATTTAAAATACTCAGTGCCCAATAAATTGGCATGCTAGGATTTAGAAGATAGAAACAAATAATTGGTGCTTGATGCCAGATAAAGATCCGTATGTTATTAAAACTGGTATCTGTAAACCATGAAATGCTTATCAGTCCTATAATACAGGCGAATTCGTTGCCCTGGACGTCAGAAACTTACTAAATCTTCATCTAAGTGCTGAAGTAATGACAAATTCATGAACACAGATGGCTAATTGAGTGACTGAATGCGTGTAAGTTTTCTAACGCCTCCAAAGAACGCCAGTGGTTGCCACACGGATTGAAGAAAACGCTTTATGGTGAAGACGTGTGCAGGTGCCATGGTGTGTAACACCAGAAAAAGCAGAACTTGGTATCAGTCATGAACCCTTGCTATAGAGTATACGATTTCAGGCGCTAGGAGTAGGTAGATAAGAAAATTCAACAAAATCATCGTAATGCCAATCAACTATGACGATATATAGGGCTGCTTCTTTCACTGAACAAGAGCTCTATCCCTATGACAGAACCTGGATGATGCGAATCTCACGACAATTTATTAATCTTTTGGTTTCTCATTACATACACTTAATTTCAGCATTGCATATTTCTCAGTCTTTGTTGTGGTATTTTTATCGACGTTTTTCTGGTGACAATTCAAACTTGTACTCTGTGCAAGTAAGTAGGGGATATGAAAGTTTAAATAAATAACAATTTCCTTCCAGAAGGTTAATGCACCGCTCCGGTGGCCTAGTGGTTAGAGCGTCCGCCCCGGAAGCGGGAGGTCGTCGGTTCGATCCCCGGCCGAGTCATACCAAAGACTTACAAAAATGGTACTAACAGCTGCCTCGCTTGACGCTCAGCATTAAGAGGTTAGTGTTAGGACTGGTCGGCCTGGTGTCAGGATAATGTGACTGGGTGAGACATCATGCTACATGTCTGCGGCATGATGTCTCAGTGCTAGACATCACTATAAACTGCCTCAATGCAGACATCGTAGCGATATGACTGAAAAATTGTTAAAGCTACGTTAAAAATCCTAATCAAACAAACAAACAAACCAGAAGGTTAATATTTAATTCGGATTATTCGGAGATTCGAACTCAGGTCCGCACACATGAGCCCATATTCACTCACGACTAAGCACACATCACCAAATAATGATGATACTTGATCGGTATTATTTGTATAGCAGACACACTAATATAATTCTCTCTCTCTCTCTCTCTCTCTCTCTCTCTCTCTCTCTCATATCTATGACATGTGCTTCATTCAACAAAAGAAAAACAGCTAAATAAACTTCAAAGTTCAAGAGGGCAAATATGTATGCACGTTAAAAGCAATAGCATTCAATTTATTACATTTATATACGTGAAAATCAAGTTTAGTAGTTAACACATGAGAATGACCTTGATCTTTACCTTGATTCCAAATTTTGTAGCAGTCACGTAAACACAATTTTTTTTATATTCTGAGATAAATAACAGCGAGATCGAGGCTGTATTAATACTTGACTTTAGGCTTGTGAATGGCTTTTATGAAGTAAACAACTTTTTATTTTTATTCTTAGAGTAAAACGATTGGTTTTCGTCAGGGTCATGTTAGGCGTAATTGATATAAAAACGATCACGTGACCCTCAGGGATTTACAAAAGTGTGTTTTGATTACGATATAACCATGGTTTAGGCATCTATTTCGTCAGTCCGGGTTTTTACTTTACACTTGAATGTGTTTGCTTGTGACCAGTGCTTGAGTTTTTGAGTTTATGCTAAGTTGTCTTCAGATCATTTGGATTTGAAAAGATTTATTCTCTGGATATTTTTGATGGACTCATAGAAGTCTTGGACAAAGACAGTTTATAAAATATTTATTCGGATTTCAAACACTGGAACATGTTGTTTTTTTTTTGTAGTGCACTGTACAGACTACAGCATACGCCTACGTTTTCATAATGGATTTTACATCAGGACTAAAACTTGAAAACAGAACATTTTATTACTAGGATTTTCAAAATTTAATTCATGGATTATTCTTGAATTAATTTTGGATTTGATTCTTCAAGCTGTAAGTTCTTTTCTATTTTTACAATCGTTTTCCAGGCAAATAAATTATTTGTTAAATTTTACAAAGTTTGTTTTCATTGTGATACTATTTATTAGAGTCAAAAATACGTAACTATATAATCAAGCTCAAAGACCATTAGGTCTGCATATAGGAAGCCCACTGATTGGAACTCGTACGGCCACGTATTGCCAATATCTGGATTCTAGACATCCGAAATCCTATTGTCAGGAAACGGAAGGATTTCAAGCATGACGGAAAGGAATTCGACTGTTGTGTAGATGAAACACGTCGTTCAATTAACAAAACATCAGAAGATTGACAGTGTACAATACGAGTTTTGTGTATGGTACAATAAAATCAGGAACAAGGATGAAATATGAGATTCACCGTGAAATCGATAATCATAATGTAATTTCTGTTTGCAGTCATGTGACTTTATATAGTTGTCCTAATACGTGTGTTGAACTAACCTTTTGATGTTCATTTTTCACTTAATCTATTCAATGTTTACAGTTACTTTTTTGCTACTTGTTTCTTTAAAGTAAATTATTATTCTTTTCTTTGTTTATTGTTTCAATAAATCAGTTCTCAATTTTCATAACTTCGATTTCCGTTATGTGACAGAATTTAAACAAATATTATTCTTGCAATGTCCTATAAGAAGTTTAAGCGTAGCTATTTTGATGTGAAGTACTTTTATTTCTATGAATCAGTAAGATAACTCGATTCATATTTATTGGTTACCTCTATTCATTTTCAGTAATTGGATACTTCATTAATTTTATAAGTATGATGCTCGCCACATACGACAAACTGACAGGCTGAAAAATAGGGACTAGAATTTTGCATAACCTTTCTTATATAATTTATGCATTCTCTTTGTGAACTCATTCATTCACTTACTTATGTATTCATTTTAAATTCTTAGGTTACTTCTCTATTTAATTCATCGTTTCATGTGTGTTTTTTTTCAGTTTCATCTCGCACCAGTTAAATAATTTCCATGCTTGCCATGTAAATCCTTTTTTATCAGTTCGTCCATAATTGTTTTATTCTTTTTTTCCGTCCTCCAATTTTTCATTTTTTTTCATTCGTTCTTTAATTCATTATTTTATAAATTCTCTTTCCCCTCTACATCCCTGTACATCATCCGCTTTACTCATTTACTTTCACTTTCTCAGTCATTCTTCCTCGTTCATTATTTTATTCAATCTTCATTTCTAAGTACACTCCCTTTCTCGCTTCATTTTCTTTCTTTTATACTTTCATTTGTAATGAGTACTCCCATGTGTGTCCATATACACTGATTTAGTTTAGCTCTTTCATTTGCAATGTATGTAATGTATGCTCCAGAGTGTGTCCGTATACGCTTATTTAGTTTAGCTGTTTCATTTGTAATGTATACTCCAATGTGTGTCCGTATACACCGATTTAGTTTAGCTCTTTCATTTGTAATGTATACTCTAGTGTGTGTCAGTATACACTGATTTAGTTTAGCTCTTTCATTTGTAATGTATATAATGTATACTCCAGTGTGTGTCAGTATACACTGATTTAGTTTAGCTCTTTCATTTGTAATGTATATCAAGTGTGTGTCCGTACACACTGATTTAGTTTAGCTCTTTCATTTGTAATGTATACTCCAATGTGTGTCGGTATACACTGATTTAGTTTAGCTCTTTCATTTGTAATGTATATCAAGTGGTGTCAGTATACACTGATTTAGTTTAGCTCTTTCATTTGTA
The DNA here is from genome assembly GCA_030141615.1 of Unio pictorum. Classification (NCBI taxonomy): domain Eukaryota; kingdom Metazoa; phylum Mollusca; class Bivalvia; order Unionida; family Unionidae; genus Unio; species Unio pictorum. The sequence continues at coordinate 5,335,430 of JARLTB010000085.1, read as the reverse complement.
ATGTATATCAAGTGTGTGTCCGTACACACTGATTTCATTTAGCTCTTTTATTTGTAATGTATATCGAGTGCGTGTCCGTATACACTGATTTAGTTTAGCTATTTCATTTGTAATGTATACTCTAGTGTGTGTCAGAATACACTGATTTAGTTGAGCTCTTTCATTTGTAATGTATATCAAGTGTGTGTCCGTATACACTGATTTAGTTGAGCTCTTTCATTTGTAATGTATATCAAGTGTGTGTCCGTATACACTGATTTAGTTGAGCTCTTTCATTTGTAATGTATATCAAGTGTGTGTCCGTAAACACTGATTTAGTTGAGCTCTTTCATTTGTAATGTATACTCCAATGTGTGTCAGCATACACTGATTTAGTTTAGCTCTTTCATTTATAATGTATACTCTAGTGTGTGTCAGTATACATTGATTTAATTGAGCTCTTTCATTTGTAATGTATATCAAGAGAATGCCAAATTCATGCTGGAGACGGTGACGTAATATATCATGGTATATTGTGTCAAATCCAGGAGGGTGAGGACTTTAATCTTTCTACTATCCAAAGTAGAGAGAATGTCATTAAATACGTTCAGTAGAGTAGTTTCAGTACTGTGGCAAGGGCGATATGCAGACTGTACATTGCTAAAAAGACTGTTTGAATTCAAATGAGATACAAGTTGTGTTAGAACAACCTTTTCTAAGATGTTTGATATGAATGGGAGATTAGAAACTGCGCGGTAGTTCTTTAAATCGTTATGGTCAAGTGTTGGTTTCTTCAGCAGATGCTTTACGATGGTAATTTTGAAAAATGATGGGAATTCCCCCGATGAGAGAGAGATATTAATAACGTCAGTTAATGCGGCATTATTGGGTCTAAGCACTTAAGCAGCAGTGATGTCGGAATTGGATCAAGTTCACAAGACTTTGATGCACTCTTCATTACAAATGTCCGTCCTGAAACAATAGAGACAGGTTCAAATGCTCCAAATGGTTGTTGCTGAACTTCTGTATCATAACTGTATGGTGACGAGTCAGGTGAAATTGTGCTGTCAGGCGAATCTCTTATGGTTTGTACTTTGTCACGGAAGAAAGGTGCAAATTGATCTGGAATTTCTACTGGAAAAGAAAGTAGTTTGGAAGTAGTGTACATTTGTTCCTTGACATTAGTTTGTTAGTTATGTCGAAGGGCTCTTTGCAACTGGAACTCTCCGTGATCTTAGTACTGTAGTGGGATAATTTGGCTAAATGGACTATGTTCGTGATGTTCTTCTTAGCGGCTTCATAGATTTGTTTATGAATAGTGAGTATGGTGGAAAGACAACGCCTTTCTGCTTTTCGGCGGTGTCTTTTATCAGTGCGAAGCTGGTCCCTAACACTACTATACCATGGAGAACACTTTGTTATTGATACTCTGCATTTGGTGGCTGGAGCATGTTTTTCAAGCAATGAACGCAGGCAGTTATCAAGTTGTTTCGCTGTTGGATGTAAGAAAGTTGTTAGGTGTTCTTGGATGTCATGCATGAATTTGGTTCTATTTATCATACGGAGGTTTCTTTTAGAAGCAAATAGAGGTGGAGGGTTAGGGACTGATACGTCGAGATGGCATATAATGCAGAGGTGAATGGATACAAGTGTGGATTGCAGAATATTAACATCAGGTCAATAAAGAAACCAGTCTAAAATGTGACCAAGTTTATGGTTGGGTTGGTTAACTGACTGTTCAAGATTGAAAACATGAATGGAATCTAGGAGTTTTGACGTGTATGGATTTCCAGGACAGTCAAAGTGAAAGTTGAAATCTCCAAGAATTAATTAGGTTGCCACCTATCGAATTACCATACTCCAGAAGATTTGGAAACTGCTCCAAAAAGAGAGATTTAGTCAGTTTGTTTTTCTCTACAAGGAGGAGGGCGGTTGAGACAGAAAAATGGACTGATCTTTGTTCCAGTGTGAGTTTTGTTTGGACTAGTTCAAACGATGTGTAGCAGAAATTGAAGGTTGTTTTGTATTTAAGTCATTTTATCATGGAATTCTTTGTGATGACAGCACTTCAACCTACGAGAGAGTTGCGAAGGAACGACTTGATGGAGTAATCGCTGGGTGCTAAATCCGCACACTTGGGTTCATCGTCTGATGGTTTTAACCATGTTTCTGTCATGAAGAAGACGTCGATTTTTTGGTCGTTGATAAAATTAACTATTTCTGTGCGCTTTTCCGGTAATCCTACTGATTGAGCGTTGAATAATGCAATACGTAGTGGAGTGGAATCCCTGGGACAGTTGACACAACGGTTGACGATTTAAGAGGAATTTCAACCAGGTTATCAAAATTAACGGCAGAATTTTAAATTGTTGATCTGTTACGGACGAAAGGGAGATGACTGAAATTCTTCTTCCTGTTCTATGCCGGCCAGCTTTGAAACAACGTTTCTTTTTTCGCTTCCGTTTACATTTAAGTAATGATGAATGTAGTCCCAGTTCGTTTAGTCTTGAGCACAATGTAGTATCAAGAGCCAAGGTGTGGTCATTTAATGCAATTAATGAGGGTCCATCATATTGTAAGCGGTTAGACTGGCGATCACGTGATGGCAGTGGAACAAAACAGCTGAGAAAAATTCTAATTGTTCTCGTTTCCAAAACAAGGAGATGAATACGAACTGAACAGCTAACGCATGACGAAACACAATAATGTATACGAAGATAGACAACAAGCACATATATCATGAAAAATAGCACAAAATCGGAAGAGCCTTCCTCAAGCAGTTAAGCGAAAGCGATGGTGGCCATCTTTCCTATTGGTGTATTTATGAACCATTTCAGATGATCTGGTTTCACTTTCTTGCCTGCCCTTTTTATCAACGTGCGTGATCTTGTCATCTACTGTTTTCTTGCTTATTAAATTATCAGTAGACATCCAAAAATGACAACATTGTTAACTATCTTGGAATATTGTCTCACTAAACTCAGCATATGTAATTTATCGTCAACTGTATGAAATGGTAAATATTGACAAATCTACAGTATTAACTGTATTACTACTGGATGATTTCATAACGAACAAATGTATTCATGGTGAGTGTATCATCTGAACAGTAAATTCAATGTGTCAATATTCTGACACAATAACCTACTTATTTACAGCACGAAAATTAAATACATTTTACGTCAATGAGCATGCAATGCGTTAGTTGTTCACGTTTATTCAAATTTGTGTTTAAAAATTAATAACATTAACGTTTTTCAAAACTCTTTTAAGATCATTATGCAAGGAGACATAAATGTGCATCAGCTCGATTACTGCACTTAGATGTCATCCAGCGCTACTGAATATAGTATATGTAACATGTCTCAATTCAGCAAACGTGATGAAGCACTGTAAACTAATGTATCTGAATGAAGCACTGTAAACTAATGTATCTGAATGAAGCACTGTAAACTAATGTATCTGAATGAAGCACTGTAAACTAATGTATCTGAATGAAGCACTGTAGACTAATGTATCTGAATGAAGCACTGTAAACTAATGTATCTGATATAGGTTCATGTTTTTAAAATGTCTGACAACCAGAAATGCGTGTGTTTGATAGAGACTCTGGTGAATGATAGTATATCCCTAATATTAAACTTAAATTTAGACCAATATTATCCTGTAATTCCTAACAAGCACAAGTTCAAAAGTGCTCATGGAACTCGATTTTCAATTATTGATCTTTTGTTTCATTCAACCGCCTTGAATCTGCTTTAATTAAGTTGTTGCTGGTTAAATTCTCTGGTGTACGCAAATAATTTACATTTACTGTAATACATGGATTTCATTTTTTGGTACCCTCTATATCCCATACAAAGAGATGTATATATGTATCGTGAGTCGCGACTTTTCTTTTGTTGCGTGCCTGTTGATTCCATATGGTATATAAATAGGTGTGTATGATCCTTTATATAAATATTTATAATAAATCTATTTATGAGTTTTGGAGAAATTTTTCGTTGGATGGATCTGTTAGGTGGGTTATTTTGCGACATGGAACATTGAGACATATATCAAGTAGCAAGTTGGAAATAAACTGTTATTTTGGGTCCTATTTGTGTATTCATGGACGTAATGTTGTACAATTTAGTCATTCCTGTTACCTATGTTCTTGTGTTAATATCAGTATTCAGATGTAATTAAAGTTGTGTTTGAAATAATCTGAGAAACATGTATCGATTTGTGATATGTCGTTCATTTTCATTCAGACAAACAAATGACAAAAACAATGAAATAGGAAAATATAAAAACATGCTGAAAACATATAAGATACAAAACACATTAGGTCTCTAAGTTTGTCCCTACAGTCGAAAAAGGTGAGTTTTAAGAGCACTCTTAAAAGGGACCACTGTGTCTTTGTGTCTAATTTCAATGGCCAATTCGTTCCACATCGCCGGGCCCTGGTATGCAAAAGAACGTTTTCCATATGACTTCGTTATCACAGTGGGAACAATGAGTACGATTGTCAGAAGAAGAGCATAAGTATCTTGCTGGTGTATACACATGGGTGAGGCCGGATAGGTATGTTGGATTGGAGTCTGTCAGTGAAACATAGCAAATAGATCGAATTGATAGCCAGTGTAGGGTACAGAGCAGTAGTGAGGTGTGCTCTGATCGAGGTACTCTAGAGATGATCCGTGCAGCTGTGTTTTGAACTTTTTGAAGTTTCTGGAGTAGATATTGTGACGAACCAGACAGAATTGAGTTACAATAGTGAAGTATTGAAAGTACTAATGAACACACAAGTGTTTTAGTGGCATCAACTTAAAGATATTTACGAATGGAACTGATGTGTCTCAGTTCAAGATATGCTCATGACATGTTGGTGCAATGTGAGAGTACTCTCTAGAGTAACTTCTAGGTTTCGTACTGACTGAGAATGTAATGTTGATGTTACTGATATTTATTGTCTAAAGTAAAGAATGTGAATGAGAAAGTCTTTGTTATGTGATCAGAATAGCCCTAGTGTTATCACCATTCATTGATATGTCGTTAATTTCTGCAATGGCATCAATAGTAGGGTTCAACTCCGATTTCAAGCAAGACCGTGGATGTATACACATTATTGTTAAACCCGACAATACTACTCAACGTTACCACAAACATTATAGTCTAATTTCTCTTTTGAATATGTCATATATTAAAAAAAATTTACCACAAGGCTTTCCTATAATGATTGGCATCATTAACATCAAGTCCTTAATGTTCTGCTACATCGGAATATTACTTATGACATTTTGTCAACGAAAATTGAAAAGTAATCATGTTTATCTTTTCCAGCAAATCTGTAATATTTTGTTCCAAATAATTGTCCACCAAACTTTATCATTTCAAGCTCTTGCTCACGAACGTCTATTAAATTTTATCAATCTCATTTTTGTTTTCCTTATTCAGCACATTTGTATTTTGGAAGACAAACATCAATATCAAAATGTATCCATTGTTGATATTAATATATGGGAATTGACAATTAGGAAACAGTAAAGCTTCCTTTACAATAGAGAGTTTTAAAAAAATGAAAACGCCCAGTGTAAACAGGGATAACGTTGGCCTATGTAATGTATAGTACTGTGACAAAATGTATACTGTATTAGGTGTCCAAATGGGCTAATTCTTGTTTTAACTTACATTAATATATTATATAGAACGTTGTACAAAATGTTATACTCTCTCCCTCCAAAAATAAAACTAAGGTATAGTTGAGAAGAAAAAATGTATGTATTTTTCAAAAATGAAACACCACTAATTACATGAGATAGTCGTACACAGGACACTTGTGTTTGAAACTCTATAATTTTAAAGGAGCCCAAGGTGGTCCAATGGTGTAAAGGTTCTCACCTTTTACGATCATTGTCATCTCACTTCTATATAACTTGTGTCTTATGTCGGATTCAAGAAGTGTGGGTTTGTGAGAAAGCTCGACCGTAGTGTCGTTGATTCTTACTGGAATTTTCACGGGTTCTTCCTCCACCAGTTATATTGGCTGCCATGTATAGCCTATCAATGATAAATTAAAACAACACATTTTACATTTACATATGTTCTATAAGTGTTATTATACAGAGCACGATGGTGTTTAAGTCGGTTTTAACTTTCTGATTGTTTCTTAGATTTGTCTGTATTCAAGAAAATTTTCTGTTTTGCAATGCGAAGATGTAAACTAATCGCACGCAACAATGTATGCCAGTCACTGGGTTCCGCATAAACGGGGAATCGTTTTTCTTGCTTACTCGTGTAATGTGTGAGCAAATATTTTTCAGTTATCCATTCATTCTTAACCAGCGCATAAATTTTATTTTTGTACCCTTTTCTTTTGTTTTCAGAAATGATACCTTTCTTCCCAAATGTAGTTTCATGATAGCAATGATGTCTTATATTATGTTCTTTTTCTTCCTCTTCAAAGTCCAATTTTGATGCAATAATAATAGCTTTAAGGCGATGTCAAATGTTGCCATTTAGAGGGCCGACTCTGCTCAACTACATCATTTAATGATTTACCATACAATGTTTTGACCAAACTTTGTTTTTCTATAAATTCTGTCCCTGTGTTTAATGAAACTTTGTAGATTGATATAACAGTTATGATTTCTTTAAGAACTTCTTTAAATTTACTTGAAACAAGAATGTGTATTTACACAAGTAAAATACGTAATTTATTCCTTCCTTAAACCGTAATGTTTTAATCACTTTTGTTATCGTTCTATGACATTGTATTACACATACACATTTAAATCGTTCCTAAAATAGTATAGTATAAATTGTATTAAGTTCGAAATAGAAAGAAACAACCAACGTCTGAATTCTCGCGTATATTGCTTGGTAATAACAACAAGATTTGACGATAATTGTATCTCCTCTAAACTTGTAAACAAATACGCTTTATCTATTAATGCCGAAAAGGTCAATTGCATGCTTTATTTAAATATTTTCATAAACTGTGGAATTTAATTTGTACTAATAGTGCAATGCACATGATAATATGTCTAGTCAGGCAAACGTTTACTGTATAATTTTGTCAATATCTCCTTTAAGGCCATTTATACTTATTGACATAACTCAAGTTACCAGATATGCTATCAGCTGAGATGTAAAGATTTTTTTTTAACAAAATACGTTCCTGAGGAAAACGAGTATCGGGATTTTCTCACACTACGTTGTAGCCAACGGTCAGTGACCTTAGTCTTGTGTTCCAGGACCATGGTTAAAAGAAATCATTGTCTTAACTGACGTGTTTAAAATCACGAGTAGTTTACTGACATTGTTAAAAAATAATAAATGGACACATTACATTTTCCGCAAAATTCCTTTGTCGTATTTTATATAATTTGTATGTCAATGTCATTTAAAATCGGGCCAGTTTTCTTTCACCTTAAATTTGTCATGTATGCGAAAGTTGATCTCTGACAGTCAACGTATTCCTAGCCTTTTTTCAATGTGAAGTTCTCTCGCCATGCTTTGAACCGAAAATCTTGGTAACTACTCTTAATCGATGGAAAAAGTAAAAACGTAAATTGTAGTTTTTAAATAAAGTCAGTCTAATTTCAAAAACAAAATTAAGGATGCAGGTTAGAACATCAAGTCAGTTCAAAGTCAACGCAAACCCAGAGTAAACTCTTAGAACTGACTAATGGTACAATTTGTGACTAGTTTGTAGTCTTTAATACAATCTTTCAAATGTCTTAATGCGTAGATAATTACAAAATATATTTCATGAAAAAATATGTCAAGACAAAACTTTCTATAAACTACAACATGAAAATGATAAATGAGTATATCAAAAGAAATCTCTCCAGGAATATTCTCTTCAAATATGAATTATTTGATATTAGTAGAGGCAAGACTTTCATCAACAACTTTAATGATACAATAAACGTGGAGTCACAAATTCTTTAATTCTTTCATAATAATTAACAGGACAATAAGTGTAAGACGTATTAATCAAAACAACAAATGACAAGATGAAAAATTGCATATCATAGGGCAGCGTTTCATGTTTTTTTTCATATTTATTCCTTACATGGTTTAGGTCTACGCGTAAGTACAGTCGGCGTAACTTTGCTCTCTTCAAAGTGACTACACATGATCTACCTTTAAAAGTAAACTCGAATGATATATAGCTGCAATTCGTAACAAAATTATTTATTAACTTGACATATGATTTATTGTTATAGTTAATAATAAGTATGGCATGTGCGTGTGCATGTCCTTTTAGTATGTTTCGAATGAGTGTATCAGGGACAGAAAGAATATAATAAACACAATTATTACTCTCAACTTCTACTGCGATAAATAAATAATTCAATACAAACCTTATACCTACCTACCTACTACCTACCTACCTACCTACATAATATATACATACATACATACATACATACATACATACATACATACATACATACATACATACATACATACATACATACATACATACATACATACATACATACTTACATACATAAATACATACATACATACATACATACATACATACATACATACATACATACATACATACATACATACATACATACATGCATGCATGCATGCATGCATGCATGCATGCATGCATACATACATACATACATACATACATACATACATACATACATACATACATACATACATACATACATACATACATACATACATACATACATACATACATACATACATACATACATACATACATACAGTATGTGTTTTTTTTTCAAAAGAATTGCAGTCCGATAATTGCGATCGCCATTAGGGATGTTTGTTAATGGCTATCGCCAGAAAAGAATGTACATGACAATGTGAACAATATTATACAGCAAGACCAGCGTTTTACCTCAAAATGTAGTAGAATATTACTCCTAACAGCCTGCATTGACCCAGGTCTGACTTATATGCGAGTATATACAATACATTTAATATGAAACTTGTAAAGGACAATCTATGGCAACAATATGTTGTTGGTTTTTACCCACTTTAACACATTACTGGTTATATAAATGAGAACTACCAGTAAGCATCTTTCTCAAGCATACACAGAGGCCACCTACCCGTGCTGGCCTGTTCAGGTACAGACTCCTACAATTGGATTGACTAGTCTAACGCTTTTCCAGCTTAGCTACCGCAGTTCCCTAATATACAGATTCTTAAGACCACCGTTATGTTTGTTCTCAACCCGAACATGTCATCCTAATATTGTCTGGGTGTGTTGTTATGCCATTTTGTGTAATTGTCATCAACTTTTAAAATAGTATACGATTGGATGCTAGCTATAGATTCTGTCAAAGGCAAGGTTATTTGTTTGGGTTTTGTTTTATTTTGTGTTCTTGTGGGTTGTTTTTTTTCCTTTGACAGTTGGAAAATGCCACATAGATATTAAATCAGTGGCAAGACATTTTTGTCAACAGAGGCAGTAAAGGATATATACATTCAGTTCAAAAAGAAATAAATGACATGGAACTAAAATCCTTAGAAATACGACGAGCATTAATTAGTACAGTTTCTTTTTATCTTATCTTTGAATACTAATTTGTTTCAACCTTATTACAGTTTATGTACGTGTTTTTATATGTTTCTTTTGAAACCATCATAAATTCAAAAGAAGCAAGAGCAAACATTTGTTAATTGGCGAATGAGATCTTAAAGTATTTTCGAATTGGTAATCTATCTTGGTATGTTTTCTTTGCTTGTTTGTTCGTTTGTTTTCTTTCTCTTACTTCACCCCTATCTGCAGCACGGATATAGACAAATAATACGTCTGGAATGTACACTTCTAATCCTCGCACGTTTCTTGGAATATATGAAATCTCTGTCCATAACAGTTCTTAATGAGTTGCATGAATGACAAAAATATATCTGAGTTGTTCGACAAAAGGTTATCTATTTCAAAGACGAAAATGAAGATTTTGATAAAGAAAATCTTTTAGACAGGGATTTACAAGATATGTCTTTACTTGTATCATCAAAGGAGACATGTTGTGATTAGAGATGAAGGTGTGAATGCCTTTAAAATTCAATTTGCTTCCTCGTGACACTTTCCAGAGTCTAGTGCAAGCGATTTATTGAAAGATATTTCAGTTTGCAATCCTTTGAATCTGATTAAATGGCAAATCAAGTGTCTGGCCGAGAGAAAAGAACTTTCCTCATTTGTATCACTTCTTCGACTTTTTTTCCAATATATAACGCGCATTATTGTTCGTAAGCAGGAAATGAAGACTAACTAAATCATAACGCCTACATAAATTATTTATTTCTGTACCATGGCAAAATTATTAGGATTATATTTGGTGTTGATTAATTTTCATTGTTCTAAAATGTTTTCATTTTTTTTTTAAAGAACAAATTACATGCACAGGTCGAAGCAATTACACCTATGTTATGAGATATTTTAAAAATTCTTTTAAAAAGCCCAAATACCGTAGTTTGTCGTAAATTTCACCATTCGTGCAATCTAATTAAAGTTTGGATGGATGAAGATAATAAAAAGCTATCTGATATTCTGATATAAGTCGTTGTTCGAAATAATCAAAATTTGAGGTTTAAACGACGTTGAAAAATTCTGTTTAGAATTAAGACGTGCCACCATTTAACGTTCATTTTCGGGATTGCTTCAAAAATAGTGATATGATACATTCGAAAAGTTCGTTAGACCAATCTAACAACAACAGCATGTGCACGTTGATTAGAAAGGGAATGAAGATTGGCAAGCCAGTGTTACGTGCTGAGGCTCGAATAAACAGTAACATAGAGTGAAAATAACAAGCTTGTAAAACTTAATAACAATTTATTGAGCACAAATATTTTCCAAAAAAGAAAAATAAACTTACGGTTTGAAGAATCAATTCCAAAATTAATCCAAAAATAATTCAAAATATTATCCACTAGAGAAATTGCAAAAGTCCTGGTAATAAAATGTCTACATAATTCTAAGTTCGCATCCCAGCGAAGTATCTTTAATATAAATATCCAAAACCGACTTGTACTGATTATAATACATTTATTTTGTAGAATCGACATTTTAATTGAATTGGTATGTAACGAGGAATCAAATAGACGTTGTCTGAACATAGAAAACTGTTGTGACGCCAATGTCCTGCTCTAGCCATGCATAATCAAACAAAAATCGATGAAGGAAAAAAAAATGATCAATATTTTTCTCCTTACGGGATCATTCTTTTATGTCTTCTCAATATGACATTAGAATTAATCGCTGCTTTTTCGGCTTATTTAAGAGGATCTGAGAAGATAAAGCGTACATTATATAAAATAAGATGATATTGGTGGTGAACTGGGGCATGGAATATTTTGAAACTTGAACATGGGCTGAAGACAAGCCGACAAAGCATGGTGTTGACTTTTTATGTATACACCGGTGACGTAATCAAATCTTGTTCCAGCTTTCTACTAAAATCGGTTGACCGGATGTTGCTGATCAACATCGGATTATTCGTACACATGGCAGTTTTTCTTTGTTCGAGAGAGAAATTATATATTCACAATATTATGAAACTTTGATGCTATCTGGTTTCAATTAAATCTATTGATGTTTGGGACCAACATCTTTCAACATTACTTATTATTCAGATGATTTAGCATTATCCGACTTTTTGCACAAAATGGTGGAAATGAGAACTTTTATTCTTATATTCTGATATTTTCATGCTTCTTTTAAAACGTTATTGACAATATCTGCATCCGATAATGTAATTAAAAATGTCGTAGCAACCGGTGATATGATATGCGACTTAAGAAAAGCGTTATTGTTGGTTATTACATGAAATGAAACTTCATGATTGTATTATTGATTGATATGATATGATATTAGATTCAAAGAATGTAGTAATTGGTGGCTGCAGTAAAACCTGTCTTCAAAGACCACGGTTATCAGAGATCACCTGTCTTGTGAGACCATTATTATTTGGAAGAAATGGGAGGTCTTTCAAGATAGGTACTACTGAATTATATATGATTCTTAAAGAATGTATTATTGGTAGATATGAGAATTAAAGAATTAAAGAATGTGTTATTGGTAGATATTAGAATTAAAGAATTAAAGAATGTGTTATTGGTAGATATTAGATGACATGAGACTTAATGAAATGTGTTATTAGCGGATATAACATGATATGAAACTTAAATAATGTGCTATTTGTAGATATTACCGTATATAGACTTAAAGAATGTATTATTGTGGATATTACATGATTTAGACTTAAAGAATTTAGTATTGTAGATAATTCATGATATGAGACATAACGAACCAATATTGTTAATATTACATGATTTGAGACTTAAAGAATGTAGAATTTGTGGATGTTATATGATATAATATTAGACTTAAAGAATGTATTGTTTGTAGATATTGCATGATATAAGATGAGACGTAATAAACATATTATTAATGGATATTACATGCTCAATATGGGACTATGAGACTTGAAGAATGTAATATAAGTGGATATTGCATGATGCTGTTAGTGGCTAGGAGTACAAGAAAACACCATTTAACGTGCCCGAATGTACTGTGTGCATATAATTCCTAACAATTTTACTTGCCCGCAGAAATAATCTTTTTTCCATTATATCAGTTTTAGCAGCAATATATTTCGTAATGAAATTTTCGTTTTAAACGTATCGCATTATCGAATAAGGGATACTTAGAATATTGACTACAATTATGACATTAAGGGTTAGTAATACATCTTCAGGTAACTCCTGTTACACGAACTGTAGGTATCATATTATCCGTCAATTATTTCATTATCGATTACATTTTATTACAATATTGATTATCGATTACATTTTATTACAATATGGGTCAGCATTACATTCTTTTTATCTTTTAAAACGCATTGAAAACCTGCCAAAGAATATGATAAGTGTTGTGGATGAAAATTATTCAACGCCCAGTGAAACTTTATCTGGAAGAGAAGAAATAGTTTCCGTTTAAAGGCGGAGAAAAAATACGAGTCTGCATTTATGTACAAAATTCAGTCGAACCTGATATCAGATTATCTAAATATGTTTACTGCAGTCTCTAAAATCTATAGTTGATTTTACTTCTATTAAAAATCAACCACATCACAAAAGTCAAGACTAAATTTGTAACTACCTTTTACGCAGATGTTTTTTTGTTATTTATATACTTGGAGTATCTTTCCTAAAGGTATTTTAATTAATTATATATTTTTTCTAATCTCGTATTGTTTTTAAGAACATATTTTAAATATTCCTTCAAGCCTCAAAGAGTTTTATAGGTTGTTTTGGGGTTTATACGAATCTACCATATTGTATTGGCTCCCGTCAGTGATATTCTTCTATAATGTGTACTTCATATATTGTATTGTTGCGCAATGTGAATATTGTCAAATACATCTCGACTCTGTGGGAGACTAGCCTTCGGCTCAAAAGTCCATATAGAATTTTTAAAAGCATATTATAATCATTATAAATATTGTCGTCATTATTATTATTATTATTATTATTATTATTATTATTATTATTATTATTATTATTATTATTATTGTTGTTGTTGTGGTGGTGGTGGTTATTATTATTATTATTATTATTATTGTTGTTGTTGTTGTTGTTGTTGTGGTGGTTATTATTATTATTATTATTATTATTATTGTTGTTGTTGTTGTTGTTGTTGTGGTGGTGGTGGTTATTATTATTGATTGTAATTATTATTATTATTATTATTATTATTATTATTATTATTATTATTATTATTATTATTATTATTATTATTATTATAAGCTGTGACAGCTATCCATGTTAACATTCTGACTAAGCTCCACTGAACTGCTCAACATATATAAGGTTGTTTATTCAACCCAATGAAGGGGAAATTATGACAGTGCTCCAACCGAAATAGTTGAAGTCCACATTATTCGACTCAATCGGATTAGAAGTTAACAAATAAAATGATCACAGTAATGTAATACATTAAGTCCGGTATTTTATTAAAGAAAGAAAACCTGTACATTTCACCGTTTAGGAATCCATAAGCTTAATTAACTACACCGTGAAAAATAATATTCGCCTTCTTGTCCAAAAATGTGCATGAATATTGTTTTGTTTGTTTAATTTTGTTCATTAAACACTTCATGGTACCTATATATTAAATGACGCCATATAAATCAGTGTTTATAATTCGGTAACACGAAATGTGAACTTAAAATGCACTACTGTTAGATGTGTTAGACATTTTCATAATATATGGAATTCGCTGTTTGATAGTCTTTCAATTGACCGCAATTTGGCTCGGTCCATGTACTTGTTTGGGTGATCAGATATGTATATAAATAAAGTTTGAACACACCAGATATTTAACATTTCCGCTTAAGATCAAACTGAAAAAAAAATATATTCTAAGTTAAAATCAAGCCTGAGTAGTCAAATATTCGTGTTATTGGAGTTTGTACTAGAAGCCTTCAAACTGTGTGGGTGCCATATTAAATCAAGTCATTGACTAGTTCTGTATGATACTCTTCTTTAGCAAATATTCCTGCGTAACCAATCCAACTCAAAGGTACCAGTCTATATTTTCATATAGCAACCTCGCAAATGACATATTCGTTAGAAATCACATACAGATGCTCTCCTTCGATTTATCTCTAGTCTTAATTTGGGTAATATTATCCTTGATATGATTTAATTTCCTACCTCAATAAATCATCCTACCATAGAGCGTAATAGAAAATAACAAACAGCTTCTCGGATAAACACTTTATAAAACTTTAGTAAATTAAATAAAGGCCACTCAACCTTTTATCTATTATCCCGTGCCTTATCACCAAACAGCAGCGTCGTACGCTCCTTCTGAAATATTATCTTAGCCTGGCGCCAAGAAAAACAATATCGTATTTCCTATGTTGTCGTGCTAATTTAAACATCACTTCCTTTGGAGCAAAGTTTTAATAGAATAGATTTTTCTTTGTGACTGAGATATGCGACTTAATGCAGGAGAGATGTGCACGGGTTCATTCACACGACGTTGTCACATGATGTCAATAAACTATCCTTTTCATATATGAATTTCCTTAGATTTTACACAGAATTGACATCTACTACGTTTATAATTAGCACCTTCCTTGTTAAGCACCGAACACGCAATTGGTGATGGTTACGAGGGTCAGGAAGGTGGGACAATACTATCTTTAATAGATTAGATAAAGTATTTTATAATGATCAATAATGTGCGCCTTTCACCTTGCAATTCTCTTAATGTGTCGACGTTCATCTACATTTATGAAGATTCAGTGTTAAGAAAAAATGTTTTGTAATTTGTTTGTTCTCTTGTCATAAGTCATTAGTCGTTAGTGAGTATCGTTTTATAGATTTAGAAAACTGGCTTAGTTCCAATTTCCTTTCATTAATTTAATTCACTTCTTGTGGTTTGAGTTCATTGCAGAGAAGTAATGCCAAGTATAGAAGAGATACAAGAGTAAGCATACTCCGAATGCCATGAATATATTCGTATAGTTTCCAATACCGTCCTAAGCGTAAAATAAATATTTAAACCATTTTATTGACTATAGCATGCTGAAGAAATGGGAGGTAAATGTCTTTCCCGAGGACACACCGAGGCAGCACATCTGACTGACCTGGGCGGGTATCTACTTCAAGGATTACTAGTCGCGCGCTCTACCAACTGAGCTGAAGAGGATCCAAACATAAATAAATACAAGATATGTTCAAACTGATTAATAAAATAAAATAATATCTAATATAGGATAATTATTTTGACAATATGAAGTGAATGCTTTCTTGACCATATTCACCTCAGTATTTACATAAACCAACAGGCAAAATTCTTGACGAATGTTTAAAAAGATATATAAAAATATCTCGATAAGCGAACTTTTGTTCCATAATGTACAGGCAGATCAAGGTCTGTGCAGTTTGTCAGGATTTATCAGTTGAATAAACGACACAGACCCTGATTTGCTTTCGCACAATGCGATGGCAGATCAGGATCCATGTTGATTGCAGTTGTACTCGACGTATAAGCTAGTAAGAATAAAGAAGAAAAGAACAGCCGAAACGAGAAAAGAAAGAAAGAAAGAATAATGAATATATGGGCAAATGTATTTAAAGAAACCGCGTTATGTAGATAAGAGCGTTGACCATTTCAAATGCAGTTGTATGGGTTTTCTAAAATCATACTCAGGTGTGACAGACGATTTGTTGACCTTTATACCTGATGCATTTAGTGCTACTTTCAGAAGACCATGAAAGTTGCATGTATTATGTATGGTACTATATTGTACATTGTAATTTTCAAACTTACACAGGTTGAAAATTTTCAATTTCGCCCTGTGGCCATCCCCTCAATAAAATGTAGATGCTTTGAGAGGTGAAATGCATATTAGATTAAGTTACATTATTTAACAAGTCACGTGTCCTTTACAAGTTAATTTAAATGAATTTTGAAGGCACACATTGAAGAAGAAAGTTAAATGATGGAGTAATGTTTACGGCGGATTGGTAATTGTAAACCACAATTAGATATGCGCTGAAGTTTCCATGGCAAAGAATTTACCGATACAGACTTTGCAAACAGAAACGCTTACATGTTTTTTAACCTCACAATTTGTGGTGTAGTTGGATTATTTTTTGAAATTCAGAATAATTCATAAGCGTGTGTGTGTGTGTGTGTGTGTGAGAGAGAGAGAGAGAGAGAGAGAGAGAGAGAGAGAGAGAGAGGTATCATTTTGTATGCTTCGTACAAGGCCAATGGTACAAGTTAGTAGTGAAAAAAGTGTATCTAATTTATGAGAACACATGTTGTACAATAAGTAATCATGTAATTGTATGTACACAATTTATTTCATTCTGCGTGGGAATCACCTTCATTGCAGTCGTGTCTTTCTCGGTTATTGATGTGTGGTCTGTCTTCCAAAGTACCAAACCAGTTGAATATTTATGTAACGCTCATAGACAGTGATGGAAATGGTCCAAATGTTACTTCATGTACTGCTTTAATAAACCAGTTGCCAAAATATACATCTCCACTAGAGAAGTGGTCTAATGTATGTAATGTCAATTAATAAGTTATCAAAATAGATCTCCGTTTGAAAAGTTGTCCGAAACGGATTCGAAGTGCACCGTCTTTATTAATCAGTTGTCAGTATGGATCTCCTTGGAAAGTCCGAAAAGGATTCCACGTGCACTGCCTTTATTAATCAGTTGTAAATTTGGACCTCCCTGGAAACGTTGTCCGAAACGGATTCCACGTGCACTGACTTTATTAATCAGTTGTAAATATGGATCTCCCTGGAAAAGGTGTCCAAAACTTTGCATCATGTACTGAATTAATCAACCGTTTGTCAATATCCCCTGCAGTTGCAAACCTGAAGTAAAAAAAGACCTAAGAAAATACTTTTAATGCGTTTTACAGTAAAACTGAATGACATTATGTATGAACGTTTAACGCCATCTTTGACTATTTATTTAGGCGTGAGCAACGTTCCCTCTAAGCGAATGGTAGATGTGCACGCAATGCTCGCTGCATTGTGCAAGCATTACGTAGACGTGCAAACTTTAATGTTGGATTGACAATTCAGCTGCGCAGAGATGTATGAGCACCTGCGCGCGCGCGCACGCGCGCAGCTTAGAGGGAACGTTGGGCGTGAGAACTGTTACAATTTTAGGGCTGAGAGTGGAGAAAGAGAAATAAGATAAAAATTTAAGTTTAATGTTGTGGCAATACGCATAACAAACACATTGAGCTTTAACATGTACTTTTAGTATAGTAAACTTTGCAGGTTTCACATGTATTGCAGTTTTGGTATTGATTATAATGATGCTATGGTACAATATAATGCAACAGTATTATGTCTTATTAGTTTTTTTTTTCACGTAGCTTTAGCAATTTGTCAGTCGTTATCGTTCTAACCACTAAGCCACCAGAGCTGGGTTGTTTTTAAAAACGAAATTAAAGAGACGCTAATTCTGGGAGTTAATTTTATTTGATAGTTTACGCTTAATTGGTCGTTATTATTGTTTGATCTAATTTATATATCCTGCTAATTGGTTTATTTTATGACTTTGGCTTTTTATTAACGAATTAATGAGCTCTGATTTGATTCTGTGTCTGTATCGGGGAAAATATTTTCCCTATGCAATTGAAAACAGAATACATTTTAAAAATAATCAATCATTTATCTCTGACTAAAATTTTCTTTAGTTTTAATTAGCAAGCATATCATTTTAAATACAGACAAATTTAATAGACAGCTACAAGTCATTAAATTCAGCTGTTCATTTAACAAGACATTCTCTAAGGTCTGCAACTTTATATAGACCACCTGCAAATATCAGACAAAAATGTAAAACTAATTATAAAATCTGGGATAGGAACCCTAGGCGGTTCAGGAACAAACAATGACAACATAAGAGGGAATTAAACGCTTTAGAATCAATTTTGACTCAGAACTATCGGTTTATAATATCAGGACAATTTTAGCTATTCTTTGAAAGGGTATTTGAATACAGATTAACGAAGGAGATGAATCTGTTCTACACGGGGAGTCAAGGAATCCTTACTGACAGAATGATCAAAAGAACCATAAACATGAGGACCATTTCTACCGACAACCATTTACAACCTAATCTTCATAAAAGGATCAGCTAGACTGGCAACATAGAAAAGAAGTCTAATCGCAATTACAACAGACAACATAGAAAAGAACTCTAATCATAATTACAACAGACAACAAAGGAATGGACTCTAATCATATTTACAACAGACAACATAGGAATGGACTCTAATCACAATTACAACAGACAACATAATAAAGGACTCTAATCACAATTACAACAGACAACATAGTAAAGAACTATAATCACAATTATAACAGACAACATAGGAAGGAAAATTACAACAGACAACAAAGGAATGGACTCTAATCACAATTACAACGGACAACATAGTAAAGAACTCTAATCACAATTACAACAGACAACATAGTAAAGAACTCTAATCACAATTACAACAGACAACATAGGAAAAGACTCTAATCATAATTACATGAGAGGATTACGAGTCCTCATTAAGGTAGAAAGACTGGCTAAAGAAAATTCCCCATATTGTATGCATATATTTTATTTTCAGATGCACTTTATTTATGAGATGGTCACGTGAGTGTAGATTTATACGTATGAATCTCACAAGTATTGATAATATTTCCACTGAATTACTTTTTTGTTTATTCCAAATGTGTTTTTTTTAAAAGACAACTTTTGTAACATCGATTATTCAAATAACATAAAGGATATTTCTTCTAGGACTATGATAGTACAGACCTATATAAGGGTTCATAAACCAATACGATGTCTGCAGTGTGGCAGTTTATAGCGATGTCTAGCAGAGGGGCATCATGCCACAAACATTTAGCATTATCTCCCACCCACAATCCTGATACAGGCCCACCAGACCTAACACTAAGCACTTAATGCTGAGCGCATAGCGAGATAGCTGTTATTAGCATTTTTTAAGTATTTGGCATGACTCGGCCATGGCTCGACCTCCTGCATCCGAGGAGGACGCGCTAACCACTTGGCCACCTGAGCAGTCTGTTCGTGAACTACGATAAGTCAAGGAATGTATGTACAACAGTAATTTTTCTATCATCGATCGCTAAATGTGACACTTAAATGATGATGATGATGATGCTTTAACTCATCTTGAATGATATTTATTTATAAAAAATATTCTCCTTTATCCTCGCATCTCACCCTTACCCCCAGTCCAACTACCACCGCTTTTGAACGATTAATGACTCAAAATAATCTGTTTCTGACGCTTCCATGTGGTTTAGGGCCAATCAAATTTCAGCGTCCATAATGGCGCTGACAGGCCCGTCCCTAGGATGTGCGGGGCCCAAGATAGCATGCGGGGCCTGAAAGACGCAAGCGATGAGCCAGGCTCCAAGCAACAACAACAACAAAGCAACATATGCATTGCGGAGTTGATTTCCTGAAAGCGCCAGCTTCAACGCATATGTCGTTCGCCTTGCCCTAAGGCCGGGCCTGGACGCTGAAAGCTGAAGTTATCATCACTTGACTTAAGAAAAATTGTTTCTTTGCTGTTGCATTCTTATTATGCTTCAGATTTATTAAGGCCGCGATTTCTGAGAAGGCATGAAAGTACAGATATTGAGGAAAACTCAAGTACTTTTCAAACTCGTTTTCTTTAACTATATAAAGGAACTAATAAATTTTCTTTGATGTTGAATTGAAAACATAAATGTTAAAGACTTAACGTTAGTATTACGTGTACCAACAGTCTCATTTCTTATATATGCTTCGCTATATTTGTCAAGTGAGCAGCCCTCAACAACAACAACAACAACAACAACAAAATTCTTCTTCTTCTTCTTCTTCTTCTTCTTCTTCTTATTATTATTATTATTATTATTTTTATTATTATTATTATTATTATTATTATTATTATTATTATTATTATTATTATTATTATTATTATTATTATTATTATATAGCAGCAGAGCAACAATAATAACAAAGACAAGAAGAAGAAGAAACGCAACAACAGTGATGACAATAAAACTACCATTAGTATTGCTATTAAAAATACTTTCATTTTCACACAAACATATTCCATAATGTTCAAAAACTGCCACTCTTGACAGCAACAACTACAGCAATTTCAACAACAGCAGCAGTAGTTACAACACTAATATCAAATAATAATAATAATAATAATAATAATAATAATAATAATAATAATAATAATAATAATAATAATAATAATGAGTATTTAATTATAGCAATGGTGATGACGATAATAATAATAATAATAATAATAATAATAATAATAATAATAATGATGATGATGATGATGATAATAATAATAATAATAATAATATAATAATAATAATAATAATAATAATAATAATAATAATAATAATAAATATAATAACAACAATAATAATAATATATTATAAATAACAGTTTTTATTTATTGTAACAGGTCACGGGCGTAAATTGTTTGAAAAAATATTGCACAATATCGAAAAGTAACAATTCTATTAACAACACACTGATGCTTTATTTTCCATAGACTATATAAACAGAAAATTATTTAGGATTTTAATATTATTATAGGAATTTGTCAAGTTGTTATACATGGGACATTTAATATCACAGTAAACTTCATCTTCTATATCTGCACAAAAAGGATACAGTCATTCAAAATATAGAGCATGTTTAAATCTAGTTTCCTTGTCGCTTGTACTGCTAGCATTTTATTAAACACATGCTTTGGTCCATATCGTAATAAATATTACATAATTAAATAATTCTTAAAAGTACTGGTGAGTTCAGGTGACGTTAAGTTTTTTCATTCAATGCGGTAATTGGACCTTGTAAAAGCTTCCATAAGCGTTTCAAGTCTTGGTCAGAATGTTGTTTTTCAAATCTTGCCTTTTCATTTTTTTTCTTTTTGTATAGGTTGTGCATGTATCTAGTTGTGAGCTTTTACATATCTCTATAGTGCTTATATAAAAACCAGGTTATCTCTAATATTTTTATTTCTGACGTTTCTACGTGCATTAAGTGTGGAATACATTCGTCATCAAGTCAAGGTCGTCTGTTTCCTGAAACCAGTCCACTTCCTTTATTGATATCATTTTGATCTACTTGCATCACATTTTCTGATTCACAAATAAATAATGAATTCAAAGCAGTATTGAACTGATTTTCTTCTAACATTGATATATATATATATATATATATATATATATATATATATATATATATATATATATATATATATATATATATATATATATATTATCAATATTATTATCATCAATATTATTATCATCATTATTTATTATTATTATTATTATTATTATTATTATTATTATTATTATTATTATTATTATAAAAGTAGCATCACCTGTTCTTTCAAAAATATGTAGAGATGTTGTGATACAGTCCATATGTGCACTTGTACGGTTTTGCGTGTATAAATAACATCGTTGCACTCCTCCAAGAATAAAGCTTGGGAAATGAAACTTAGGCGAAACATAGTCGTATTGGAGTTTATTGTGATTATTTCCCCGGTGATGATACTAGATGATAAGGTGCTGTTTTACAACTTTCAAACACCTCCCAAACTGCATGTCTTACATGTATGAAAACTGTCACATGTACTTAGTGACCCAAGGTTAACATGTTTTAGGCTGTAATACCTGGGTATTGCTGTGATGTTTTTTTTTTCCACTTTACCAAGGGAGTTTGCCCCTTTGTCATAATAAAGAAATTAATGTGGCCCCCACTCTATCACCATTTATGCAATTATTGAGGACACAAGACATGTTCATACAGGCAACTGACATTGACCCCAGGGCCCATCTTTACCATCACGGATATAGCAGCCAACATATATTTACGAATTCGTTTACTAAGCATAACATGACAATGTGCATTTCCATCAGAAATTTTCCCCTGGGGTAGTACTTATTCTCATTGACCTACACAGGTGATTCAAAGTAAGAGGTGGAGGCCAAAACAGAGAAGCGCGGGATAAGTGTTAAAATTAAACACCGAATTATTTGCATTATTTTTTGTTAGGAGTAGTATTTTAATTTGTATTGAAATTTCCTCATTTGTTAATGTGTGAATCTCTTTACCCTACTTTCTCATGCTTGTTAGCTTGTCCAGTTTTAACAGACGGTGTTGGGTGGGGTGATACCTTGTATTAATGTTTACCTTCAAGTAATAAATAAACATACAAAATGAGCAAATTTACTCTGTTACAAGGCTTTTGTGCTCTATGAATGCCATGTCGATGGCACTTTTGATGGCTGAAATGCTTAAGTGTGTACAGTATAGGGCAAGTAGATTGTTTGAACTACATCTGGCGAATGGGTATAAATTACATTGATGTGCATGGATATATGCCAGTAAAAAAAAATGCTATGATAAATCTATAAATTATTTACTCATGAGAGAGTCTGAAGTTTACCGCCGTTTCCTATAAGTAGGAAAACGATAATTTCGTTTTCTGAGTCTAAATCACCATCAAGGCGAAAGATGTTGGAACTACTTTTTCTTCTATGTTTTCTGTTATAACTTAGCAAGTGTGAACAGCTATTCCGTAGCCTCATCTGACATACAGAATGAAATGAGTAACATTCTCTGAAACAATACTGTATCATTAAGTTACAACAGTTTGTCCAATCACGTTGCAATTAAGTGTCAATATAATTATATCAATCCCATGATGTCACCATGGGAGCCTCTCATAGGAGAGAGACTTTCCAGTTCAGTCAGCTGTTGAATTCTTCCGTGATGCAAACCAACTGTAAATCACATATATGGATATGCTACCCCTACGAGTTTTATTGCCGTAAGGTTTAACGCCATTTATCAGTACAATATAGGCTATACATGGCGGCCAGTATAAATGGTGGAGGAAGAGCCCGGGAAAACCTAGGAGAGAACCACCCACCCACGAGAAGCTACTGACAAGCTTTCTGACATTTCCGAAACTTACACCACGCGTATAAGATTTCGTGTTCACGGAGTTCATTCATTAACTGCGCTATATCATGCGCATGCTCATCAACATCTACTCCGCTTTTTAATTAAAGATGAAATTCGTCTTTAAACAGTTCAATTTTAATAAATGTATTGTGCTTTCCAGTTAAATATGTTGGTTTTATATATTATAAAATTGATAGGTATATGTCATAAAATATAATTATCATAGTTTTATCTTGACTTCTAGATCGCGTCTGATAACATCAGAAAATCCGGATCATGACTGGACGCTTTGCGTCTCGTAGTTAGTAGGACAATTTTATGCTGACAATTCGATGTGATCTTTAATCAAGATCGCATTACTATCATAACAATATATATATATATATATATATATATATATATATATATATATATATATATATATATATATATATATATATATATATATATATATATATGCGTATTTTTATTACATAATAATGGCACACGAACTTGTAACTGCTATATATCTGTTTATAAAAAGTGTATCCATGGAAATTACAACCCACACTGAATCTGTCTACTCACTTTCTTTACCATGATGTACTAAATATTATACTAAATATATGGGACCCGAGTGGTCTAAAGCGCTCCGTTACGGATCACTATCATTTCACCTATGTCTGCGTGGGTTCGAGTCTAAGATTCGGCTCATGTAGTTTTGTGAGAATGCTTGCCAGTAGTTTCTCGTGGGTCGGTGGTTCTTTCCGGGGGTTTTCTTTCTCCACCAATAATACTAGCCGCCATGTATAGCCTTTCGTGTGCTGAAAAATGGCGTTAAACCCTAAAACAACAGCAACAACAACAACAACAACAACTAAATATTAAAAAAAAAATATTTGAGTTACCGGTACATGACTATTATATATATAGACACCGCATAGTGAATGTTACCTGCCTACACTTTGATAGTTTGATTTATGCATTACTTGTTTCCACCTTTCACCTTTGGCTCTACGTATTGACGAATTAGACGGTACTTTTGAACAAGAGGCCCATGTAAGCCAAATATTGTTCATCTGGCTACGACTAATGGACCATGTTTATTTAGTTGATAGGTATTTATCACCTTTTTGCTATGACAGTCACATAACTGCTGAAAGACCTTTATATTTAACCTTGACAAAACGTAGATGAAACATCGATAAAACGCGTTTTATGAAGCGTTCCTACAAATGTTTCTTAAAAATCGTTAGGACGTGTTTGAAGAAATGCAGAATATTTTCCACGTGGCTTCTGGAGAAGTCAAAATTTTGTAAGTGAGGCCGCAAAAGCTACAGTTTGTGCAGTACGTTTCCTAAGAAACTTGAATCTAACAACGGTTGGTCAAACCTGGTCCAGTGGTTTCGGAGTGGACACTACAAATATATTTTCATCTTGTTGCTCTGTAGCCATATTCTTACTATGGAAGGCACAGAAAATTAAATTTCGGGTAAACATGGTATAAAAATATTATAAAAAGCGTTTGGCCATAACTAACCCATTAGTTTATTGAAGCCGTCTAAAATAAATATCCTCCTGATAGCTTGGAAAGTCAAACATTACTAGAAACGTAGCCGACAACATGGCATTGGTAGAACATGTTAAAAAAAACAACACGTATACAACTTTAATTTATTTTAGCTTTGTACCTTTATGCCTAGTTGTTAGGATGTGAACAATAATACAGATTCGGTAGAACATCTCTTGAGAAATATGAAAAAAGTAGCTGAGTAGTTTTGAAGATGTCATGCTTTAATGGACACGTGACCTTCATTTCACAATGCAAAAATGACGCAGGACGATGCAATATACTCACGTGACAAATGATATGAATGATTTATTTTCTGTACTCAGAAGCCCACATTCAACTTTCTCCTTTTTTTAATTAGGATTTTTAACGTAGCTTTAAAACATTGTCAGTCATATCACTACGATGTCTGCAGTGAGGCAGTTTATAGTAATGTCTAGCACTGGGGCATCATGCCGCAGACATATAGAAACTTATTATGTCTAGCACTGGGGCATCATGCCGCAGACATATAGAAACTTATTCCACCCAGTCACATTATCCTGATACCAGGCCGACCAGTCCTAACATTAACCTCTTAATGCTGAACGTCAAGCGAGGCAGCTGTTAGTACCATTTTTGTAAGTCTTTGGTATGACTCGGCCGGGGATCGAACCCACGACCTTCCGCTTCCGTGGCGGACGCTCTAACCACTAGGCCACCGGAGTGATTCAGCAACTTTCTCATGCCAATTCTTACAACTCCTTTTATACTTCATATCCGTGATATCCTTTTGTATACGACCACCTGGTTAAACAGGAAAGTTTACAAGCAAGAGATGACCACTATAAAGAGGCCCGACTGTATAAGAATATTATCAAAACGCAGACAAATAGGTATCGGACCACAAATTATATTACAGCCAGTGTGCTAGTGGGGAAAAATATTTAAAAAATAGAGTACAATATGGTTTGAAATGCATCTATTAATTTGCAAACGGATTTAACTGTCGTGCATTATACATTTCATAAATATCAATCTGTATACTATAGTTGACAGCAAAATATTTGCTTTTATTTTGATATCCAATAATTTTATTTTCTACAGACTAAAGAGCAATATGGGCTCTAGGTGATTAGGTGAAGACCAGGGCGTCCCCTTGTTTAGCAGCAGAAGGCTCAAAACAATTATGCGAAATTCCTGTTTCAAGACTGAAACACGGTTTCTCTTACTAAAATGAATGGATCTATATGTGGTTTGTATGCCAGTCAACTTTATTAATTGTTTGTATTATATATATATATATATATATATATATATATATATATATATATATATATATATATATATATATATATATATATATATATATATATATATATATATATATATATATATATATATATATATATATATATATCTGAACAATTCGTTGTATGGGTAATTAATTATTATTCCAAACCTTTAAATTCTACACATCCCCACGCACTTTGAACATTCGTACATCCTTGACCCACAAGAAATTGGCGTAATTGTCATCTGAACTAAAAAAAAGAACGTATATGATCGTACTCTATTTGTGTACATGTTTGTCGTTGTATTGTCTCATTTGACTCTTAAAACTGCTGAACATAGAGACTTAATAAAAAGGTGGAGAGAAAGAGGAAACTCAATTTCTTGATCAATTATATTTATATTCAAAATTTCAAGAATGTTTGTGATGAGACAAAGAAAGATTGATGCAGTGTTGAGCATATACAAATTTTAACAGTCTTAACAACAGCAGCAGCAACAACAACAACAATAATAATAATAATAATAATAATAATAATAATAATAATAATAATAATAATAATAATAACAATGTTATGATTACCATGAGATAAACAAAAAAAGGGGTGATGTGATTTATCTAATTTAGGTAAAAAGTCGTGATTAAGAAACTTATTACAAGTTTTCTGGAGGATTTAACTCCTTTTCCTTTTTTCTTTTACTGCTTTTGATTCGTTTTGTTTTGTTTTGTATTATTTTTTGGGTATGTTTCCTTTTGATGCGGTATCCATACAATTATATTTTGTCGATTCCAAAATTGACATTTGCCCATGCTAATGTTGGAACTAACGTTTATTGGTTTCTACAGGGTGGCTTTCCACATTTTATTGTATTTTTTTAAGTGTTTTTTCCACCGATTAGTATGTCATTTCGCTGCTTACGACATTTAGAGATTTTTTTTCAAAACATCGCGCACATTGTCTCGTCAAAGAGATCTTGCTTCAAACACTATATGTTTTTGGTCTCCTGGTGTACAGATGGTGACTAGTTCTCGAGATGCAGGGTCTAGTGTCAGCTGCTTAGATCCTTGCTTCAAGTCAACTCTGGGGTAAACTTGCAATCATTAGGATTTATACACGAGGTTGAACACCTGTGTCTGTTAATCTACTTAAATTTAGTTGGCATGTGCAGAATTAAACTGTTTCTAATCATCTGTGGTTAGAGCTTCTCTTTGGCTGCTTGTTTTATCTTGTGCCATTAAGATTTAAAGAAATTTTAATGAAATTATACATTCAAAAAGGTCGAATCATAATTTCAACCAAGTTAATTCCTGTCCTACCTAAGCAAACAAGAATAAAACACGAAGTAGATATCATGAATCGTCAAAGTAAATACCCAGACGAATACTAACTGGAATAGCAGACAAGAAGAATAGCAACGACTGAAAAACTGAACAACAAATGGTTAGTGAGGAACCACGGAACATGCTTTTTTGTGAAAGTGTACTACATTTGAAGAATGTTTGAAAACAAGTATAAGGCATATGCATGTATATACTAGGTACTGTCAGATTGAATGTACATTAATATCGTACAATTACACGCTAAGACAGCATAGAAAACACGTAACTAACGTGATTCATATTAATTTTAACAAATACGCATATAAACTTGTGGAGTTATGTTATTTTGCAAAATCAACCTAAGTCTTTTATACATTTTTATACAGCCAGGAAGTTATATATTTATGTCATTCCTGAAGTTATTCGTGTCTAAACATTTGAATACCATAGCTTATCAGAATTAATAAATATCATTTCCCATTGTTGCCGATTTTATCTTGCCCATTCAAAGATATAATGATGCACAGTTTCATTGTTTAATAAGCAGACTTAGTGTAATCTTCAATATGGTTCTTACATACGTCAACCTTACGGGAGAAAAAACTTAATCTTTGATATAGCACAAATGATTTCCAGTCACCAGCTAATTCGGATTATGACAGATGACTACTTAGTAGAGAATTTCATATCCAAATTAGACGTGTCCCCGCTAAGTCAAATATTCCTTAGACATGATCGTCATCACTAGGTCGGAGAGATATGATGAATTACAATAAATCTGAAAATCATCCACTATTTAAATAGATTGTAGTGATTAATCACAAACTGATCTTCACGCCAGGAGCTGACGTGATAAATTGTTGTTTGATTCATGCATTGTTTATCAAAGACCACCTACAGATACGCGTTTGAATCTGGCTTGACTTCCTAGCTGCTGAAATGAATAAGCCGAGAACGGTTGAGCGTGTAAGAAAGCCTAAGATGAAACATGCCCACCTTCTTTCCCTAATGTAGCTATGATCGCACACGACAAAACCGTATAGCAGCACTAAATAAACCATATAATCATTTCAACTTAGTTCAGAAACAAGTTTAACTTTATGAGCCACATTATGAGTCATGTAATTATTTCCCTTAAGTTGAGTAGCCGGACATTTTTTTACGTGAGTACGAATCAGTCCGATGATGATCGGCGTCATTCGAGAAACAACAAATTTTATTCGAAAACAAAAAAAAAAAAGATTTTGGTGTGTGATCCTTTAGTGTTTCACTAATACCAATGTTTGCATTTGGTATGATGCTGTACTCAGACTAGCATTTACGTCTTTTATTTTCATTAAAGGCATAACTGACGTACACGTTTACAAGTCCATGTGGCAAGTTTACTAATTAATAAGGAAATCCGCAGCATGATGTACCAATGACAATTCGAAGAATGTATGGAATACCATATACACGTATAAACGCCCTGTCACCGAACGCTACAACGACCAAGTGGGTTTCAAAGCACATCCACCGCAATAACATTCGGTGTCAGTTATATAAACCCATCAACATTATCTCAGCCAGAAAAAAAGATAAACTTCGACTAATATTTACCAAAGATGCACTTGTTCGGGTAACATTTCTTGGAAGAAAAGGATTATTAACTATATCAAGCGTAATCAATGTAGTTTTAGGTAAAACTAGTGACAAGCCCCTCCCAACCCACAACGTCCGAACGTCCCAGTCACCAAGAATATCAGTATTATCCTGGAAAATATTTCCTATGATTCCGTAGTAGTTATACCAATGAAGAAATATACTTAGTTGGAGATAGGT
Organism: Unio pictorum; assembly: GCA_030141615.1. Taxonomy (NCBI): domain Eukaryota; kingdom Metazoa; phylum Mollusca; class Bivalvia; order Unionida; family Unionidae; genus Unio; species Unio pictorum. Next base: position 5,305,929 of record JARLTB010000085.1, on the reverse strand, counting down.
GTGCGAGTACATAGTACAAACAGCTGCCTCGCTAGGCGCTCAGCATTAAGAGGTTAGTGTTACGACTGGCTGGCCCAGTGTCAGGATAATGTGACTGGGTGGGACATAACCTACTATATGTCTGCGGTATGATGCCCCAGAACTCGACATCACTATAGACTGGCCACACTGCAAACATCGTAGCAATATGACTGTAAAAGTGTTAAAGCCACGTTAATAATCCAAATAATACACACAGACACAGACACACACACACACATTCACATCTTTATTGCACTATACACTTGATCAATAATACATATTCACTATTTTTGTACTCTAAACTTGTATCAGTAGTGCATATTCATTGTTGTTTTCATGATATCATTCTTTTCCATAAATCACTCTTCTTAATGCTGATCCGGGTCTTTCCGAGCTGTATCAGATGCGTGTAAAGAAAATAATTCCCATTCTTAAATGTTATAAATGTAAACAGAATTCGTTCAGATGACTTCATTACGTAAACATGCATTATTAGAAGAAGTCTCAGTTGTAATGGGATTGACGACTATATAGGTGATGACGATTGCTCCTATCACAATGGAAACTTTCTGTATCTTCGTTATCTCGAGAAATCTACAGCTGTAAATTATTTAGAATTAATATGGTATTTGCATGCATCGATGATGCATCGATGATGTGCATTAGAAAATCGAGACGTGGGTGACATTGTGAGAGGCTTCGTGATACAGATTTGTTGCAGAAAATGTTGCTTTTTTTCTTCATTTTGCATATCAACGGAGGCACGTATTCAGTTTTATAACCAGGAAACCTAGAGATAACGTAGTTGTAGTAGCCTCTTTTGTGAAGATAGCGATACGGAATCAGAAAACGAATAAAAGAGGCTGTTTATATCGGAATTGTAGTCACACGTGGTTTCCATTTTCTTCTCTACTGTTTAACTTGAGAATAAACAGTTAACTTGAGAGTTTTAAAAAAGTATGTATCAAGGTTTTATAACTTTGTACGGAGTAACCATTCAATGGTCTTTTTGGTTATTTGAATCAGTAATTCTGTCATTCAATACTCTCATTGTGTTTTGGAGTCTGAAGATCATCATTCAAAATGGGCTTTGGTTGTTTGTGTCAGTAATGGTGTGCATTATTCCAAGGACTTTGGTTTGCTGGAATCTGTATTGTGCATCATTAATGATATTTTTCGTTGTTAGATTCAGTTATGTTGTGTATTATTCAACGGTCTTTTTGTTGTTGGAATTGGTAATGTTCTTCATTCAATGAACTTTCTCATTGTCGGAGTAGTAATGTTGTGTATTATTCAACGGTCTTTTTATTGTTGGAATCGGTAGTCCTCTTCATGTTTCAATGTTTCTTATTGTTGGAGTAGTAATGTTGAATATTATTCAACGGTCTGCTGGGGCCAGTCATGTATTTGAATTCAAAGGTCTTTTTTGTTCTTAGTAATGTTCTTCATTCACTATTTTTGTTGCTGTTGTTGTTGGAGTCAGAAATGTGTATTAGTCAATGTAGTCTCTTTGGTTGTTGGAGTCAGTAATGTGTATTAGTCAATGTGATCTTTTGGGTTGTTGGAGTCGGTAATGTGTATTAGTGTATTTAGTTGTTGGAGTCTGAAATGTGTATTAGTCAATGTAGTCTATATAATGTTGTTGGAGTCTGAAATGTGTATTAGTCAATGTAGTCTATTTAGTTGTTGGAGTCAGAAATGTGTATTAGTCAATGTAGTCTCTTTGGTTGCTGGATTCAGTAATGTGTATACTATCAATGTAGTCTCTTTGGTTGTTGGAGTCAGTAATGTGTATAATATCAATGTAGTCTCTTTGGTTGTTGGAGTCAGTAATGTGTATTAGTCAATGTCGTCTTTTTGGTTGTTGGAATAAGTAATGATAATTACATTGTTGTTCTAACCTATTGTTTTCGATCTACAAAATCGGACGAAATAGAACCGGTTTATTTTCGTTAACTGTAGCCCTTTTGCATTGTTCCAGATTTTATATGCAAAACTAGAGAATGAGTGCATTATTATCACTAAGATAGCTTGGGCATTTTCTTTTCCAAAAAGGTAAAAACAAACAGGTTACAAAAAAACTGTCTGACATTCGTTACAAAAACAAACTGGTTACAGGCAGCTTTTCTGGTTGCCACTACGAAAACAAACTCGTTTTATCTGGAACTTGTCTGGTATTCATTAATTTTGGAAAGTGTGGTGTTCAGGATACTTACCTCATTCTACAAAATGGACGCAAACGAATTTGATAAGGTTGCAAAATATTTGCATTTGGTATGGCTGAGATTATATACGGTGTCTAGAAAGAGTAAAATTTAAACTAATAATGGCCAGAATTCACGGCACGACCATCACTACGTCATGGCCTAATAGTTATCGGGACTTTTAGCAGACACATTCCAATACTGTTACATAGAAAGATATGGAAATTAATAAACATGCGAATGGTTCGCACTTTTTCTAACACTGTCTGGTAAAGTTATCACTTTTGTCAAATTCGTTTAACTAATAATTCCTACACCAGAAATAATATATTAAGTTATTAGATTATGGCTGACACAAAGTTCTGCTGTATTTGCTACCTCACGTACCGCCACATACATCCACCTGGCAATCACGTGACAATTCCACGACGGGAATAACAACAACTTTTGTTATTCTGAAGGCATGGGGAACGTCATACTAATTAAACACTCAGTCAAACATCCATGTTCATGAATGCGTCAATACTTCAACACCTTGGCAAAGATTTAACCGGTTTCTGACATCCAAGTCAAGATGATTGCATGTATTCCCAAGAAATAATCTTACCTCAGGTTTTCACAACATCAGGTTGTATATCTGACATTAAGTAGCAATTAATCCCCTTCTTATCTTCAGAATCCTTGCATACGAATTTATTTGACATTTAGTACTTAATACTTCAAACTACATATACTAAAAACGTATTTTAATGAACCAAGTTATAAAGTTTTCTTCAAAGCAAAATACACAAACTAGATACGATCTTACAGTGAAAGATTTAATTAGGGAGTAAACTATACTGACATTTATATTTGTCAACTGCCGTTATATATAACACGTGTTATTCATGCTAGCATGTAAATTAGTGGATTTCCCATTTAAATAATTTGAATTGCGATAACTAGATTTTCACGGTGCCGAATACACTTCACGAACATTAGGACCAATTTTGTGTTCATTTTCACAATATTCATGTTCCTTTTTCGGTATAGTAGTAAGCATGGCAAGCAAGGTACTAAGTATTAAAACTCCACCTTGAGTTTATGTATTCGTTTGTTCATTATATATATATATATATATATATATATATATATATATATATATATATATATATATATATATATATATATATATACATATATATATATATATATATATGCCGTGTGCTTGTAAGAATTTATGGTACTCGGATTTTGGGTCACTAATTTACCCATAAAAGGAATATTTCAATTATATAATTTTTCCAAGAATATTGTTTTCTTTGGCTTTCAATAATAAAGGGTGGAGGACTAGAGATACTCCCTTGAAATGTAAATGTAAATGAGAATTTTGGGATATTGATTTCATCTGATTACAGCAAGTTTGTTTTCATAAATGTTTATAAACTGAACAACTTATAGGTTCTTTATGACTTTTAAAGACCAACTTAAAAAAAAAACATTTGCATCGAATAAAATTGTATATGTTTGAGTGTTCTTAAAAACCGGAAATAAATCAAGTGGTTTATTTTGTATTCAATATTTGGTTTTTTTTCTATTAAACTGAAATCAGAGAGTTCCTAAACGCCAATGAAATCAGTGTGATGTCGTTTGTAAATAAAGTTAGTCGAATTGCTGCGAATATTTCAGTCTTACATAACTTGCATCCAAAGTTAAAAATGGTTTAGCCCTTTCTTTAGACCATCTAATTGCCGAAGTAGTGAACGTTGACACATAAACAAAGTTCCATTCATACACAAAACAGTTTTATCTGCGTGTAACCACGGTATTACTTTCACCCCACCCCACCCCATTGGCCTTTTGGGACCTTTAGTAGATGTTTTCCTTTGTTTAATAAAGAGGGCACCAATTAAAACAAGATTTCTGTCACGTTTATCTAAAATCCAAAGACAATAAAAATAAAAAGGTATTAAATTACCAGCACATTAGAAAATCGTTTCCGGAGGCGCATTCCGTATGATCCGAGAAGACTGCCTATCGTTCTCACAAATGAAGATAAATTCCCTTGAACTGTGCAAGGCAGAACTTAACGTATTTGTTGCTAAAGAGGTTGGAGTTTAGAAGCAAATATTTTGTCAAGGTAATAAAAACGTTAGGGTTATTTATATACACTGTACTATACGAATATGCAAGGATGATGTGAGTATGGCATTGCAAAGTAGTTTGACCTGAAAACAATATGCAGTAAGTAATTTGTTGAATCGTGTTTGCATGGTTGGGGTATTGCGTGAGGGGGAGTAATTTGTTGAATCGTGTTTGCATGGTTGGGGTATTGCGTGAGGGGGAGTAATTTGTTGAATCGTGTTTGCATGGTTGGGGTATTGCGTGAGGGGGTGTTAGTGGTGTCCCAATTTAAAAATAATGTGCAATACGTCGCAAGTGAGAACCTCTACAATTTTACTCAGAATTTTACTTAGAATAAAATGTTGTTTTTTTATTTTTTTAAAAATATAAATTATGGAGTACCTGTGCTCTAGTTGTAAACGTTACCTTTGACAATTTACAATTATCAAAAACTGTGGCTGGAGACAGAGACCGGGACAGAATGAGCACTATACATACAAGGACTGCAAGAACTTAGTTTTTATTATTATTTTTTCTGATAATTGCGTTTTCTGATAATGACGTACTTGAATGTGACACGTTGAAAAAGATTCACTGCTTACGAGAATGAAGGAATTAAACATGTCTGAAATGTGAAATTGTAAAGTGACTTTAGTACATAAAACATTACAGGTAAAGAACAAAATGGTCAACATGTAAAACGTGACAAGGCGACAACAATGACAAGGTGACTACAGTGCAGAGAATGCCCTATCAAGTTAATTAATGACATCAAAGAAAAAATGAAAACAGCAAACATTCACAAATATGACGTTGATTACAACTGGATCTTAAAAAAAGCTGCATTACAAATACAATATAAAAAAACTACAAATTAGTGTCAGATTCTGAAATAATTCAAAGGATTTTTTTTTAAATCTTAAGTTTTGATGCTGTCCTAGGGAATTTAAACATCTCTCAAGTGTGATATAAAGAAATAATATATACTAAATAAGCTAACTTTGGATTTTTCATGGACTAAATTTTTACCATGTAGAGGATTAAACGTCCATAAAACCGTTGTCACCAAAGAATTACAATGCAATTATCATAATTAAAATGATATGGGAGGAGTTTTGCACCACATATATAAAATACAATCAAATACAGGTTTCTACGATATGTACCTCCTTCGGCACGACTTTATTGGACTTTTCACTTGAAAGGATTGAACCTAAATTTCACAAAAAGTAAATCGTACAATTAATATTTGAGACACACTAAATTGTAAATGTTAAAGAGAAGAACTGATAGATGAATTTGAAAATGAGTGTGCAAACTTAACGAGATTAAAATGGAATCACAGTGGAGGAAATGGCAATTTATTAAAACCATCAGGGCTGGTAAAATCACCGGGATTGATAAATTCACAGGGACTGGTGTTGCGTGCAGCAAGATTTGTTTTAACGTTAGGTAGACAGCATGGAACAATACATGTTGAAGTAAATTTTGAAGTTTTCGGCTACAGAGAAATCATAAGTTGATAGCCGATGACACTGATGGCGCAAAATCATTTATTGGCACCTGCATTATTTACAGACCTAACACCTAGAAACTCATAATAAATGGGTAGAAGTCTTTAATTTTTTAAAAATAATACTGGGCGAGTGGCAGAGGCGTTGCTGGGGGAAGGCGGCAACGGGGAACAGATTTCCCCCGGGCGCCAGACTAGTGGGGGCGCCAAAATGGGCTTTGAAATTGGTTGTGTGTGAAATTTTGGCTGCAAAACACGAGGGGGGGGGGGGGCGTAAAAATGAAACTTGTCCTCGGGCTTTAAACACTCTAGCTATGCCTCTGGCGGGTGGGAGTGCAAAAGGAGATTTTTATGCTTGTGACTTTGTACTTTTAATCACATTGTATGTATGAGCAAAATCAATCGTCATTTAAGAACCAAAATTAAGTGAGTGCAGAACTAATACATCATTTCACATGTTTATGCTTTATTCATATAAGATTAAATGATCCACATTACCATGCCAACCAACTCCAGAATATAAAGCATGCTAAATAATCTGTAAAAAAAATACTTGATAACAAAATAAGAACATATGCGTACTGTTTACCTTCAAATGAAATCAATCGCGTGGTTTTGTTTTCCCCACATATCTGTGTTTTAACTCATGTTTCTTCATTTTGTATTAAAAGCCCTGCATGTCCTTTATACTCACACTTTTCGCACTTAATGTCCAGTCTATCCTTTGTGGTGCCAGGGGCCAGTTTTTTTTGTACAAATATAATACTGCAATCAGCGACCTAGTATAAAAAAATAATTAAAAAATCAGATACACGAATGAGGTCAAAAGGTCCATATTTCTACATACCTATATTAAAACAAAGCATAAGAACATGACCAGAGAAGTCAATGGCAGTTCATAGAAGAAGTTTATGCACCCTACCCCCAAATTTATACCTGCAATTTTCATCTCTGAAGGTAATTTTTTTTTTACACCATGTGATGCTAACAATGCAAATACAAGTCCTTTTCTTAGATGACAATTATGCAAAGTAGCGTGTATTAAACAGGCTGATGTAATTGAAAAATAGTTGTCATCCAAGACGTTTTTGAGATATTATATTACCCTCAAACCTACGTGCTTACTGCTATGAGAGGCTAGCTCTTCTTCCTAGCCGACTTTTGGTATTTCACTATCAATTTACTGCAGAGTAACTATGGAAGGTGTACATGCTTGACATCAATTTCAATAACAACACAAGCCCAAAACACTTAGTTCAGAAATTTATCCATATCTTTAATTTGTATACAATAATAGCTGAAAAAGTCACACCATAGCCTTGGGTTTAAAATATTACTATGGCCAATTTACGAAAATGGACTCTGCCACCTGTACTAAAAGCCCAGCCTGTTCTTTTGTACTAAAAGTCCTGGATATCCTTTATTGTAAAAGACCTGCATATTCTTTGTAGTAAAAGTCCTGTATAACCTTTGTAGTAAACGTCCTGCATAGTCTTTGTAGTAAAAGTCCTGTATAACCTTTGTAGTAAACGTCCTTCATATTATTTTCAGTAAAAGTCCTGCATATTGTTTTCAGTAAAAGTCCTGCATATTATTTTCAGTAAAAGTCCTGCATATTCTTTGCACTAACAATCTGGCTAATACCTAATAGTAGTTAATGGGGATACTATAGCGACAATGGAAAATCCAGTCAAAAACAGCTTGGGACACTATGGCGACAAGATTTATAGCGACAAGGGAAAATCCAGTCAAAAACAGCTTGGGACACTATAGCGACAAAACAGCTTGGGGTACTATAGCGACAAGGGAAATTTAACATAGTGGGACTGTATAGCGACAAGGGAATTTAACATAGTGGGACTGTATAGCGACAAGGGAATTTAACATAGTGGGACTGTATAGCGTCAAGGGAAATGGAACATAGTGAGCCTATATAGCGTCAAGGGAAATATAACATGGGAAATAAAACAAGGGAAAAAAAGGGTGGCAATGAAAGCTACTATCTTTTCGAGACTTATGAGTGGCCCTGAAAAGGGCCGTTATGTGTAATGTTAACGTTGTCTTGTTAACACAGAGGACATCTGACAGATCTTCTTCTCTTCCTTAAACTTCTCCTTACTGTGGGTCCATAGAAGAGAACTCTCTTCAAGCAACCTTGTCTTTCCACATAGACTCTTCTCTTCCAATAGGCTGTCTCCGTCCTATGAATGACACTCCATGATGATCTGACATACATGGGTATGTCAGTCCTAAACAGCATACTTGACACAAGGGTTGACGATTCAACATTAGTCCACATCTTCTGATGAGAACAGGTGAAGCGAATGCTGTGTACTGCGGTTATTTATAGGGGAAGAGCGGATTGAAACGGATTGAGTGTATCCACCAATCCAAACGTGCGTTACAAAAGTCAGTCACAACCATCCAATCGGAAGAGATCAGTCTGTGACGTCACCTTTTCTATATAGAGGTACTAGCGCCTGTGCACAGTCAATCGATTCAAGAGAGTTGTCAATCATGGCGGACAGTAAGAAGACGATGAATTGGAGTGAGACAGGAGTAGAGACAGCAAGTCATGGACCAACAGTGACTACTAAAGTCATGACAAATCTACATCCAGAAGAAGTGGATTTTAACTGGGATATTGTGGATTTTTTAACATCGCAAGAATTTATTCCGGAACCTTCGTTGACTTCTGTATCTTCTTATGGACACGTCGATGATTTTAAACAAAGACAAAAAGAAGCATTGGAGCAATTTTTACAACAACAGAAAGTAGAAGAACAAGCTTTTCTTATGCAACAGCAGGAAGAAGAAGAAGCAAGAAGAAAACACCAGGAAGAAACAGTAGCAGCAGCAACGGAGAAGAAGAATGAAGACCAAGGACAGAAAGAAAATAGTGAAAATCAAACGGTTACGACGGTACTTTTAGATATTTTAGCTGAGTTAAGGAGTCTGAAACAAATGTATCAGACTTCTTTATCACGACCGAAGAGAAAAAGACCTTCTCGAGCGAAACAACCCGATCTCTCTGTGACTACGTCTACCTTACCACCGTTAGTGATTTCTACCAAATCATTGACAGGAACCACCAGTCCCGAAGTAGGCCTTGGACGTGGCAAAGGCTTAAGACAGCTCAAGAGGATTTCATCCCGTTTCTGAGTTTGTTTTGTTTTAAACACACAAAACACCAACGGTCCTTTTCAGGACCACTCCAATTATTTCGAAAAGAAATACTATGTCAATTGCCTATTTCAATGAAAACTCAAAAGTCCTTTATTTTTTTAAAAACCCATGATGTACGTGTGAGTGAATGAATGTGTGAGTGTAGGTAATTATACTATCAAATCAAAACCAAGAGACACTTACGTTTTTTTCTCTTTAGTTTATTCTAGTACAAACGTCACAATTCAAAATCACAACATAACATAACACAAGACCACTTTAAAAAAGTTCATAGGTTTTCTTCTGTTTCACTCTTTCTGTTTTTTCATTTTCTTTACTGTCACAGCTTTTTCTTTTTCTTCGTCAGTTTCGTTTCGTCTTCTTTTCTTGTCTTTGTGAACGTGTCGGGGTTCTACCTTGGGGGAGGGTACCTCTTCCTCCTCCTGTTCAGAATTTCTTTCCTCCTCCTCCTCCTTCTCCTCCTCCTCCTGTTCCTGTTGTTTCTTAGGGCAGTTTGGAGACCAATGTCCTTTCTCTTTACAATAATAACAGGTATCTTGACTTTTGTCTCTATTGGTACCTTTTTTATTTTTGTTACGATCTGAACATTCTGTAGCCCAATGTCCTTTCTTCTTACAGATATAGCAAGTATCTTGACTTTTATCTCGATAGGAAGGAGAGTAGGCCGTCGGCTGGTCTGACGAAAACTTTCGTATGACCCCACGTAAAGCTCTAATGAGAAGTTCCACTTGTGTAGGTTCTTCCATCGTTCTGGTCAATGTGAGAGTGAAAGGAATACTGAACCGTTAGACACTAACCCTTTATATATATATGCACGGATCGAACATGAATATATAGGGGTTATGGTCTTTAAAAGGTAGTCATTTGACTTTTTGCAGACAAGATGAAAAGACCACATCATGTTGTAGAGAAAAGAGAAAACAGTAAGAGACAGAAACGTAATGTATCGCCTAGCACAGTAGCTGAAGTCTTGGCTCAAATTCATGCCAGTGATTTTGAAGATGACATGAGTGAGCCCGAATCCACACCCAGACAATCCACGTCCAAGCAAAGTGCACCACCCTTAGTAAACCCTGAAAATTACTATCACATTCGAGAGACGGAAAAGCGTTCCTCTCGAAAATTTAGAACAACGGCTTACACGTATGCCGTAAAGTTTAAAGATTTCAAGGCCAATGTACCTTTGGAGAATACAGAAGGGTTCATTACTGAGGTGTGGGATTCTGTATTAACTGCATTGAAACAGCAATGTCAAGCCAAAGAAGACGATCGCTTGAGACTTTCTATTCATCACGATAATTTAAAGTCTCCCGTTTGGATCGAGTTTACTAGCCCATCAGAATTAACACCTTCCAAAGTCATCGACAAAATTCAACATGTGCAACAATCCAACGACAAGTTTCACATTGACGATGGAAAAGCCACACTGTTTATGACCCACGTGTCTCTTCCCCAGGGGACAGGACGCAAAAAAGTATTATTGGTCGACAACCTTCGCAGCATGAAGCGAAGCCTCGTCCAAATTAACAATCCTCAAGACCAGATGTGTTTAGCCCGTGCTGTCGTCGTGGGACGAACGTATGCCAACAAGAACGACACGAAAGAATGGAAAAGAGTCTGGAAAACTATTCAACGATCGGACCGAGCCAAACAAAGAAGTGAAGCAGAACTCCTGTTACAGCAAGCGGGGATATCCAAAGACACCCTTAGCGGCATTCCAGAAATGCAAAAGTTGCAAGACGTCTTGGCTCCACGTTACACCTTGAAAGTACACCCTCAAGAAGTGCGTGGACCTCTTTTGTTTCGAGGCCACGATTTCAAAGACGGAAAATACATTCACGTCTATCATCACGATGAGCATTTCGATACCATTACCAGTATCACTGGATTCCTGGGATACGGTTACTACTGTGAAAAATGTGATTATGGTTATAACAATCGAGAACAACACAAGTATTGTGGATCAAAATGTGAGGGATGTTTGGCTTCTAAACCTTGTCTGGACCAAGGACAAGACAGAGTGCATTGCCCTGTGTGTCAGCGCACATTTGTCAGTCCTACCTGTTACCAACAACATTTGAAGATGCAAGGTTCACAGCAGAAAAATACTTGTCAACTCCTGAGATTGTGCCCTACTTGTGGACAAGGCATACGTACCAATAGTGCCAAGTTTCACGTTTGTCGAGGGAAGAAACGATGTCACATTTGTCGCCAAATCGTGGATTTGGATCACGAATGCTTCATTCAAAAATATCAACCCCAACCAGAAGATACCCAGAAGAAAGGAAATTTTATCTTTTTTGATTTCGAATGCATGCAAGAGACCGGTATTCACATTCCCAATTTCTGCGTAGCTCACCGTGCGTGCGAACATTGTATCCAAGAGCCCATCTTTAGTCATTGCCCTCACTGCAGCAAGATTCCTGGAGGACGTGAAAAAATCTTTCGAGGGTCAAACACGCTAGCCGATTTTGCCCAATGGATCCTTAATCCCATCGACGAAACGTGGAGTCCAGAAGACATCGAACGTTACGGCAATTGTCATCGCCATGCCACGGTCATGGCTCACAATTTCTCGGGATACGATGGGCAATTTCTGCTCAGATACTATGCGGAACAAAGTACCGAACGACCTCAAGTGACTTTGAACGGAGCCAAAATCATTTACATGCAAGTAGGACAAGTGCAGTTTAAAGATTCAATGTGTTACTTGGCCATGCCATTGAGTCGCATGCCTAAAACGTTTGGTATGCCAGAAATGGCTAAAGGTTATTTTCCACACTTTTTCAATACCAAAGCCAATCAACATGCCGTTCTACCCCATTTGCCTGAGGCTCACTATTACGACCCCGACAACATGCGCACCGAACAACGAGAAGCTTTCTTCGCTTGGTACCAGACTCACGCCTCGGACCCCTTTGACTTTCAAGAAGAAATGTTAAAGTACTGTCGATCTGACGTGGACATTTTACGACGTTGCTGTGGAAAATTTCGAGAATTGTTCATGGAGTACGGAGGGATCGATCCTTTGAAAGAAGCTTGTACCATCGCCAAAGCGTGTTCTTTAGTGTACCGAAAACGCTTTATGCCTGAAAATACTCTAGCGGTCATCAGTCCTCAAACGACAAATTTTGTCAAACGTCAATACTCGGTCAAAGCCCTACGCTGGCTCCATTACTTGTGCGACAAGGAAGACAAATGGATCCAACACGCTCGCAACGGAGGAGGCGAAAAGACCATCGGAACGTATTCGGTAGATGGTTGGGACTTAGAAAACCCTCAGATTGTGTACGAGTTTAACGGATGTTTATTTCACGGATGTCCCCTATGCTACTCTCAACGAGACACCAAAAATCAGTTTTTACAACGAACCATGGAAGACTTGTACCAGACCACGTGTCAGCGACGTTTGAAGTTAGAACAGCAAGGATACCAGGTGGTGGAAATGTGGGAACACGAGTACGATCAGCGTTTGAAAACCGATCCCGAGTTTAAACGCATCGTAGAAAGTTACAAGTGGGTGGACCCCCTGAACCCACGGGATAGTTTGTACGGAGGACGAACGAATGCTACCTGTTTGCTGTACCAGGTGGACAAAGAGAAAGGAGAAGAAATCAAATACTTGGACGTGTGTTCGTTGTATCCTTACGTGTGCAAATATTGTCACTTTCCCGTAGGGCATCCAGAATTGATGACAGAACACATTGACTTGGACCACATTCGACAGTACGAAGGATTGATCAAGTGTAAAGTCTTACCACCCACAGACTTGTACCATCCCGTTTTACCTTACCATTGCCAAGGAAAACTGATGTTTCCTTTGTGTCGCACATGTGCCGAAACGTGCAACCAAGACCAACCGTGTCATCACACTCAGGAAGAACGCGCCTTGACAGGAACGTGGGTGAGCGTGGAATTGTTTAAAGCTCTGGACCTGGGATATCAACTGTTAGAAGTGTACGAAATTTACCACTTTCCCAAAACACAACAATACCGCAAGGGCGACGAGAGACAGAAAGGTATTTTTGCAGACTACGTGGATGCCTTTTTAAAACTAAAACAAGAAGCTAGTGGCTATCCTTCCTGGTGTCACACTCCCGAAGACCAAAAGATATTCAAAGAAAAATATCGGGAGCAGGAAGGTATCACTTTAGACCACATCGAGAAAAATGAAGGAAGGCGATCGTTTGCCAAAGTGATGCTCAATTGTTTGTGGGGTAAAATGGCACAACGTCCGTCTTTACCCAAGACGGAGTATTTGTCCGAGCCGTCTCGCTACTTCCAGATGATTCACGACCCAACCAAAGTCATGAAACACGTGGACGTCATTCGTGAGGACTTGATTTTAGTCAATTACGAAGAAGAACTAGACTTTGTAGAAGCCGACAAATTTGGAAATGTCATCATTGCGGCTTACGTGACAGCCCATGCTCGCTTAAAATTGTACGAAGTGTTAGAACTGTTAGGAGATCGTGTGTTGTATTTTGACACGGACAGTTGCATCTACATTCACCGACCGGACCAGTGTAACCCTGTCATCGAAGGAGACCGTTTAGGAGCCTGGACCGATGAACATCCCGACGACAAGATTCTAAGTTTTGCAAGTGGCGGTCCTAAAAATTACGGCTACGAATACCGAGACCCCCAAGGAGAAATGCACACCGAATGTAAAGTGAAAGGATTGACTCTTAATTATCGCACCAGTCGAGTGGTGAACTTTAACGTACTACAAGAAGCCTTACAGTCGGGACAGGATGAAACGTTTCAAGTGACTACCCACGAACCACACAAGATTGTCCGTTTACCCACACACCAAATCGTTAGCCGACCTTTGGAAAAAGTCTACCAAATCGTGTACCAAAAGAGAGTACGACTTCCCAATCACTTTACTCTACCGTATGGTCACGTCGAAATTGAGCAGCATATAAAAAGGGACATCGTCCACGATCAATTGTTCATTTGTCACTACAACGGCACAGCGACAAGAACATGAATCCATTTAAACAGACATCATTCAAATTTGGGGATTGTAAAACAAATGTACCTTCCCCGAGTGTGAAAAGTACTGGATGGATAAGACCCATGCATTGCAACGGAAGTTGTCCGGAAGGAAACTGTAAGTGTCCTTGCGGTATGCACTGTAATTGCGTTACAGAGTGCGATGGTGAACCGTACGATTGCAGAGATGCCAGGCGCTGTGACATTAGCGATTCAGCTGGATATCGTGGGAACTTTGCTATGACTACTACCCCTATATCTACCCTGGAAAGTGATGCTGTGCGTGTCAAACCTGAGGGATGCGAAAGCGGTGCGACACGTTATCGTGGACTCCTAGGAATTTCACCGTACCTACATCGAACAGAAGTGAGGAGAGTCGAATATTCGTTCCCGACGAGTTTGCCTGAATATTGTCATTTCAAAAGTCGATTCCAAACCTTCAAAGATAAATGGCCAAAATATCTGCCTGGACCAACTCCTGAAGAATTAGCCAGAGCCGGATTTTTCTACTTGGGCGAAGGGGATAAAGTCAAGTGTTTCAGTTGTGGTGTATCCATTTACGAGTGGGAACAGAAAGATTCCGCTTACTTGGAACATGCTCGATGGTCTCCGAATTGTCAATACCTACCTTTAGTAGGACCTAGTGATTGGAAGTGACACTACTGTTCCATGTCGTGTAACACACCTAGACCAGTATATAATATAAAACATTATATTCAAGGATTACCACACGAATTGCAAGAGAAGATCTACAAGGACGTTTGGCAAGGTCTTGCTAAAGAAAAATCGCAATGGGTGACTGTAGAACTTTTGTGTCGTGAAATTCACAAGAGGCAAGTGACAAAAATTAACCAACGTGTTAGATTTCTCTGGATTAAGGGTATTTTTTTGCTCTGTTACCAATTTACTACGTTTACCTCTGAAGATGCTTTGATCCTTCTTAACCGTTACCCTGAATGGCAGTGGGACGAAATTACACGTTATATTAATCACTTTCGCTTTTGGAGCAAATTTAATTCTATGTTTAATTCTGGGTTGAATCTACACTGATAGTCTTCGACCTAAAGAAGTATAAAAGAGAACGGCCATGCCACAACCTTTATCATTGGTGATCCAACAGATTCCGTGGAAGGATATCAATGAGAAGATTCACACGGTGAAAGATTACGAACACTTATTACAAGAACTATACCCTATGAATTGGGGTCGACGTGTAGTGTGTGTTTTAGTGACTTGCTTTCTGGGATTTCGTTTACCTACCGATTCCTTGTGGACACTTTACGAACACTACCTATCAAAAAAATAAGACAGTATGGTGGTTCCTTTAAATGTCCACGAGAGACTTATTCTGTTCAAAGCCTTACGCTTTCATCTGGATACGTCTCGACCTTTCCAAGAAAAAAAGATTCGTCAACTTTTACGTACGGAAGCAGTGTACGAAGATGTGTGTGTAGCTTGTGATTTACACCCTCATTGGACAGATGTACGTCACTGGAAAAGTTGGGATTTTGAGGCTTGGACAAACGAAGCATCCCATTATGCCCAATCGTTGTGTTCCTAAAATTCATCGTCGTGTGAAAAAAGTCACTTTTAATCCTGTGTTAGTGACAGTACCAGAAGAAGAAAAAGAAAAAGAATCTATTACCCAAGACAATCCCTCTGTTCAAGACAAAACTGTCATCATGGACATTCCCCCACAAAGACCCTTTCGAGAAGACACCTATGTGACTGTACCCCCTGTAGAGACTATAAGAACATTACATACTACCTCTAGGACACCTTCGTTACCCAAACCATTTTGTACAGGGAGTTGTTTATTTGCCACTTTGATCGTTTGCCTAGGTATTTTATCCCTGTATTTATCCATTTGGCTTTTATGTTTTCGTGTTGTTCAAATTTAAACATGCATTGAAATAAACGTGTCTTGAAAAAAGTATAAAAACCTCTTGTCTTGTCTGTTTTTGTGTCAATACTGTCATACCACTACACGACTATGGCTCACTCTACTCTTTCTACTACTCCTTCCTCCTCCACATTCAAAGTCATTGACGAACACTTAGATCAGGCTAGTTGGAAAGCCTTGTATCTTCGTCATCCTTTTAACATGTTAATTGCTGGACCGAGCGGTTCAGGCAAAACCGAATTTGTCAAACGTTTGATCGAACATAAACATCATTTGATCGATCGTCCACCTCAACGCATCGTGTGGTGTTACAAAGAGTGGCAATCGGCATACAGCCTCTTGCAAGAAAGTCAAGGTGATTCCATTGTGTTTGTAGCAGGTATTCCTAAAGAAGACGAGGGGATCGTGTCTGACCCTAGTCAAACTCATTGGGTTATTTTTGACGACATGTTAGGAGAAGACGAAGAAGAAATTAAACTGTGGTTTACACGTAAAGGGCATCATCGTAATGCCAGTGTCATTTACATTACACAAAATTTATTTCAACAAAGTAAAGCCCATCGTACCATTAGTCTTAATGCTCATTACGTGGTCTTGTTTAAAAGTCCTCGAGATAAATCACAAGTGCAAGTTTTAGCCAAACAGTTAGGAACACCTTGGCTAACTCATGCGTACGATGATGCCACTCAAACGCCACACGCCTATTTACTCGTGGATTTAAAACCCACTACCCCTGATTATTTGCGATTTCGTACCGATTTGTTTCACGACTGGTGTCAAGACGGAGGACCTGTCGTGTACACGTCCTCCTCGTCGACATAACACTATGAAGCACTAAAAAAGTCTATAAAAACCTTGGGTTACTTTGACCTGGTCTCATACATCGTCAACATGACGTCCCTTCAGTCTCATCTTCCCATCAAATTGATTCGTGCCTTGTACGGCATCAGTCGCGAAAAAAATCCACAAAGACGTGCTCACGTCTTAGAAGCCAGTCTCAAAGAAGTCTTACGATGGTTTACGGTGACAGCACGTCAAATACTGCAAGGCATCATTCACATTCCACATCAAACCAAACGCTTTTTTGACAGAAACAAAGTAGCCTTGACGCAACTGGCCAATCCTCGCATTGACACTCACACCAAAAAGCAAATCATATTGAAACCTGGAGGTAGTGGTTCTCTAGGAGGTGTCATCATTCGTTCCCTTTTAAAATGGGATCCCAATACTCCCAAAGTTCACCCCAAGAAGAAAACAAAAAAAGCCAAACAATCCCCTAAGAAAAAGAACAAGGGTACCAAGACCAAAGCACAGAAAAAGAAAAGTCCACAGAAAAAAGCGGTCACCCGCAAAAGAGGCACTTCGGCCAGGACACAACCTTACCTTCGTCAACCACGACCTGTAAGAAAAGATCTACAAGGACGTTTGGCAGGGACTACGTTGCCAGTAGCCTCAGGGGCTGCCACTTCTCCGTTGCGGGTGATGCCAGCCAAACCCAATTTGACACCCGTTTTTCCTAATTTGATGAAACATTGGAAATCTGCGTCTCCCAAAACGTCTCCTCCACCGGAGACACCCTCGTCCACATTAGCGTCAGTAGCAGCTGCTCATAAAGTACCTGCCCCCAAAGTCAAAGTCCAAGAAAGATCTGGCATGTTAAAGAGTTTACTAGATTTGTCCAAACAAGAACTGTCCCGATTGAGTCCATTGCGAACTCCTTCACGACGTGTGTTACCTGCCATGAAGTTGATACGACGCAAAGATAATCAGTGGCGACGCATTCCAGTATAAAAATATGACTTGAAAACCACGACGTCAATCAGTATTTTTTCTGTACCACTGATGAACACTCAAGGATGCCTCCTCAAAAACATGCACACCACCACCACCACTACCCTCGTCGTTCTGCTGTCCAAAAAGGAAAAGGAACAAGACAATCTCGTCATCTCACCAAAAGCTTTAAAACCAAACATCAACGTCCTTCCCTCCAAAGACGTAGACCTTTAAAGAAAAAGAAGAGACACCAAAAAGGAGGATCCTTTGACAATTTTGGGAAACACATTGTTACCTTTTTGACAAAGCGCTAGTTCCCAAAAAAAAGTAAATAAAAGAGAGTGTATACCAAGTCATTGACACTAGTGGTATTGTGAAACGAACAAGCAAAGATGGCACCTCGCAGAAAACATTTTTCTACACTCCACAAAGGAAAGAAAAGGAAAGGACGTTTAGCCAAACATCGACACGTTCTTCGTCAAAGGACACAAAAGAAAATACCCAAACGTCAAAAGAAAAAGAGAAGTCACCAAAGAGGAGGCATATTTACTGGTTTTATTAAAGGTATGCAGAAACTAGACAAAGCAGCTAATAACCGAACTGGTATCTTTAGCCCTGCTTTTGAGGATTTAGCGAAGCATGCCGTTACCTTTTGGAGAAGCCAATAGAAAAAAGAAGATAAAAGAGGGTGTGTACCAAGTCTTTGACATCAGTGTATTTCTGGAACGAACAAGCAAAGATGTCACCTCGCAGAAAACATTCTTCTTCACCCCACAAAGGAAAGAAAAGGAAAGGACTACCTCCTCGTTTAGCCAAACACGGAGACGTGTTGTCCGTTCTGTCCAAAGCCTCTCCGCCCATGCGAAAACAAATCATTAAAACAGCCTCTAAAGATGTCATCGATACCGTGTGTGAATGTTGTTTGAATGTTTTGAAAGGCACGATACCTTTGTCTCCACACCAGAAAAAATGCTTCGCCAAACATCGACACGTTCTTCGTCAAATGGTTCAAAAGAAAATATCCGTCCGTCAAAAGAAAAAGATGTTGGTGCAACGCGGAGGATTTTTACCCATTCTTGCTCCTATGTTGACAAGCTTAATACCAGGTTTGCTACAAGGATTAACCCAAGGGATAACTCAAGGGATGGGTAGAAGATAAAAGGACCCTATGGAGCACCACAATCTCAGACATAACCTTTGAAAGCTCATGGAAGGACGAAAACTAACTTTGGTTCCTTACAAACGATGGATGGAATACCATCATTGGCAAGAACAACGATCCCCCCATTTACCACCCAATCCCAATTTGGCTGAGATGTCGCAATTACAACACGAATTGCAATCCTTGATCCATCGCCACGATTTATCCGAAACCGAAAAATCACAAAAGTACGGTCAACTCTTGAAACGGCTACAACTCTTTCATCAGAAAGCTGTGGAACAAACAGCTCAACCCACTTTGTCCGATTTTAAGGCTCTAATGAATAACCCGTCACCCTCACCCTCTACAGTGGTTAAAACAGACGTTACCCCACCATTACCCAAGGAAGAAGAACCCCATGATCTCTTTCAAACACCTACTACCACTCCCATTCCGAGTAAGATTGCCGCTTCCTTGTTAACTCCTTCTCCCACTCCCCCACGAGAAGAACTCAAAACTTGGGTTAAAAAGATGATGGCTACTCCTTCTTCGACAGATGTGAAAAAGAAAGAAAGGAAACCAGAAGTGAGAAAAGAAAAGAAGACCAAAGAAGCTATCCCATTACCTCCGCCACCACCATTACCCTCGACGTCAACTCCTGTGGCACATCGGACACGTAAAACCGTTTCCAAACAACCCGCATTTCGTCCCACCCAAAGCAATATCCTCGAAGAGTGGGTACCTTATTAACAAAAACCATGGAGAAGGTATTAGCCAGCATTTACTACGATCCAGCTCACCCTGCAGGTTACGGAGGTATTCAGAAATTGTATCGTGCTGCCAAAACTCGCCTGAAAAAGCTCCGTTTACCAGCAGTACAACGATGGTTACAAGAACAAGCGACGTACACTTTACACAAACCCATTCGACGAAAATTTCACAGAAGTCGCACTCAAGTGGAAGGCATCGATCATCAATGGCAAGCCGATTTAGCCGATGTCTCTCATTTAGCCACCTACAATCGTGGCTACAAATATTTGTTTTGTGTCATCGACGTCTTTTCTAAATTTGCCTGGGTCGTACCATTGACATCCAAATCGAGCGGAGAGTTAGTACGAGCTTTGCAACTGGTGTTGAAACAAAGTGGTCGTCACCCTCTTCGATGGCAAACCGACAAAGGCACCGAATTTCTGAACCAAGCTTTCCAACGAGAATTAAAAAAACGTGACATTCATTTTTTCACCACCGAAAATCCTGAAACCAAAGCCAGTATCGTGGAACGTTTTCAACGTACCTTGAAAGAACGCATGTGGAAATATTTTACGCATCAACACACTCTCAAGTACATCGACGTCTTACCACACTTAGTCCAAGCCTACAATCAATCTTACCATAGAAGCATTGGACGTGCCCCACAAGAGGTGACACCTGACAACGAAGTCACTGTTTTTGAGCGTCTGTTTGGTACGTCCCGGACGAAGGCTGTCCCCAAGAAAGGTAGAGAAGTGTTAACCCTAGGAGATTGGGTACGCATTGGCAAAACCAAACGCACTTTCGACAAAGGTTACTTACCCAACTGGACCACCGAATTGTTTCGTGTGACTGGACGAGTGCGCGATCGTCATCCTACCGTCTATAAATTGGAAGACATGAACGGAGAAGTATTAAAAGGAACGTTTTACTTGCCTGAGTTACAACGTGTTACCAAAAAAGAAGACGACGTGTACGACATTGAAAGCATTCTCGAACGAAGAACCCGCAAAGTGGGAAAACGTCGTGTCAAAGAAGTCAAAGTACGTTGGAAAGGATATCCTCCTAGTTTTGATTCTTGGATTGACGCTTCGCAAGTCATTGACTATAAAAAGAAGTGACCATCATGCCCTTTAATACAGCTTCAGCGACCACAGTGACTACTCCTTCACCCACGTCATCTCTGCAAGATTTACAAAAGCAACCCTTGTGGGTGTGGTGTGGAGAACGTGTCCCTAAAACGCAAATCGTTTTTTTCTGTCAAATCTTTGTGGTATATTGTGTCATTGGTGCAGCCATTGCTAATTTGAGTTTGCAACAAGGAGACAAACAATTGTGGACCATTTTACTCAGCAGTTGCATTGGGTATCTTCTTCCCAATCCTTCCCTGAAATACTCTTACAACGGGAACAACAGTAACAATATTGGGAGTCTTGCGGCCAACGTTAGTCCTTCTCCTGACAGTCACCCTTCCAATCACAATCCTCTTTTAGACACTCCTTTAACCTCGAGTGACTCCTCGGACAGAAGAACATTGGAAATATGAACAACACTATTAACCAATTTTACTTAACGTTACCTAGTGACAGTTCCATGGAGGTGTTTCCTAACAACACATTGTGTTGTTACACGTCTAAATTACCTCAAGCCATGCATTTGGATCAAGATGATCATTGGGAAGCAGCTTTAGTGGAAATAATACACCCGACACAAATCAAAAACATCGTCGAAAATCAAAACTTTTTCACAGTTGAAGTGTATGACAAGCCATTGCAACAAGCCTTAGATGAACGAGGCATCACTGGCATTGACATCAAGAAATCAGATGGACCCTTAACTAAACAACTGTCCACTCATGTGTTGACCATTCCTGCAGGCTACTATTTTAGTGGTCAACATTTAGTGACTACGATTGCAACCAGGTTCAATACTTTGTTTGGTAAACCCCTGGACAAAATCAAAGAAAGTGTTACCTTTGAGTACATTAAAGTGGCTCGTCGCCTCATGATCAAATTTTCAGAGAAGAAAATAATAACCATTACCTTTTGTCCTGAATTGTTTAATATTTTAGGTGGAGACCTCAAGATGCTCCCGAACAAAAAAGAAATACCAGGCATATCCAGTAACTTGGATTTTACCAAATATTTTCGATTCCCTGTAGAAATGAACCAAGGAATCAATTTGATGTTTGTGTACTCCGATGTGGTGGAGTACAATGTGGTAGGACACACCTCTGTACCGTTACTGCGTGTCATTCCTTTCAAAGTGGATACCACTACCGCTGAAGAAGAAGGTGGAAATACCTATCACGTTCACCGTGAATTTGTACATCCTCATTATTTACCCGTCAGTAAGTCGTATTTCGACAGTGTCAACATTACTATAAAAGGAGAACTAGGTCAAAATATTCCATTTACCAAAGGGAAAGTCACAGTGAAACTCCATTTTCAAAAACGATTCTCCAACAACTGAAAAAGTGATGTATCCTGTGTACCAAGGAGTCACTCGACAACGAGGACATGGTTTAGGAGATATGTTTAAATCAGCCTTTCGTTCCGTAGTCCCTGTTTTAAAACCAATGGTGACACGAGGATTGCACACCTTAAAAGATGCCGCATTGACTCACGGCAAAGATTTTCTTTACAATGTTCTCATTGACAAACAAAACCCCAAAGAAGCTTTTTTGAGAGCAGGCAAAAATACCTTGCTTCAAACGGGTAAAGAGCTTTTGGGTCGACGAGAAAGTCCTATAAATGCTCTGAACGGTACCACGTCTGACATTCCTACTTCCCTGACGACACAGCAAGGACAAGGTAGAAAGCGTCGACGAAGACACCCTTTCAAAAGTCTCCGTACCTCAAAAGTTCGAAAGACAAAGAAAAAAAGAACCGCTCGAGACTTAGACATTTTTGATTATTAAAAGTGAAGAAAAAAAACCTAAAGTAAAAATGATGCACCAAGAATCTTGTGCCTGTTCCAAGTCGGAACTGGATCTCTTTGCCATGCCACCCACGATGATGACCATGCAAGAAGCTCAATGGGTCGAATTTCATCCCGTCTCCTCTTTGACGGATTCAGCTCCCATCGAGTTTGAAATCAAAGGACAACCCGAAGATTACATCGATCTCAACAACAGTTACTTGTATTTGAAACTGAAAGTCACCAAAACAGACAACACCAATCCAGGAGCCAATGATAGAGTAGCTCCTGTCAACAATTTCATGCATTCCTTGTTCAGCGATGTGGATTTGTACATGAATAACAAGCTGATCAGCAGTAGCATGGATACTTACCCTTACCGAGCGTACCTCGAAAATCTCTTGACGTACGGAAAAGAAGCCAAGAACACTCATTTAGATGCTTGCGTGGTATGGAAACCTGACACCGCAGATAAGTTTAACGACACAGCCTTACCCGTACCAGCAGCTGCTGATGGCAGCGCTCCTGCCGATCCTCACAATGAAGGTTTTAACGAGCGTCGAAAGAAAATTTTGCAAGGACGTAGTTTAGAACTGTTCGATCGTTTGCATTTGGACATGTGGTTTCAAGAGAAGTATTTGCTGAACGGAGTAGATATTCGCTTGAGACTGAATCGAAGTAGTACTGCTTTCCATTTGATGGCTCATGCCAACGAATACAAAACCATTATCCAAGAAGCCAGGTTATACGTACGTCGCGTGGAAGTGTTACCTAAAGTGGGAAATGATATCAGTCACACTTTGAGCAGAACGACAGCCAAGTATCCGATACGACGCGTGGAAGTCAAAACGTTCACCATTGCCGCTGGACTCCGATCTAAGATCGAAGATCATCTGTTCCAAGGACAGTTACCCAAACGTTTATTCATTGGTATCGTCAGCAATGCAGCCCTCAATGGTGCCCACGATGAAAATCCTTTCCAGTTTAAGCACTGCAGAGTATCCAAAATCGAAGTCAGTCGCGATGGCAAAACTTTGTGTACCAGACCCTTCGAACCCGACTTTGGTGAACAGAAAAATTACTTGAGGTCGTACTTGTCGCTGTACGAAGCCACAGGACAGTTAGGAACCAACACCAGTCACGGTATTTCCTACGACGACTATGCAAGAGGTTACACGTTGTGGGCTTTTGATTTCACTCCAGACCAAGGCAGCGACGAGGGACATTTCCACCCTATAAAATCTGGGCAACTGCGTGTGGAACTTCAGTTTGCAGCACCTCTTCCCGAAACGGTGAATATCATTCTGTATGCTGAATTCGATAATACCATAGAAATCAACAGTTTGAGAGAAGTCATTCTAGACTATTAGACATTATGGAAGACCCTTGTCCTTCTTTGAATAGTGGAGAATCCATGGAATGGGAGGTTACAGAAAAAGCAGATCCCCAAGACCAAAAAGAAGAGGTAGTGATCATGCAATCCAGATGGCCAGAACAGGAACAACAATTAGTGGCTTGTTTTGCACAACACTTGGAAGATACAATGAGGGACCTGATTAAAAAAGATTGTTATGGATGTCAAATCGATCATCCCAGTCAAATTCAACACGATAAATGTATGATGATGAGTCAAGAAGAAAAATTGGACAATTATCTGAACGAAGCTTGGAGTCTCATCTCCGAAGAAGCCGTGTTACTTCAGTGGTATAAAGGCTTACGTGATCATTCCTCTCCTCCATTGTTTGCTCGAGAAATCGATCGCATCGAAGCTCTCTTGGCCAAAAGTAAAGAGACGAAACAAACCATCAGTTACTTGTCAGACCGTTTCAAACAAAAAGTTTGGATTGAATTGATGACTTATCATCACCTGTGAAGAAAGGAGAGAAAAAAAACAAGGCTACACAACAAAAAATGGATACTTGGGAACTTTATTATCTTTTGAACCGTAGTTCGTACACTGCTTCTTGGAATCCTGTGGTGTGTGCTAAAGATGAACTACCTCATCGCAAACCTCAAGAGAATCAAGCTTATGTCATCAACACAGATGACAGTCATCTTCCAGGAACTCACTGGGTAGCTGTCTACTTTCCTCAAGAGGGTTGTGCGGAGTATTTTGATTCGTATGGATTGCCTCCTTTCGAAGAGGATATCATTGACTTTATGAGAAGAAATGCCCAGACGACACGATTCAATAATGTGAAATTACAAGGCACTGATTCTATGGTGTGTGGACAATATTGTATCTATTATCTGCATCATCGCAGTCTTGGATATTCTTTAGAACATTTAGTGACTTATTTTGATCGTCATTCGTCTCGAAACGACGACAAAGTAGATCGATGGTTTTGTGACCATTATGGCTATCTGTTGTCTTTAGCTAGGAAACGTAGTGTACATCAATCGCCCAATGACTTCCAACAGTGGAAATCTCAATTTAATTCACAACGTTGTCAACCATGTCAAAGATAATGTATTAGTGTTATGGAAGAAAAACATGTTTGTTCTTTGAAAAAATGTTTGTTCTTTGAAATAATGTTTGTTCTTTGAAATAATGTTTGTTCTTTGAAATAATGTTTGTTATTTGAATAAAAATGTTGTGTTTTGAAAACCAATGTGTCTGTCGTTTATTTTACATTTGTATTCATATAAATGTTCTTTGACTTTTCTTTCTATCCCTCACATCAAACTATCTAAACGTTTCAAAACCCTAAACCGTCGAGGGGTGTTTTCCATCACGTCCGCGCTTGAACCATATAATGCAGGGGTAGTCTCCAGTCTGGCCATCCATTGTTTGACTCATCCTCCTACGAAGATGTGCTCAAGACTAGCTAAGCTGAACGAAGCTTATGTCACTCTGCATCGTATCAGACACAATCTGATGCCAAAGCCTGAAGAGATAGAGAATGTGAGAATGCTACAAGTAACGGAAGACCTCATAGAAGAACTCTTCAGAGAGGAAATTCAAAAAGAGAAAGATGAATGGACTGAGAAGTATCGACTTCAAAAGCAGCAGAGAGAGCAGAGAGAACAGCAGCAGCAGCAGCAGCAGCAGCAGCAGCAACAACATCAGCAGGACCCAGACAGAAGTTTTGTCGACTGTCGTGTGGATACGAAAGAGTTCTCTTTCTCTTTCCGAAGAAGCAGACCCTATCGTGTAGCCAAACGAGGACGCAATCTTAGACGATAAAAGATTGTCATCCTTCCTCGTACACACACACACACAAAAAAACAGCCCTTTTCAGGGCTACCCAATATTCTCGAAAAGAATTAATCATTCAATTTGCTTATGGTATGTGAGGAAGTTAGAAAAAATTAGAAGTGAGTCTATAATCACTGTCTCTTTTTACTTTTGTTTTGAAGTGTGTCTATAAGCACAACATATTTTTTCAAAATAACTTGTTCAATGTATAATTAATATGAGTCAAGTATAAAAGTGAGTGAGTGTTTTATTTTAAAAGTCAGCTTGTTTTGATGATGATAGGAATAATGTAAGTTTTTTGGATCTAGGGGTGTTTTCCATCACGTCCGCGTGTTTTGTTTTTTTGGTAATGATAGGGATACTGTAAGATTTTTGGATCTAGGGGGTGTTTTCCATCACGTCCGCGCTTGAATTATATATAAAGAAGCACTCGTCAGTCTGGCTATCATCACATCATCATCCATCCATTCAGCAAGCGGACTCCAAGGTGGACGGACCGGACCTCTACAGTATACTGATATGATAGCCGGCAGTGAGAAAAGGCGCCATATAGACCTGTACAACAAATAAATAATGCAGTCAAACGAGCGACCTAGGTGTCTACCCAGTAAGGTGACGGGCAACCGAGCCGTGGCAGCGGGAAACCAAGCCGGGGTAGAATTACACCCCACTAGACCAGACTACAGCGGTGCTGATAGAGGGAAACCCAAAAACTATGCAGAAAACGGAAAGCATGCCTGCCACGTGGAATTCAAGATGGCGACCAGTGTGCACCACCATACAACATCAACGGTGGGCACGAGTTTGTACTGGGAGCCAAAAGGAAAGAAACAAGGCGATGTCCCAACCCAATTTCCACTGCACAGACAAGGGGGAAAAGGAAAACCAGCCATGAAAGAAAAAACGGACTGGCTGACCTAATGCACCGAGGATACCACGGAGAAAAGATGACAGCAAAACCAGCTAGGTTTTCATTTGTCTGAATGATAATAGGGACTCATTTGGCTTCGAGTACCCTTTTTGACAAACTATTTGGCCCTGAAAAGACTAATTTGACCTTATTGGCACTGCGAACAAATTTATAACCAAAAATCCCCTACCATTGACTACACTTTTATGTGTCGCTTAGACACTTTAGCTTAAATACAATAGGGACTTACACATGTACACTTAGTACTAGTCCCTATTTTTATAGGATGATAAATAATATTTTTTAACTATGATATTTGGTTAATTGCACAGGTGGCTTACACATTTTTGGTTTGTTAGGCTGTCCATTAGTACAACTGGACTGAATTTGATATACAGGTGCGCGCTTGGCTTTTCATCACCTTTACTCCCTGCCGCCGTAATTTCTCGTGCTTGCACGACCACATTACGCGGACATAAGCGATATGAGAAAACTATTTTTCTCTCGCTTCACTGCTCTTGCAGCTCAGTAGTCAACAGAATGATAGGGGTGGGTGTGAGTAGGTTCCATTCCTACCCACCCCAAGGCCAGGCTAATGGCCTTACATTCACCCGGGCAGTACAATTATTGTCCGTGGTGACGGCCGTAGCCACACCCAGTGGCAGTTCAATAATTGCCCCGTGGTGACGGCCTAAGTAAATAGCACTCTATGAGTGCATAAACGCCTGCAGGGGATGTGGCACAATTCCTTCCCCTCAGGATAAAGTAAATAACTCCCCTTTGGGAGATAAAACAGTGAAAAGAGCCCAAGTGGACGATTCACTTTAAACACATAAAAACGAACGAAAACAGTCTGGCTATCAGCATCATCATTCAGCAAGCGGACTCCAAGGTGGACGGACCGGACCTCTACAGTCTACTGATATGATAGCCGGCAGTGAGAAAAGGCGCCATATAGACCTGTACAACAAATAAATAATGCAGTCAAACGAGCGACCTAGGTGTCTACCCAGTAAGGTGACGGGCAACCGAGCCGTGGCAGCGGGAAACCAAGCCGGGGTAGAATTACACCCCACTAGACCAGACTACAGCGGTGCTGATAGAGGGAAACCCAAAAACTATGCAGAATACGGAAAGCATGCCTGCCACGTGGAATTCAAGATGGCGACCAGTGTGCACCACTATACAACATCAACGGTGGGCACGAGTTTGTACTGGGAGCCAAAAGGAAAGAAACAAGGCGATGTCCCAACCCAATCTCCACTGCACAGACAAGGGGGAAAAGGAAAACCAGCCATGAAAGAAAAAACGGACTGGCTGACCTAATGCACCGAGGATACCACGGAGAAAAGATGACAGCAAAAACCAGCTAGGTTTTCATTTGTCTGAATGATAATAGGGACTCATTTGGCTTCGAGTACCCTCTTTGACAAACTATTTGGCCCTGAAAAGACTAATTTGACCTTATTGGCACTGCGAACAAATTTATAACCAAAAATCCCCTACCATTGACTACACTTTTATGTGTCGCTTAGACACTTTAGCTTAAATACAATAGGGACTTACACATGTACACTTAGTACTAGTCCCTATTTTTATAGGATGATAAATAATATTTTTTAACTATGATATTTGGTTAATTGCACAGGTGGCTTACACATTTTTGGTTTGTTAGGCTGTCCATTAGTACAACTGGACTGAATTTGATATACAGGTGCGCGCTTGGCTTTTCATCACCTTTACTCCCTGCCGCCGTAATTTCTCGTGCTTGCACGACCACATTACGCGGACAAAAGCGATATGAGAAAACTATTTTTCTCTCGCTTCACTGCTCTTGCAGCTCAGTAGTCAACAGAATGATAGGGGTGGGTGTGAGTAGGTTCCATTCCTACCCACCCTATGGCCAGGCTAATGGCCTTACATTCACCCGGGCAGTACAATTATTGCCCGTGGTGACGGCCGTAGCCACACCCAGTGGCAGTTCAATAATTGCCCCGTGGTGACGGCCTAAGTAAATAGCACTCTATGAGTGCATAAACGCCTGCAGGGGATGTGGCACAATTCCTTCCCCTCAGGATAAAGTAAATAACCCATTTTATGGGATAAAACAGTGACAAGAGCCTATATGGACGAATCACTTTAAACACATAATATCGATCGATCAGTCTGGCTACATCATCACATTCAGGCGAAGACTGCAGACCGAGTAGGACGGCTTTTCTGGAGCAGGCGATCTGATGACGTCACGGCGGATTGCGAGAGCATGTTTCCCGGGCTTCACAGCTAAGGACGGACTGAAGCGTTATCACATCACTACTACAGAGAGAAATATCAACATGTACAGCGGTGGACGATGCAGTGGAAACATTTTGGATATTTTATAAGTCCCTTTAACAAGTGGCAGAGATTGAAGATATGCAGAAACTGAATCGCCTACTTAAACTACGTGAAGAAGAAAAATGGCGGACTTGGAAGTTGGATTGCCCCTACATCAAGTTGCTGGAACCATATTACAACCAGCCATGGGAATTTAAGTAATATGGCGGACCTGAGGCGCGCTGACTGGTGATGCCAAAATATTGAGTAACCCGCAGGCTGCCGTAGGATGGCATTATCAAGTCAGCGAAACTCTACCTTAGATAGCCAACAAATTGATGGAAATACAGCTGTCCATGGAAAAGTCGTCACCATCGGAATACTCGGATAAAGCAGTACAACGAAAAGATATATGCCATTTATCTTTTCATTCGCCTGAATAATAGGGGACTCATTTGGTTACGAGTACCCCTCTTTGAATAACTTTCCGTGGCCCTAAAAAGCTAATTTGACTTTATTGGTATTGCCTCCAGCAAAATTCAAGACCAAAAATTACCTACCATTGACTACACTACTATGTCGCTTAGACATTTTAATTTCTAAATTTGTTAGGGACTTAATTCATGTACGCTTATGTACTAGATTTTTAGAACAATAGGATGATAAATAATAATTCTTCAACTTATATATTTGAATAATTGCACAGGTGGCTAACACATTATTGGATGCTATTTGTCCATTAGTACAACTGGACTGAATTTGACCTTTGGTATGACCTTGTTTTTTCAGGTGTGGACTGCGTTCGTGGCCTTGCTGTCTTGCTGTTTGCGTGCTCTGGTGTGTGCTGCTGTGTCAACGCCCTCCTGGACCTGGACCCTTTCCTCCTTTGCCGTTCCTGCTCACAAAATTACTAGCGAAATGAGGAAACATTTCCCCTCGCTACCTTACAACTGCTCGATTGGATGATAGGGGTGGGTGTGTGTAGGTACTATTCCTACCCACCCCCAATATAGGCTTTCATTTCCCCTGATAGTTACTTTTTAGTAATTCAGGGGAACGCCTAAATCTATAGTGCAATTAAGCACTTAAACGGGAGGGGGAACACCCCTCCCACTAAATGGGTATCGACATGATACCTATAAAAGTTGCCCAAATGCCCCTAGAGGGCGGTGGCAACTAAAAAACCCACAAGTCAGTCAGTCTGGCTACCCATCGTTGGCGCATCAAAGAAGATGAACAGAGTACAGAAATTAAGAGAACTTCAAATGCATTTGGAGAATGCTAGGCGTCTCCTGGACGAACTGGCAATGGAGGCAGAAGAAGAACAGACTAGGATTGAAAAAGAAGAGGAGGAAAGAAAAAAGAAAGAAGAAGAGGAGAAGAAAAGCCCTATCTTGTCTCACCGCATGATGAGACAGACTAGTAAAGTCAAGCCCGTGGTTAGGACACCTTCACCACCAGAATCAGTTCGTCCACTACAGGAGCAGCCCCCACCGCAACAATCACAGCCTCGACCGCAACAACTTCAGCCGCATCCACGGTTGCGGAATAGAGGAAGAAATGAAGAGACTTTCACTATCCCTCAAACAGAAGATTGGGATAGTGAAGCCACTCATTCTCCCTCTGCACTCCCAATCACAAGAGTGAATTGGGAGAATGATTGGAGCAGGAGATGTGTGTGTGGGGCTAGACCTGGGAGATGCCAGCATTAACCAGGTGCAATTTGAAGTTTTAAAAACAGCCCTTCTCAGGGCTACACAAATAACAAGAAAAGAAATACTATGTCAATTGCCAATGGGTGTGAGAGAGGAGTAGTGTGATTATAAACACTGACTCTATTTAGATGGTATATGGTGTAATTTTGGATAGTATATAATAGGGTTTGTTTTGTCTGCTTCCCCGTGTGTGTGGTTGGTATAGGGTGTGATTTTGGATAGTATATAGTAGGGTTTGTTTTGGCTGCTTCCCCGTGTGTGTGGTTAGTATAGGGTGTGATTTTGGATAGTATATAATAGGGTTTGTTTTGGCTGCTTCCCCGTGTGTGTAGTTAGTATAGAGTGTGATTTTGGATAGTATATAATAGGGTTTGTTTTGGCTGCTTCCCCGTGTGTGTGGATAGTATAGGGTGTGATTTTGGATAGTATATAATAGGGTTTGTTTTGGCTGCTTCCCCGTGTGTGTGGATAGTATAGGGTGTGATTTTGGATAGTATATAGTATGGTTTGTTTTGGCTGCTTCCCCGTGTGTGTGTGGTTAGTATAGGGTGTGATTTTGGATAGTATATAATAGGATTTGTGAATAGTATCTAATATGACAAGTGAATGTAGGGGGTGTTTACTTTCACGTCCGTGCTTAAGATATATATACTCAAAGTGACTGACATTAGAACCGCTTAAGTTCTACAAAATTCCTAATTGTTAGTGACTCTTTAAGTGTTCTTAAAACCATTAGTACAAACAATTCTCACAGCAGAAAATTTTTCTTATATTTAGTACAATATCAAATAAGTAAACTTAGTACTCAAGATATTGAAATAGACTTTCTATGGGTTCCCTCACATATAGATATAAAAGGAAATGATTTGGCAGATCAAATTGCGAAAGAAAAACTAAATGAATTGACCTATGAACAAGTACAGTATAGTCATACAGAGATATACAAATTTATTTCTGACAAGATCAATAATATATGGCAACAAAACTGGAATACATCACTAAAAGGGAGATCACTCTATAATAGTATGAAAACAGTAAAAAGGAAAACCACTCCTCTTGGTAAAACAAGAACTCATCAAATCAAAATGAATAGGATAATGGTAGGAAAAACGAAACTGGCTAACAGTTTCGCCAAATACCTGGGACCTTTTCCACACAATATTAACTGCTTTATGTGTAATCAAGTAGAAGATTTGGATCACATTTTTAACAAATGCTCAAATAACATAATAAATAGAAATATCCTTAAAACTAAATTGAAAATAAGTAAAACAATTAAACTATATCCAAAACTCCTTGCTCCAAAACAATCAAATATGCAATTAGTTACTATACATATTATGGACTTTCTCGCAAACTCCAACTTAATGCACAAAATATAATACTAGGCAAATAATAACAATACAAACAAACAATCAAATAACTCATTATAAATTAAATTAATTATATTACCATTTAATTTAAGGACTCTAAACTAGCCTGTAACTCTGAATGATGTATGATATGAGGGGGTGTAGATATTGAGCTCAAAATGAGCTTATACGTTTCTCACGGGTCTACATTCACTTACTATTGTCATCTTCAGAAATTACCGCTATAACCTAAATTATAAAATAGGGAATACAATTAAAGGAAGTTTAAATGGCCTGTGACTCTGATTGATGCATAATATGGGTGGATATAGATACTTAGTTCATAATGAACTTATACGTAACTCACGAGTTTATATCTGCTCACTATGGTGCTCTACAGAGATTACCGCTATAATCTACTAAGGACTTTAAACTGGCCTGTGACTCTGATTGATGCGCGGTATGGGTGGGTGTAGATATTGAGTTCATAATGAACTTATACGTTTCTCACGGACCTACACTCACTTAATGCAGCGCTATACAGAGATCACCGCTTGAACTGTTACAGAATAATAATTAATAATAATCTAAACTGTAGTCTGTAATCAATTACTAACAACATTACTTACCACTTTCCTGTTGGAACAGAGTCATTGGCACTTGATATTCAAAAAGCATAATAGAAACTTTATATAAAGTGTGGACAGCTTGGGAATATCAATGGAGTTCATGGCGCTATCCTTGACGACAGTGGAAATGTGGAGGATGACTACAGATTCATAGGATTATACAACAGCCCTTTTCAGGGCTATTTATTCTTGTTATATTCCTGTTACATTTAATGTTAGTATAGTTATTGTATTATACTCACCTTGTTATGCATGTTCTTGACTAATGTTGTTATTGTTGAAGATGATACTAATATGTACTATTGCTGTTTTGTTTATATTCATAATCAACTTATTATTGTTTCACTAATATTTTTATTATGAAAGTTTATACTAATACAATTGATTATGCATATATAGTTGCTGCTATTTAATGTTTTACTAACTTTCATTAGTGTTTTGATTGCTTACTAATACTGGTAATATTAATTTTAATATTAGTATAACTGTTACTTGTTTGTTGTACTCTTGTTGTTAATGTTATTGTTGTACTTGTGTTGTTAATGTGATATATCTATTCCCTCCCTTTGTATCTCTTTGAGAAATTGAGAAGATCAGTGGAACAGCGGAGATGCGGGCTTTCCTTTTGTGGGCAAACCTGGATTGGAGAGTTACATGTGTACAGCCTAGTACACCTCTGTAATTATCCTCTCAAACAGTCTCTCAGGGAAACTGATGTTGACCCTTTTCTCATTACCCTTTTCTGGACACTATGTATCAGTTTCTTGTTATATGTTATCACAAGCTGAGTTCTCGTAAATTAGATTGGAAAGAGAATTCATTTTGATCAACCATCAACGGCTTTAATTTGATCCTTTTGGACCACACCCTGCAAAATTAACAACCCATATTAATCAAACTTGCACAACTTTTAGTCACCTTGACTTATTAGAATAGGTTTTTTGTTTTTTCATAGGGTGAATTACCCTCGAAAGAAGGGCTTTTCACCGGTCAATTAGGTTGGTGGCAATATCTATAGTACACCTTGTACTTAATTACTGATATAGTGTTAGGCACATAATAACTCCGTAACTTAAATGTCTTGATACAATTGCACAGGTGGCTTACACATTATTGGTGGGTAGGCTTTTCCACTAGTACAACTGGAACGAATGTGACAAATAATATTAAGGGAATGCAACTTCATTGACAACTGTATATACGTACACACATATATGGCCCCATTAGATATTATAAGGTAGTCTTAATCCAGGACTATCAGTTCCCCGCAACACAAGGTTGCAAATTAAGCAAATTAATTAAAATAACATCAAAATCACACAACACAACTTGTATAGCACATACACTTTGAAACATGTCATATGAAGTTGCATATTAGCAAAAACACTTCAGGTGTGGTTTCTTTGTGAATGGGACCGGTGTACGTTCTCCTCTTCGTCGTGCGGGACTTCGGTTGCAGTACCTTGGATGGACCCTTCGGCCTTGGCCTTTTCCGCCTTTCCCTCTTCCGGACATGCCATTACTAACGAAGCGTGTTAACTTCCCTTCGTTACCATTGCTACTACGATTGGTATCTAAAATAGGGGTGGGTGTGTGTAGCACCATTCCTACCCACCCTATAGGCTTTCATTTTCCCTGTTAGTTACTTTTTAGTAATACAGCGAAACGCCTAACACTGACTAAATAATAGTGCAATTAAGCACTTTAATCCTTAGGGGAGGGAGTGCTTCTTCCCCTCTTCGAGGGAAATAAATGGACACCGATATGGTGTCTATAAAAGCTGCACATATGTCTCTAGTAGACGGTTGCAGCTATAAAACAAACAAGTCAGTCAGTCAGACATTAGAACCATTCCACGGAATAACCATAGAAGATGGCAAAAGCATCAAGTTTATTCAACAATTTAAGACACAGCTATTTCTGGATATTAGACGGGGAATATGAAGTGGAAAAACTACATCATAAATGGAAGATTGCGAAGAGTTTGGACTTTGCAAAAAGACTGAAAATAGCCAGGGAGCTCTTAGGAGGAATGCTAGAAGAAGAAGCTAAAAAGTTACGAGGCTGCATTAATCCACCCTATGTTAGAGTGGGGACATTGAAGCAAGTAATAGATATTGTCGAAAACGTCAAGTGTTTTTTGAATAATATCTTGACAGAGTACCCCCATGTCCAAAAGGGTTTGGACCCGCTCAAGAAAGCTGAAGAACTGATGAGAAAGGAACTATTAGAAGAAGTGAAGAAGATAAAAGATAACTGGAGTAAGGAGAGAAAGGAAAGAAAGGACAATGAAAACCAAAAAAAGAAAGAGGACTTTGAAAGATTAAATAACAATTGGATCAAGATACAAGAGAAGTTTAGAGCTATGGGACATCCTGACTGGATTCCCGAGGAAGAAAAGAAGAAGAAGGGAATTATTGGTAAAATCAAAAGGTGGTGGAACAAAGGCAGAAAATAAAAGAAGAAGTATCCAAAGGCCCTTTTCAGGGCCACTCATAAGTCTCGAAAAGATAGTAGCTTTCATTGCCACCCTTTTTTTCCCTTGTTTTATTTCCCATGTTATATTTCCCTTGACGCTATATAGGCTCACTATGTTCCATTTCCCTTGACGCTATACAGTCCCACTATGTTAAATTCCCTTGTCGCTATACAGTCCCACTATGTTAAATTCCCTTGTCGCTATACAGTCCCACTATGTTAAATTCCCTTGTCGCTATACAGTCCCACTATGTTAAATTCCCTTGTCGCTATACAGTCCCACTATGTTAAATTTCCCTTGTCGCTATAGTACCCCAAGCTGTTTTGTCGCTATAGTGTCCCAAGCTGTTTTTGACTGGATTTTCCCTTGTCGCTATAAATCTTGTCGCCATAGTGTCCCAAGCTGTTTTTGACTGGATTTTCCATTGTCGCTATAGTATCCCCATTAACTACTCCTAATGTTTTCACTCTGATACAACCAGACAACAAATTGCAACGGTTGTAATTCCAATCTAGATTCGAATAAAAACAAGTTTTACAATCGTCCTTTTCCCTTAAAATTAGCGTTGTTAATGGTAAGTTTAGCGAGAAAATCTTTTCTAAAAAAATCCAAACACAGATACTTATAAATAATTGATCTTTAAAAAAAAAATTGTATAGTATGTATTTATTCAAACTGATTATATCAACAACCTCTTTCCGTGCATTGATAAACGTCGTCAACTGAAACTGATTGCATGGCTCCGTTTCCATGACTTGAATGTCGTATTTGGTAGAAATTGTTGTTATGCCTCGTTATCTCGTAACGGTATTTTTTATATTAATCCTTCAAGCTTTGTATTTTGATGCAATTTATTGATATAATTTGTTATTATAATAATAATAATAATAATAATAATAATAATAATAATAATAATAATAATAATAGGTTTTACATCTATTCAGACTGATAGTATCTAAATCGTTAAATTTATCGTGCTCTTTTGTAAGTTGTTTTAACATCTCATATTTCCATTTACTTGTTTCCTTTTTCTTTTCTTTACCCAATACGTTAAGTATTTCATCGATCTATAATCATCTTTGTTATTGAAACAACTCTGAGACTAACTGCTTGTACTCCACGATCAGAGTATGGCGCCATTTATAACGTTATCATCACTTCCTTATCGTACTACGCATTTAAACTGCATCACTCCCTGTAGTACACATTTACAAGACAACATATTTTTCATTGCGAAAGTTAAATGCAACATGTCTTGTTAGATACGTGCATACGCATTTGGGAATGGCGTTGTCCCAAGACTTTGATATAAAGCTTTGTACTAATTTAACTATCTAACTTCGCATGATAAACTTAGCGGAAACTTCGTCTATAATTAGTGCTTACTTCATTAGAAGAGAGAAGAATGACCAATAAATGTCCTAGAGGTCATGGAGGTTGAAAATAATACCTTCATTACATTAGATAAAGCCATTTTCATAAAGATTTACACGATGCCACTCCGATATTTCAATTTTGTTAATAAGATAACATCTGCTTGTTTTGCAAAATTTAACAAGAAAAGGAAATGTTAGAGTCGTTAATTTACTATTTCAACCTAATTTTATATTGTATATATTGTTCCGTCAAACTATTCAATTTACAGTTCACTTATAGTACAGTGAAAGGAGTTAAAACTACTGGAAAAAGATGATAAAAAGAATAATAACTCGTTAATGAGTTAAACTGCATTAACGTGATATCATGAGTATTATTATTATTACAACTTACAACCGAATACCGTTAATTTGTTCCTTTACTTTCAACTTTAGCTGCAAATCATTTCAATATCAACGTTTGCTGTATGAATATACAAGTCGTCTTCACCTTGACGTTTTGTCATCGAATTCTTTCCAATGCTCAGAAAAGGTAAGATAACCCTTCTAAATCTAACGCCTCTGGTATTATGTTAAGTTACCTGCTGGATCTTTAGATAGCAGAGGCTCCTAAAAAGCACGAGTAAATTAATAATACCAAAGAAAGATCTGCTTAATGGGGGCAGATATTGAAATATTCAATGCCAATGGTCAAGTATGTTTTACATAAAGTTAAGAGGAAAGGAATACTGTGAGTTAAATATTTGAAAACCAGTCTGTAACATTGAATGCAACTTCAACACTAAAATACCTACATGGTATTAATGAAAAGTATGTTTGTAAAAACGTAATTAAACAAAAAATGGCACAAACGCGTTATAAAAGGCAGAACATTCCAAAAAGATGTATTCACGAAGTAATATAATACAAAAGATAAAAATAAAGATTTAAAAATTGTATAAATTAGATGGACAAACTTATATGGAACATTTCTTAGAAACCTGGCTAGAAAAACTACCAGGAAACCTGCTCAACAATGGAGACAATTCCAACAGTTTGGAATAATGCAGTTAAAACAAAAGACCATAATGAATATTCTAAATATAGAAACAATAAGAACAAAACAAGAAAACGTAGATTCTCCAGCAGATTTCTTTTCGCCGTAAAAGCAACAGAAAGGTATGCACCATAAATTAATAAATAATGAATCCTCTTAACAATTTGGAAATAATGACTGAAAATTGTAAAACCAAAGAAAATAAAAGAGATAAAATTGAAATGACAAATTCTCCTGCCCGACATAAATTACATCTCAGAGTTCTGAAAGTGGCCAGTGAGTACCACTCTTTGACCATTATCTTTAGAACTCCACTAACACTATGGATATTGCAAGAGAGGAAGGCTGCAAACGTTACAACCCTATTTAAAATGAGAGACTGGTAAGTTCATGAAAACATACGACTAGTCAGACAAACTTATATGTATATAAAGTTCTGGTATATGTACTAGTATCAACTGCAATTTTTTTAATTGTAGAGGTGGTATGTAGACTTTTTTTCCTACAGGAAATTTGCCTTATTTTGGATATTGTCACACCTATTTTGTATTTATCTACAATGGTGCCTCAGTTCCATAATGAAGCATACAGACTATCACAAGCTGTCCAATAAGAAGCAGTTTGGTTTATAACTGGAAAAACACAACTGTACTGTGAGAACAACTGTACTGTGAGAACAACTGTACTGAGCGAACAACTGTTGATACAAATACTAGATAAATGGATTCATAACTTGTACTGAGGTTAATACGTTGATGTTATATAATGTGACTTCATGAAATTGTTCGGCATAGAATGCTGCTAGTGAACGGATATGGTCTTTTCAAATGGGACAAATGGAAAGAATTACTGATTGAGTCATTTTATAATATTGTAAACCAGATGGATGGTTGCCATTAATGTACGCATCGTAATTATGTCGTCCTGTACTTGCATGTTTCATTTAAGCAAATGTTAAACGTTAGCACTTCATATATGTAAAAAAAATCCTATATTTATTAATACGTAACAAGCTTGAGTAAATATGTATATATGCATATATGTACATCAAGCATACCGTAAGAAACGATCAGGTTGGTTATCGATCTTGTAGCGGGTGGGCTTGAGGTGCCACATCTGCCTACACCCACCCATCTTCTGCATCAACCACTGTGCATGGCAAGAAACTCGCTAGGAAAGCGTAAATTGCCTCTCAGGTACATATACATAAACGCACTGGATTTCTATTTAGAAATGCAACAGAAATTCATGATATCATGAAAATAAATTGAAACCTATTTACGTACCAGACGTATATATACATGCGCGCCAAGATCCAGATTCTACACAACATCTGTATTTTCCAGGCATCTTTCACGTCTTGACATTGGTACACAACTAATAGATTTATAGTTTACAAGTTTTTATTTTTAAATTGGCCTCGTATACTCGTGTTTTGTTTTATTGCTAACAAAGGTTAAAGCTGTGACATTTAATGATGGAGGAAACTTTAAGGGCGCCATTACTTTTTATGGTGGATTTACAAGAGCTGCATTAAAACATACAATTTTATCCTCCCATTTGTTTTCTCGATCAGTTCAACGATTGAATTTGTATTATATTCAGGCATGAAACTATTCTATCAAATGTAATATACAATGTAATATACAATAATGGAATAATTTATTAATCTATGAAGCATCATGAATAACAATAGGGGGACAACATGCATTTAAGATGTACCTTTGAAGCTTATACATTTAATTATATGCCATTCAAATTTACCATATATCTTTCTTTTCATTCACTTTCGTTTTCAATCAGATGTAAAGAATATTGGTATGCAAGCCATTCGTCAGAAAACAAAATAAAATTTTCCAAATCAACAAAATTAATAATTTCCCGAAGTGACCTCATTCTGAAGATGTTGGTTAATTTTTGCAAATGCATTAAATGTACTAACTAAATTTCAAGTTTGCAATTGCAGAATTTCAGTGATTACTCAGGTTTAAATTCATCACGATGACACGTGTCGTGCCAATCAGTTTTATGCTGTCGACGTTCTGACAGTTAAATATATGATGCCTCACAACTTCATAGTGTTGACGTGCTGAAAGTGAAATGTGTCATGCCTTTCAACTGTATGGTTTCCACGTGCAGACAGTAAAATGTGTCACGCAATGCAGCTGTCTGGTGTCGAGGTGATGTCAATGAGATGTGTCGTGCCAAACAGCTTAATGGAATTGAAGTGCTGAAATTGAATTGTCAGGCCATACAGCTTTATGGTGCCCAAGTGATGACAGTGAAATGTGTAAAGCAGTTCTCGCAGTGAAATCTGTCATGATGTGTCATGTCATATAGCTGTATAGTGTACAAGTGCTGACAGCAAAACCATCTCATGCCATACAGCTTTTGGGGTTGACGTGCTGACAGTGAAATATGTCATGCCATGCTTCTTTATGTTGTCAAGTGCTGACAGCAAAATCTGTCATGCTATACAGTTTTTTGCTGTCGAATTGCTGGTCATGAAATGTGTTATGTCAAACAGGGGTTTTGGTCGAAGTGCTAATAGCGAAATGTGTCATGCAATGCAGCCTTTTTTGGTCGAAGTGCTGACAGCGAAATGTGTCATGCCATACAGCTTGTTTAGTCGAAGAGCTGACAGCGAAATGTGTCATGTCATACAATGTTGTGGTGTAAAATTGCTAACAGCGAAATGTGTCATGTCATGCAGCTTTATGCATAATGTTCTTTAATAATCTTGGTGGAATATCGTCTGTAATCAGTGCCGTTCTCGATGCTCAGTGGTTAAATACCTCACAATGGCTCCAGAGAACCAGAAACGTAATATCTTTGTTTAAGTTGGACTTTATCAAGATTTTGTTTTAAAAATGTGACGATGCTATTAATTTGTTAATGCAACATTCATGGCCATTAAAATACATAACGATCTGGAGTCCAATTGTCTTTGCGCATTTCTGTAAAATATATAACGATCTGGAGTCCAATTGTCTTTGCGCATTTCTGTAAAATATATAACGATCTGGAGTCCATTTGTCTTTGCGCATTTCTGTAAAATATATAACGATCTGGAGTCCAATTGTCTTTGCGCATTTCAGTAAAATACATAACGATCTGGAGTCCAATTGCCTTTGCGGATTCTGTAAAATATATAACGATCTGGAGTCCAATTGTCTTTGCGCATTTCTGTAAAATATATAACGATCTGGAGTCCAATTGTCTTTGCGCATTTCAGTAAAATACATAACGATCTGGAGTCCAATTGCCTTTGCGGATTCTGTAAAATATATAACGATCTGGAGTCCAATTGTCTTTGCGCATTTCTGTAAAATGTTGTATTTTATTTTATTCGCATAAAATATTCTTCAGAAGGATGGAACTATTACTCTACGGATAAATAAAATATACTTGCAAACAATAGATGGAAGCTGATAAAGAAAGCAAATGTAATGCAAATGTGATGCTTTCATGAAATCCCTATTATGGAACAAGTTGCCAATACCTTGAAAGGTGAACAAATTAGTAATGATTTTCCATTAAGCCATGTGATGTGGAATTTGTCATCTTTCGAAGGAAGGTAAGAAATTATCAAATAAAAATTCATATTACAAACTTCGTTCCAATTACATATTTTAAGTCTCCCTACCCACTCAAATCTAATATTCTATTAAAGCTTAAGAAAACAAATCAGTGTCCAAGAGAAAAGGTCAATATCCAGAAAAATATCAAGATAACCTGAAAATATAGCACTGTAACAATGGCGCATAAAATAATCCAGAACAAATAAATTGTGGTAATGTTTCTAGCTTCACCTTCATATACTTTATTCTTAATTTCCAACAATAATGCTTTTCCAGACTTCAAAAAATCAAAATGTTGAATGACTGATTGGAATAGTTCGGGTAACATTTGGAGCTGAGTAAAGGTTAGTGACCGAAGGGCGTGACTTTTACAGTCTTGTCCCACGTATCTTTAAGAAGCAGGGGCCTGACTTTTACAGTCGTGTCCCGCGTATCTTCATGGAGCAGGGGCCTGACTTTTACAGTCTTGTCCCACGTATCTTTATGGAGCAGGGGCCTGAATTTTACAGTCTTGTCCCACGTATCTTTAAAAAGCAGGGGTCTGATCTTTACATGCGTACCCATTCTGATTTCTGGAGTCGTTCACTCTTGTGTTTCTTATGTAAGTCTGCAGACATATACGTTTTTTATATTGTACTTAGATATTTTTCGAGATGAAAACATTTGTTTGGACTGTTTAGTGGTGATAGAAAGTGCTCATTATTTGGACTCTAAAACTATTCTGGAGCTGTTATAAATTATTCGAAAGAATTCTGGACAGTGCAATGTTTACGACATCACAGTTCTTGAAGGACCAGTTCATTTCCGTTAATGCAAATAATAAGGGACTTTTCATTCGTTTAGGACTTTCAATGACTTTTATAAAGAATAAGTTAGATTCGCTTCTTTATACTGTAAGTTCCTCTCACATTTTTCATTTATCACTTTAATAACAGAACTGATTGTTAAGTTTTTAGAAACAACTTGTTGGTTTTGCTTCTTTTCTGTTACTTAACTTTGTGACCATAGAGTCCCACTTCTCGGTGTCTATACAAAGGACATGGCGCCTATATTTTTCTACTGCAGTTTTTACCGTACTGTCGTATCGTAATCATTACGGCAAAGTTAAATATTTTAACTAATAATTTACTTTTCAATGAAAAATTAAAAATAAAAAGAATAAAATATTTCACTTTTACAAATAATGAATGGGGAAAAGATAATTTTCAAATTATTTTACCAATACATTCTAAAAATGGTACCTTCACTTAAACCGTCGTTTGTTCCAAAGTGATTTGTTTAAATTGGAACAATTACATTTTCTCAATGTCGGCCTTTTTTCATTCATTTGCCAGTATAAGTATCTTTTTTAAATAATAATATAGTTAAGAACATTCTTTCCTTCTGGACCTTTCACTTTACTTACCATCATCAGCGTAACAATGTATTGAAAAATTATCTGTGCCAATTCTAACTCTTTTATATTCTTCTTTTCTTCTTTTTGTGTTTTCGGTTGATCTTTGCCTTTCATTTTTATTTTCTTTATGTCATTCAGCGGATAACGTATACTGCTAAGACATTGAACTCCAATACGATACAGAACTCGTGTTCAGATTATACCATATCCTACAATTAAAGAGATTGAAAAAAAACATATATTTAATGAAGCAGAAAGTCAATCCTCCAGTCACAGATGAATTATTTTATGCTATGATATGATAGTTATTCACCATTTCAGTGTTTATGTAATGACTTTTAATCCAAAAGAGTTTTGTTTCTACTGACGGAAACTTTGTTGGACATTTACAGAAAAGAATTTCGACAGACGTTTCCCTCTTTATTACATGTTATCATAAAACAACGCCGATCGATAAGAGTATAAACATATCAATTCATTTGCTCCCCAGTTAAACGTCTCACTTTAGTTAACGAACAAATTTTGCTGACAATAATGAAACCTGTGCGAGTTAATTAAAATCTCTTTACAAATATAAATTTAAGCTTTAAAAAGCAGAAGGCACCCAATAAACTCGACTTTCCGAGTTTAAGATATACAGGAACGAATATATGCTTCATACCAGATAAAGATCCTCGTGTTATTTAAACTGTATCTTGAGCACAAGGGCCGCTTATCTGTTGTGGATACTGGCAAATTCATTGCCCCGGATGTCAAAAACCCGGTAAATCTTCGTCACAGTGTTGATGTAATGACAAATTCATGATCACAGATGGTTAATTAAGTGTTTTAATGCGCGTAAATTTCCTTTTCTTTCGAATAACTTTGGCTCTAGCCACACCGCACTGAAATAAACGTCTCAGAATGAAGATGCGTGCAGCTGTCACTGTGTGGTAATGGCACGTAAAGCAATAACTTTATGTCGGTCTAGAACCTTTGCTATAGAAAATAGCAGTTCTGACTTTTGGAATAACGAGATAAAGAACTCGGTAAAGCTCACTGCACTGGCAGGCAACAGTGGTAAGTTCTGATAACTCTTGACATAGTTTCGATGCACAGTATCAACCATTAAACTGTTGACCCTCATGCAATTAATTTTTGTTGAATCCATTTAGGAAATCCTGTTTAAAACGTGGAATTCATTAATTCTACATTTACATAGGTCTAATGTCCATTGGTACGGCTAGTCTCAAAACTACAGGTTCAGATCAGTACAGCCTCAGTCTGTACGGTGCAGCCTCATTGCTCAACAATCTCATTACTACAATCTTGGTACGGTAACCCTTAGTACTGAAGTCTCTGTCTCTTTACAGCCTTAATCTCAATACGATATGGTCTCGGTATTACAGTCTCCGTACTGTACAGCCGCAGTAATAGTCTTAGTACTGCACGGTCTCAGTCCCATTAGGGTATAGTCTCAGTAGTACAGTTTTGTAACAGTCTTAATATTACATTCTCGATACGGCACTGTCCTGACTGCCGTCTCTGTTCGGTACAGTCTCAGTACTGCAGGCTCTGGGTACGGTACAGTCTCAGTACAACATGCAGTATTATACAGCCTTGGTAATATAGTCGCATCACTGAAGAATGTCATTATTACGATCTCAACACGCTACAGTATCAATATTGGAGTCTTGGTGACAGTTTGTTTTATTTTACAACTGCAACTAGCGTCATTATGATAGCAATTCAACAGAAGCACCCAATTTACACAACGCCAGTAGGGATCCAAAACATGTTTCCAGTTAACAAGGCATAGGGACGTCACCATGCTTTCTGGTTAATGAAAAACAACATCTTAAACCGGTGCCTATTCTTAATTACTAGTCATGAGATGTTTATGTTCAAATTATAATTTCAATCAAATTACATAGACTCACATCTGCCGCCGCATTATGTGCCGGCAGTTCCTGGTCAATGCAGTTTGCAGTAGGTCTGACCTGTACGAGCTTAAATACGCTACTATGTGTTCACTGTCTCTCTATACCTCCTTTACTTAAAACTTTCAGGTCTATAAGGAAGGAGTAATTTGGTTTTTGACCTCGTTCACATGCAACAGTTAACTAAACATGAGCACATTCATATACGTATATACGTATTAATATGCTTAATATGTAATTGTGTAATGGTGCGTACATTTGAATGATCTACGAAGGATGAGAAAAAGAAAATTTGCACATGTAAAATTGCGCTTTGTACAAATTTTATCACGCAAACACGTACGAGTGTTTTTTTTGTAAAAAGTAATTTATATTATTTTTTAAAATCGGTAATTCAGTTTCATTTACGATAAGTTGAGTTAGGATAACATGTATGTAAGCACATGGCTTCGCGGCTGTGGGAACATTTTCAAACATGAAATCATTCTGCATACTAAAGGTGATCGAGAGCACTACGTTTTAAATTTATGGACGTAAATTCAAAGTTTGTATTTTGT
The DNA here is from genome assembly GCA_030141615.1 of Unio pictorum. Lineage (NCBI taxonomy): Eukaryota > Metazoa > Mollusca > Bivalvia > Unionida > Unionidae > Unio > Unio pictorum. The sequence continues at coordinate 5,260,953 of JARLTB010000085.1, read as the reverse complement.
TTCTCGTTAGAGTTAGAAAATAAAAGGATAAATTATAGATGTGATTCGAAGATGAAAACATGGACATCCCTAATTTAACATAACTGAATAAACATCAGGCCAATACATTATGGCACACTTTCAAGTACAAAAAATTCTGTCACATTTGTCGAACTTGGTTTGACCGTATTTCCACGAAAATGTTTACTAATTATCGTATTCATCTATGAATTCTCTCAAATCTTGCAGAAAGGAAACATATTTTGTGCTTCATGGATTGTTTTTAGGTCGACTATAAATTGTTGACGCTAAAAGGTGTAGATAAATTTTAACATGTTTTGAACCTAAGTCCTGTATCAAATTTGATTTTACCGTTGCGTCATCCTAAGATTACTGACCCCACTGGACATAGGCTCAGACTTTAACACTATATGCCAACCATAAACTATGACGGGGGTATGCAAATAACGGGACAATAAAAACGAAAAGCACCTTCTATCTCTGCTAACCTTGTAAGCATAAAGAACGAAATGTTACGATTTTCAATATTTTGGTACACTTTTAAACCATCTTTTTATACGTATGCAAGCATTTAATGCCATTATCTTTGCCAGTATGTATGTATGTATGTATGTATGTATGTATGTATGTATGTATGTATGTATGTATGTGTTTTGACGTCATTTTGAGAAAAAAAAAGAATGTTTCTAGAGCAATACGAAACATTTAGACTTCATGACGTAGATCTTAATTTTATTTATTGTGTGGATGCAATCTTTTTAAAGGTATAGACCTCCAACGATCTTTCAAGCACGTGGTTGCAAACATGCATCCATGTTAGGGTCGTCCAATTTAAAGTTATTGTAACGAGTCGTACAGTCTTGCGTGAGAGCTTAGAGCCATAATGACGCTGTTTTGCATAATTTTCACCAGTCTTCCCATCTAACTAAAGTTTGGAAGGAAGGAATTATTCCATTAAATCATACTCTCTGATATCAACCGTACATTGAAATAATCAAGATGTTAGGTTCAAAGGACGTTCAAATATACAGTTTAAAATTAAATTAGTTATGTTTGTAATTACGTTCTTTTACGACAGTGCTCAAAATAGTGATGGGATGCTAACGAAACATTCCGTTCAGTGACTAATCTAACAGCAACAACATTCACACGTGACGGACACATGGATTCAAGAGGGAATGAGGAGAAGCAGGACAACGTTTTTTAAGCGGATTCAAGAAGAAACAGCGTACATTAGATGAAAAAAAGACTCGAGTGAAAATTTATGATCAGCTAGTGCGCTGGAATTACTTGAATGGCGAACATGAGCTGAAGACCATCTCAGCTGTTGCGGATTTCCATATTAATCGGCAATCAAACTACCCAGACTTGTAAAATATAGTGTCGTGAATTATGCCTTTGAAGAAATAAAACGCGTAAATGCTAAGCCGAGAACGGCATCAAACGCAAAATGAAAAATCAAATCACATAAGGATCCCCTGCCTTATCCGACACAGCGTGGTGTTGGTCTCTTTTATTTACAGCTTTCCACTGAAATCGGCTGAACATCAACATTGGAGCAATTCATGTGAAAATGACCCGGTTTCTCATTCACGGATGAAATTCCATGTCTCATAATGTGATGAATTGTCAGTAATATCTAGTTTTAATGGCACACGACGATGTTTAGAACCAATATCATTCAAGATTCTTCGCGCGTGTCTGTGTGATTTTTAACGTAGCTTTAAAATAATTTCATATTGTTCAAGAATGTCATGAAAAACAGAAAACAAAATAGACTATAGCAGAAGCATACTTCATCAGATACGATCACCGTATTGACACCTTCCTCTACTCCGAGATGAGAAGAATGAAAGCTTGGATCAAAACGTTCAAGCTGCAGAAGAAAAAGAACATATGAATATGTTGCTCGTGGGACACATGAAGCATCATGATCCAAATAACGACAAGAACAATTTAAGTGGAGAATCAAAGAGTGGGTGATCATTTAAGGTGCAGCAACAACAGCAAACCTCACTTTTAGCCACGATATACTACAATCCTGTTCACGCTGGCTACGAAGGAGTTCAAAAATTGTATCGTGCAGCTAGAATGCGTACAGGTTACACAAATCTTTGATTATAAACTAGAGAAAATGACGCACCGAATTTGTTGTGAATGTTCCAAATCAAACCTCGATCCGTCTGCCAAGCTACTGTAGGAATTCCAATGAAAATAATTTAATATCATTGTTTCCTGTGTCGTCTTTGACTACCTCAAAATGTATAGATTTGTAAATCAAACTTCAAACTGATGATTATATAGATCTCAATAACATTTAGTTGCATATGAAGTCAAGGTTCTCAAAACAGACAACATTCAAGGTGTCGGTGCTAGAGATACTCTCGTCAACTACTGGATGCATTCATTATGCTGAAAAATGGATACGTAGTTACATAATATATTGATCAACATCCACAGTTAACATTTGCCAGACATGCCTGGAAAATCTCTTGAAAAGAAGCCAGGAACACACATAGGGAGGCTTCAATGATTTAAAAAGCCAACACTGGACATGTTTAGATTTGATTGCAGATGATGATAATGATACAGACAAAAATGGTTGATTAACGACCGCCGAAATCAAACAAGGAAGTACTTTAGAAATGATGCATCGTTTGTGCTTTGCGAGACAAATAATTGTTGAAAGGTGTGTTACTACGTTTGACGATTAATCTATGCAATATATGGTGACCAGTGGGAAAAGAAAAACAGGACGATCCATATATCGATGAGAAGCCAATTCTTTCTGATCTTAACACAACTTATCCTAACAGCAAAAACAGAAGATGGTCTTTGTCGTTGACGACCTCGCAGTTATTGACCTTGTTGCCTGTAAATATTTATTGACTCACCTGACATTTAGCATTCAGCTGAGAAACACAGCCGAGTTCCAGCTAAAATGCTTGGTCACCCCTAACGGAGAAACAAAATGGATGCTGTACTGTGTCAAGTAGACACAACCACTTGTTCCCTGCAGCACCGTTTGAAGACGTTGCGTCAGCTTGCACGATTTGAATTTCTACGGACTTCAGGCGCTTTGTAAAAATGTTTAGGCTTCTTGTTGTACCTCATTATACTTACTATGTTGTAGCTGCAACAGCAAGTTGGAGATCTACTGCAAACCACACAAAATAATGGTTATTATGTGACATACTAAAGACTGCGAGGTGACTGTAAGATCATGGTTACTAAATAGAAGCTGACAGAAACCACCTAAGTTTAACATGATGTTCCTTATGATGGGGTTCGATAATCAGACCATGTGACAGATTTACCTGCCTGCACTAAGCAAACTCCTCAAACCGTAGTTTAATGTTTTGAACATTTTAGTGCACACTTTAAAAATCTAGATTTTTTTCTCTCCGCAGGACAAGTTTGAGCGATATCCATACACGTATGCGTTGACCATTTTTTTGACAATCTCAGCTGTTATAAGAATATAGGGCACTTAAAACCAAAGTAGTGCGTTGCATGGCACCTGTCTACAAGCAGGGTCCTCTTTTGTTGTCCAATCTGCTGTAAATTTATCCCAGCCGGGAGTTTGTGGCGCCGTTTTTAAATTTTTGATTAAGCACGGTGTGCATTCAGTGATTAACGCTCCAGGGGCACGTAACACTGGGTGGGTTCTGGTTTTGGAGGATTATGGTAATGCGGGTCACTTGTAAGATACTTTCTGATGCCATTCTATGTCTATGTCCATGGTGTCTGGTGTACAAGAATCAAACAGTAATGAAAGACATTTCAATACAGTATTAGAATGTAATAAAAGACATGTCAGCATAGTATCATATAGTAATAAAAGACATTCCAGCACAATAACAAATGGGAATGAAAGACATTCCAGCACAGTATTAAATAGTATTGAACGACATTTCAGCACAGTAAATCATAGTAATGAAAGACATTTTATACAATAATAAAACACATTTCTGCGTTTACTTGCAGCAGACTTAATTGCTTTGTTCACGAGAAATATATCAGTGAAACTTTGCAGAAATAATGATGTTTGAACCTTTTTTTAAGTAAAGAAACCTAATTTACATCTACGAGAAATAACGTTTTAGAATAAGCCACAAAACGTTTATAAATCAAGAATCATTTTTCATTCATGAAAATATTCTCTTTAGTGAGAAAGTGAATACATTTAATAGATTAGATATCATTATTCATAATTTCATCTAACTCCTTGGTATTTTTTGGTAAGAATGAGATTTTGCAATACTGCACAGTGTGTGCATCACGTGAAAAAAAATGTTTTAGATACTCACATATCAGAATGGGTATATTAAGTGAAGTATGTTTAAAGGATAGATTTATCTTGCTTTCTTAGAAGAAGGTACAAAACTCAACACAAGATGTAGGTATTAACCAAACAATTGTCAAAGTAGTAAAACAAATTGATATAATAGCAAATCTCTTTCATCTAACAGATTTTATCCATCAAATGTAATCATCGATGTCCAACTGATTCCTCGTTTAACGTCACGCAAAGTGCGACTTCTTCCAAGCGTCAATTGCCTGGAAACAATTTAAGTCTGAGAAATTCAGTTACATTTTACTTTAACAAAACTTTGTATTCTCAGGCTTGGCATTATAAAAAAAAAAGTGCATATCTTAAGACATATGCAGGACACTTCATAAAGAAAACACGAATTAACAAATTAGGGACCTTTAACTCGGTGGAATTATGTTTCTCTCATCGAAAGGATGTTTAAAGACTAACAACAATTTCACTGTCCAAAGTAGCTCAGATGACGGAGAGTGTCAGACTTGTAATCCAAGTGTCGCGGTGTCGATACCAACCCAGGCAAACTCGTTTCAGCTGTCTCTGTGTGTTCTTGGGGGCAGGCTCTGGTCTCCCATTTTCTCAGTCCGGTGACGTTAAAACCCTCAAAACCAAAAAGAAACGTACAAATATCAGTGTCAGTTGTGGAATATAGGGTTCAGTTCTAACATTGGGGGTAAGGAAAAGGAAATGCTATTTTTCATGGTTATAATTTATTTCAAAACCTATTTCTAATCTAAAGAGTGGCCAGTGGATTAAACCCTATGGAGGCCCTTAGGCAGCCCTTAGGCAGTCGAAATATCGGGTTCCCTAGCAAATTATCTCTTATCATTATTATGTTGACCCATTGTTGCCGGGCCCCTAAAAGGCGCGGCGCCCATAGACCAGTGCCTAGTCGGCCTGTTGGGTAATCTGGCACTGAGGGTGGCCCAAAACTCCTAATTTGTGTCACAATTTCTTATTATTTTAATAAACTATATATTGTTAAAAGGTCAAATGCAATCTCGCATTTCTTTGTTTCGATGGTATCAAATGACAATGCTCGATCAACAGGAGAGAGTGCTATCTTCGTCTTGTCTCTGGAACGGTGGGCTTGCCAGAAACATGTCAGAAAGATTTGATGAATGGCCATAAATTTGAAAATCATCCTCGTTTTGAATTAGATTAGTAATGATAAATCACACACTGGTTTTACAGGAAGATTAAACGTCATAAACTTTACATACAGGAACATACTAAGACCACCTATATCTTGATCGCGCTTCTCGACACCGTAAATAATTTTGAAAATTTCTTAACATGTGTGTGTGGGCGTAATTAAACTAAGTTTGAAATCCGAACTGGATGCTCATTAATGTTCACTTCCAAAATCAAGAGCAATAGATAAAAGAACAGTCTAACTGAAGTAGGACAAAAAGTTTGTAAAATGTATGGTACGTCCCTGTACATATTATCATGGTACATCCCTGTACATAATATCATGGAACATCCTTGTACATATTATCATGGTACATCCCTGTACATATTATCATGATACATCCTGGTACATATTATGGTACATCACTGTACATATTATCAAGGTACATCCCTGTACATATTATCATGGTACACCCATGTACATATTATCATGGTACATCCCTGTACATATTATGATACATCCCTATACATATCATGATACATCCCTGTACATATTATCATGGTACGTCCCTTTACATATTATCATGGTACACCAAGGTACATATTATTATGGTACACTCCTGTACATATTACCATGGTACATCTCTGTACATATTATCGTGGTACATCCCTGTGCATAGTATAACTGTACACCCCTCAACATATTATCATGTAAATTAAATCAAAACATTGCAAACATTATGAAGATAATTTAGAAGTTTCCGTCTGATCTACAGCCATTTACTGATTTACAGCTTTATTATTTCTTAATTGCAGAAGATTTTGCCGAGAAAACAAAACTGCATTTTGAAAGAAAATTTAAAACAACAATGTTAAACGTTACTTAAATGTACGTTCCATACCAACACTAACAAAATAAAATCAACGTTGAGCTTCTGAAAGTTGTGAAAAATGAATACTTACTAACTTTTGTTTGATATGTGGGGGAATAACACATGTCACACGGTTTTAATCTCTCAGGCTGACCACACGGACCATAGGTCTACCCATACGACCAGAGTTACTTATTAACATTACAACCAGGTACAAACTGACATGGTGGTACAAAATAAAACAATCCTAGTTTTGTCCGCACTTAAGGATACATACATTCATTTTGCAGGAAATCAATATGGAAAACGATACAAAAAAAATAAGTCATCCATCGTTGTAGTGGGTGTTGTTTTCTTTCTGTAACTTACCCTTCCAGCATGTACTATAAGGACATGTTGAAAAGAAAATTAAATACGAGATATCTTTGTAAACGATAAAAATGCGTACTTGCAGGTATTTGAAAGAAATTGGAGGCAAAATTCATAAAATGGGGGAAATTTCCGTGAGGTCAGACTGGTCATTATGCTTTACATTTATCGAGTTCGTCACTTGGTTTAAAGTAACTAATATCTTAAGTAATTTTCTGCATTCAAACCGAGGCAGAAGACATATGGTCCATCAGATTTCAGATTTACTTTCCCAACACATACGTTTATAAACAGTAACTAACATATACACAGTCTTGGTTACAAAGTTATCTCGTGTTTAATTTTTACCGCTGAAGACGTTGAAAAGTTTGCGTAATTCGAGCTGTGCTTATCTGCGGAAATCGACGAACTTCAATGCTTGACGCCAAACAGACACGAGCGAATAATTTGACAATCTGTCAATCTACCGTGTTCCAAATTTGTCTCACTTTTACATTTTTTTTCTTTTAAGAAAATAGGAATAATTAGAAATTCTACCATTCAAATATGAAAGACGTCATATTATTTCAAAACGACAGACGAAAGACTTTAAAGTGTAACTATCGTCCACTTTTCGAGAAAAAAAAAATGGCAGAGATTATGTGATTCTGCCTATTTGGACGTGTGTGCGTAATGATTGAAATCTTGGAACATGACTGATGATGGTTTGCAGATGTACATCTCTTGGGGTCAGGTCTTTGGTGGTGGGATCACTTTTCCATCTGTATTATTTTGCATAAAATATGTCATGATTTCAGAGGTTTCGTTTGTCGTACAAAACTATAATCGCTGAAAATATGGACTTGAAACCCTGGACGAGGATCAAAAGAAATATGTATACGTTTTACAACTTTGTTCCACCTCTCATCTCGGAAGGTGAGCGTGTGGCCACTACTCACATCACATTCTTTTATGCAAGCTAGAACAAGCTTTAGACATGGTCCCAAGTTTACCCTAACTTACAGTCAGGACATTGGCGTCCGCATGGTGGTGGTGGTGGTGGTGGTGGTGGTGGCAGCCGCCGCATCCTATTATAAATTGCCACCACTACCACCCGTAAAAAAAACTAATGTTGACACCCATTCCTACGCTAACATAAATTGTGGGGGAGGGGGGACAAAATGGGGCGCTTAGGGGGTAATCACTCTTTAGTTAAGTATCTGTTTCTCCATCTTTCACACTTCTTATTTACAAGCTAAGAAGCGGAGATACAGATATTAAATGAAGATAAATATATATATAATGTGTGTATCTACGCCTTAGCTCATTTGCATTTCATAACAAACGACTGATTTCATAATTTGGAATTACAATGACACTGAACGTTATGTATTGCTTGTGAAACAAGGTTTCGGAATTTAAATATTCTTTAAAATAGAATTCTTTATAATTATTAATAGATTATCACCCAAGAAATCTGGAGAACTCAATATCCTGTCATTTCCCGCCATTTTGGGAATAGAGTCTGCTTATTATCTATATAACTGTGCTGATATAAATTTAAGTAGTCATCGAGTGATATGATCAAGGCTATATTTAAACCACCCAGTGTAAGCACGTGTACAGAGCAATAGTCAAATGAAGCCATTGGAAACAAAATACTGTAATCAGCTAGGTGTACCAATCTTCCTACTGTAAAGAATGTAGATCTAGACATACGGTGTATACTGTTCAATGAGTTCATAGTCATTTTCTTTCTTCTACATAATCTTATAAGTGAATAGCATACGTTTTGAATATCCAACTCAGTATGTGTAAATTGCTCTGGGCCTCTGCTATTTTAAATTAAAATTGTATACAATCCAATACTGTATAATACTGTACACAAAAATATAGGGACACAACTGTCCAATAAAATAATGTACACAAATAATTACGGGGACGCATCAAGTCCAATAAAATACTGTGCACAAATATAGTTACATAACAGTCGAATAACATACTGTACGTAAAAAAGCTTGCAACGCAACGCTCCAATAACATATTATACACAAGTACAATGTAGGAAACAAAGGTTCTTTAAGATACTATACACAAATAAGTAGAGGGACCCATATAATCTAATACGATACTGTACACAAGAAGAATATAAGGACACAACAGACTCACACAGTCCAATAAGATACGGTACAAAAGTAAACAATAGGGACACATAGAGTCCAATAAGATAATGTACACAAGTAAAATATAAGGAAACAACAGTCCAATAAGATAATGTACACAAGTAAAATATAAGGAAACAACAGACCAAAAAGATAATGTACACAAGTAAAATATAAGGAAACAACAGTCCAATAAGATAATGTACACATGTAAAATATAAGGAAACAACAGTCCAATAAGATAATGTACACAAGTAAAATATAAGGAAACAACAGTCCAATAAGATCATGTACACAAGTAACATATAAGGAAACAACAGTCTAATAAGATAATGTACAGAAGTAAAATATAAGGAAACAACAGTCCAATAAGATAATGTACACAAGTAAAATATAAGGAAACAACAGTCCAATAAGATAATGTACACAAACTAGTATAGGGACCCATATAGTCTAATACGATATTGTATACAAGAATAATATAGGGACACAACAGTCCATTAAGATAATGTACACAAGTAAACTATAGGGACACAATCGTCCAAAGAAATACTGTACACAAATAAGTATAAGGACGCGTACAGTTCAATAAGATGCTGTACACAAATAAGACGCATACCGTCCGATAAGATATTATGCACAAGTATAGAGACGCAACATGCTGGTTTTGATAACAACAATAGCCTCAAAAAAATGCTATTCTAAATAATGTCTTAAGACGATGTTGGCCTTCGGAACAAGAGAGGTGTGTGTGTGTGTGTGTGTGTGTGTGTGTGTGTGTTGTTTTTTACATATACATATACTTCTTGTACTGAGAATAATGAAAATAATCGCTTCCCTTCACTGTGATTCCATTCACAAGTCAATAATCAGGAACTTATATTCTTCTACCACTTTTGTTCAAACGAAATTCGAGTGGGATTCGATTTATTTTCTAACTCTATAAAATGCTTTTTATGCTAGTATTAATTTTTCCATTATTTATTTGTGACGACAAGATGTTGTTGATGATGTAGATGCTGGAGCTGAAGTTTTAAACAGGGTGTAGAGAAGAAACAAGAAACGCCTTAGAATGGACTCAACCAAACTCGTGATTGATTCATCCTCCTAACATTTGCTTTGTAGAGTGCCCTGCCCGTTTTGAACAGACATTATTAGTATTTCAATTTGTAATGGTCATAAATGAATTAATAATTAATAATTATTGTTAAAGAAGGGATAAAAACCACAAAGTAATATAAACGTATTTTTGTTCAACTGGTATAACCTCCAGCTTTTCGTTTAGTTCGACCTGAAAAATTGGAAGAAGAATAAAACGTCTACAGTTATGTTCCCTATATTATAAATCAACATGTAATCCTTTAAATGACCTTTTAATAATTTTAGGAAAAATACTTTTGTTCACTTCATCTTTTGCAAAGTGAAAGACATGGAAGAATTGGTCTCATGATAAACAGAACGTGCCAACATAGAGTTGACATCATTTTAAACATAGTACATTAGGTATACATTAGGTATACATTAGGTATACTGGATAATTTTAAATGTCATCCAGGATTTCTGACATGATTCTCAGTTCTCATAAAGCAATAGAACATAAAAAAAATTGTATTCTTAAACGCAGGAAATTTCAAAAAGGTATTTAGTCTTTCATAAAATACAAGTTATCTGTATAACTAAATATAACCCACAATTAACAATAGCAACAACTGTAATATATCATATAGCTTAAATTTACACGGCTGCAATTTATGAATTGTCAAAAGAAAATAAGAAGTCGTCTTTTATCTGCCAATAGGCCTATTATTTTTTATTCATTGTCCAGCTGGACCCGTCTGTCTGAGGTATTGCATTCACGGCTGTTGCTTTGTTTATGTAAAAATAGTGAAACTGGAAAACCCAAACTTTACCCTCTCATCTAACTATAAAAATTGCAGTCATGTCTGTTCACGTGTGGGTTTTATCTATCATTTTCATATGACGTCATCCTAGAAAGATAACTGCAAATGTATATTTATTAAAAGGGTTTATATGTTCAATTTACTGCCAAACACACACACACACACACACACACATAGTCTGTGTGTGTGTTTGTGTCAACGCCTTTATTTTAACCCTCTCAACTGGCCCGTTTCATGTAAATGCAGATCAGAGCTGACTTTAGTCCACTCTCACCCAAAACTCTCACTGGTTTCATATTCATGTAATTCATGTGGTTCTCTGACATTAAAAATTGATGAGATGTATACTTACAGAAATCAGTCCAATAGAAAATTTGGTCCTTACCAAATCTCTACAAATGCCCCCTTCGCAGGATTCGGGATTTGTCTGTTTCATTAAGGAACAATTCAGGATTGGTCCGTTTTCATTAAGGATCAAACTGGATTGGCCCGTTTTTATTAAAGAAAAAAACATGACATGTGCTTTATTCTGTTATGTAAATGAAAACGCTCATTTTCAGGAAAGTTATTCGCAGATATACTCACAAATATAAAATTGGACAAATATGAAGAAGAATACCCATCACGAGAATCATATGAAGAGACGTGACACATTGCAAAGAAACAGCATGAGATCGTAATGATATTACAAAGGTATGCAGTTCAGGCAAATTGAAATTACACGCAAAAAGTATGGGTAACACACAAATTTTTGGACAATATTGTATCGATATATACCTCTATGCAATACATTTGCATTATAACGTAGAAGTACTGAATACCGTGTTATTACGAAATAATGTAAACATGATATAACTTCGCTTGGTCATTTAAAAGCATTGCTGATGTGCAATCTATGAAAGGTTTTTACTAGATCTTCGGCTTTTGCTTGACGGTATCTGATAGTTGAGAGAGAGAGAGAGAGAGAGAGAGAGAGAGAGAGAGAGAGAGAGAGAGAGAGAGAGAGAGAGAGAGAGAGAGAGAGAGAGAGAGAGAGGGGGGCCATGTATATCGGGAGGCCTTACAATAATGCAGTAACATGGGGAGGGGTGTGCAAATAACATAGCCACCTTGATTCAGCGTTAGAGAGCCTCGCGTTACGAATTGTATTAGAAAGAATACTTTCTCTTATGTTTACAACCATTCCTATCAGAAATAGTCTTCTTGGTTTGCAAAAGAACGTTGTAATGTAAATAAGCAACATAAAAACATCCCAAGTTCGAGAATTGAAATACATGAATAATGCATCCATGTTTTATCTGCGGGATGCAAAAATAGGTCCAAGACATCAGTAGATGGTAGAGATTACTCTGTCGTGTTGATCTAACGAATCTTTGTAATTTGGGGATAATTCATGTTTGTTGCTTCAAGAGATGCTGATAATTGTCACGTCAGATGCGAATGATGCTGACTTGGGAGAATCACATGCCATAGCCGATGTTCCATTTTCGAAGGAGGCCCTCTGTCATTAACCTATGGGGCATCAGAATAAAATGATTAATTACCTCAATGTCAGAACACACAATTTAGACTATATTTTTATATCTGGATTAAGTATATTAAACTTTGTTAGCCGACTACCACTGAATGTTTTATCTGTAGCAGTACCAACAAAAACATGTCATTATTGGTGTTATTCTTCTTATTTTCTTTCTTTCTTTCTTTCGTTCTTTCTTTCTTTCTTTCTTTCTTTCTTTCTTTCTTTCTTTCTTTCTTTCTTTCTTTCTTTCTTTCTTCTTCTTCTTCTTCTTCTTCTTCTTCTTCTTCTTCTTCTTCTTCTTTGTATTCTTCTTCTTTGTATTATTGTTATTGTTGTTGTTGTTGTTAGTATTGATGTTGTTGTTATTGTTTTAGTAGTAGTATTAGTAATATTAGTCACTACGACGACTACTACTACTACTACTACTACTACTACTACTACTACTATTACTACTACTGTTGATGTAAAAAGACCTAATTTTAATTTATTTTTTAATTTATTCTTTGTATCTAGATTAACTATTAAACTTTGTTAGGCGACTACCACTGAATGTTGTATCAGCGGCAGTAACAACAAAAACATGTCATTATTGGTCTTCTTCTTCTTCTTCTTCTTCTTTTATTATTATTATTATTATTAGTAGTAGTAGTAGTAGTAGTAGTAGTAGTAGTAGTAGTAGTGCTGTTGTTGTTATTGTTGTTTAAGTAGTAGTAGTAGCATTGGCAATAGTAGACACTATTACTACTACTTCTACTATTGATGCAAAAAAAAACGAATTTTATTATTTTTCAGGTTAGAATCGACATCTTAATGGGAAAAGTGTTATCTATTTTTTTTAAAATTTTAAATCATGTTTTATTGTTGCAATATTTTTTAATATTTGTCGTTTCTTTGTTGTTGTTTTTGTACTGGGATGGGAGAGGCTTGTGGGGTGTGGGTTTTTAAGAGGTGGGTGTCTTGTTCCATTTGCAACATTTAAAACCTGAATGGGGGGCCCCGAGTGGCGAGTGATCTAAAGCGCTGTCCGTTACGGATCACTGCCATCTCACCTCTTTCTGCGTGGGTTCGAGTCTAAGATTCGGCTAATGTGGTTATGTGAGAAAGCTTGCCAGTAGCTTCTCGTGGGTCGGTGGTTCTTTCCGGGGGTTTTCCGGGTTCTTCCTCCACCATTAATACTGGTCGCCATGTATAGCCTATATTGTTTTTAAAAATGGCGTTAAACCATAAAAACAAAAACGAAGAAAACCTGAATGTATCTATTGAAATAGAGACCTCTTTTCAAGCCATTCTTTGCTACATGTGGCTTATTTCAAACATACAAATCTGAAAAGCAACCATATAGGATGGATACTTCACAAATTCATCTTGGATACTATATCATTTTCTTGATGATGGGTACTTTACAAATTCATCTTGGATACTATATCATTTTCTTGATAATGGGTACTTTACAAATTCATCTTGGATACTATATCATTTTCTTGATGATGGATACTTTACAAATTCATCTTGGACACTATATCATTTTCTTGATGATGGGTACTTTACAAATTCATCTTGGATAGTATATCATTTTCTTGATTATGGGTACTTTACAAATCATCTTGGATACCGTATCATTTTCTTGATGATGGGTACTTTACAAATTCATCTTGGATAGTATATCATTTTCTTGATGATGGATACTTTACGAATTCATCTTGGATAGTATATCATTTTCTTGATGATGGGTACTTTACAAATTCATCTTGGACAGTATATCATTTTCTTGAAGATGGATACTTTACAAATTCATCTTGGATAGTATATCATTTTCTTGATGATGGGTACTTTACAAATTCATCTTGGATCCTATATCATTTTCTTGATGATGGATACTTTACAAATTCATCTTGGATCCTATATCATTTTCTTGATGATGGGTACTTTACAAATTCATCTTGGATAATATGTCATTTTCTTGATGATGGATACTTTACAAATTCATCTTGGATACTATATAATTTTCCTGATGATGGATACTTTACAAATTCATCTTGGATCCTATATATTTTCCTTGATGATGGATACTTTACAAATTCATCTTGGATAGTATGTCATTTTCTTGATGATGGGTACTTTACAAATTCATCTTGGATCCCGTATAATTTTCTTGATGATGGATACTTTACAAATTCATCTTGGATAGTATATCATTTTCTTGATAATGGGTACTTTACAAATTCATCTTGGATACTATGTCATTTTCTTGATGATGGATACTTTACAAATTCATCTTGGATAGTATATCATTTTCATGAGAAGACATTACGAACATGAGTCCCTTAATAGCATGAGAAACTGTTTTCCTTGACTGTGTTGTTTTATTTTATTTTATTTTGTTTTGTTCTGTTTGTTTTGTTTTGTTCATTTGTTTTATTTTATTTTAAATGGGCGGGAATCATATTTTTTCAGGGAATTGGGGGACAATTTCTCAATTTCTTACAGTCATCATATTCTATTTTTGTTTCACATCTTTTTCTTATGTTCATTTACACTTTGATTCTGCACTGTGAAAGGTAAAAGAATTCGTTTTTGTTTGAAAATTAAAATATCTGATTCCATGGTTATATACAGTTCAGTGGGGCCCAGAAAGGTAAGCGTTCACCATTACTGATCACTGACATCTCACCTATGTCTGCCTGGGTTCGAGTCTCAGATTTGGCCAATGTGAGTACTACCTCTGCCATTTATACTGGCCGCCACATATAGCCTAACGTGCAGAAAATTGGCGTTAAACAACAACACTACACCATTAAGAATTTTCATATTTACCATTCCGGTTCAAGGTGATTCCAATTATATTTGTGTCAAAAACTACTTAGATACTTAGAGTCGTCTTAGTTACATTTCAGTGGTAAATTACAGTTTTGCTTGTGCTTCTCTACCCCTGTCCAGATTATATAGATTCTTAAAAGTAATCCAGGATCCATTTTAAAGAATATCTTAAATGCTTAATAGTACAAAATCAACCCTCTACGCATTAAAGAACAAAACGTGTTCGGTTATTTATTTGAGTTCGCTTTATTCTTGCATGGTTTCACCTTCTTATCCGAGGTAAACCAATTAGCAAAACTATCATCTGTCATATGCACTCAGATCCTTCGTCCTTTGGGGACGTTTGAGAACGCCTCGCCTAATTGACTGATTATTATCGTCTCAAAATGTCTAATAAAAGTAATGAGAGTAACGACATTTGATGTTTTGATTCAATTTGCTGGTGTATCTATTCTCCGGTAATGAAGACGTCTCAATCAAAAATGTTGCTCTTCCTGCTAGCATGCTAAACATTTCATACAATGCGTTCCATACTAACTGTACATAACAGAAAAAGCAATACAATAATAAAAAAAATTAATAATAATAATAATAATAATAATAATATTATTATTATTATTATTATTATTATTATTATTATTATTATTATTATTATTATTATTATTATTTGTAATATAGGCTACTAACCCATGATACGTGTCCATACATCATGCGGAATTTCAAAATTTGATAGTGCGTAACAAAAGAACATCGTATATATAAGAAGTAATCTACATGAAAGTAATAATTATTGCTTTTTTCGGATATTGGTGAGATATAATTATATACTGCAAAGTAATCAAACAATTGGATGTAAGTGTAACCCTAAAACTTGCGTGAAGATTTGTGATATTGATGTAAAGTTTTGTGTAGCAGAAATCGTTTATAAAAGGGTTTCTCAAATCTTGAAGGCTTTTATAGTAAACATTGCTAACTTTGTCATCACAATTTTCCTAGATAATTCATGTATAAAGGATCTAACGTTTTCTAAAGTTGGAGTTCTTATCGCTTGATTAGTAGAGATGATTAATCAAGGCCTTATTTATTGCTTGATTAGTAAAAATGACCCGCCAAGATGTTTCTTATTGCATGATCAGTATTCATAATTTGTCAAGACTTTTCGTATTGTTTGATTAGTAGAAATGATTTTTCAAGACTTTTCTGATTGCTTGATTAGTATTCATAATTTGTCAAGAATTTTCTTATTGCATGATTAGTATCCAGAATTTGTCAAGACTTTTTGTATTGCTTGATTAGTAGAAATGATTTGTCAAGACTTTTCTGATTGCTTGATTAGTATCCAGAATTTGTCAAGACTTTTATTATTGCTTTATTAGTAGAAATGACTTGCCAAGACTTTTCTTATTGATTGATTAGTAGAAATGATATGCAAAAACTTTTCTTATTGCATGATTAGTAGAAATGGTTTTTCAAGACCTTTCTTATTGCTTGATTAGTAAAAATGACCTGACAAGACTTTTCTTATTGCTTGATTAGTATCCATAATTTGTCAAGACTTTCCTTATTGCTTGATTAGTAGAAATGATTTGTCAAGATCTTTTTTATTGATTGGTTAGTAAAAATGATTTGTCAAAACTTTTCCTACTGCTCTCCACTTTATAATTCAATCGCATTTCCCATTTATTTAATGCAATCGCGTTAATGTCCACTATATATTCCAATCGCATTATTTTGCAAAGGAATTAACAGACATGTTTAAATCAGTATATATCAATCTAACGTGTTAGAAGCAAGGTGTTAAAGTAGTTAGTGTGCCGGTAATGCGACTGAAAGGTTGCTTGTTCGAATCCTACCTTTCTTGTGCCATAAAAACCAAACCAAACCGAACATATCCAGCTTTTTGCTAATCAATCCAGATGCAAGATAATGATAATTTAGAAAGAAACTAGTTCGGAAAAAATGGCAAAATATTGTGCAAAACTGGCGTTAAATTTGCCTTAGCGAAAAACGCAAATGCAGTAAGAAAAATAATTTCACAACTTTACGCGATTTTATCTTTGCATCTATATAACAAAAGCGAAAAAATAATAAAAAATAAAAAGAGCGAAGCCGTGAAAATTTTGTTCTCTATAAAACGCTTTTTCAACATTAATATTTTGCGATGCACTTGTAAGTCCACCCGTGGAGACTGTAAATAACGATTTAGTATTACATCCTTTAATTTGTTCAAATTTACTGTTGTTTTCTTTTGTTAATTATTAGTAGTATATTTTTCACTTTCAGAAAACAATAAAACAAAAATATTTCAAAGTTGTTAACTTTGAGTGCTATTAAAATATACAATAAATGTAAGCATTTTTTTTAAAAAATCCTACCAAAATTTGTATTAATTGAGACTATGCATCATCATAAGAAATCCGTCATAAAGTTCTAATATAAACCTGACATTAGACAGTGAAAGGCTGCTTAGAATAACAAATTCGCTAATTATTTGTATTGTGTTATTCGCTTCAACAACAACAACAACAACAACAACAACAACAATAATAATAATAATAATAATAATAATAATAATAATAATAATAATAATAATAATAATAATAATAATGTAATCGAATGAAATGAAATTTATTATTATCGTCATCATCAAAACAACCGAAAAGCAAGAAATAATTATTATTATCATCATTATAATCGTCGTCTATTTTTTATCGTAAACACAACCAAACCTCTTCTGCAGGAATTTGCTGTTTATTTAGGCTGAAATTCATGTTTATTCTCTCTCTCTCTCTCTCTCTCTCTCTCTCTCTCTCTCTCTCTCTCTCTCTCTCTCTCTCTCTCTCTCTCTCTCTCTCTCTCTCTCTCTCTAGAAACAATGAGGTATTTAAAAAGCAAAAAGATTTGGTAATCGCATACCCAGCTGAATCAATTACTAAACATTAAATTCTTCCTTACTTAAATTTCTTACAAATTGAAGAAGCACTGGTTTGAGAACATATATTGTGCCATATCTTCACTTTCGTGACGGAATGATCGCCTCAGGCTACGAAACGTGCCAGCTGATTGGTTAGTGCGACAGCTGTTGCAAGGTTTGGACCACCTCCCTGACAGTTTACGGGCCGTTCATAAACATACAACTAATGAGGTACCGCGCAAAATAAACTGCCCCCTCCAACCTAACAAGTTTGTGTTGAAAAGACGTTGGAGCGATGATAGAAATTTCCACCTATAATGGAATAAATTTAGAATGTGCGGCAAGGATCCCGCACAAGAAAGAATCCTTGTCCAAGCACATGTGACTTATTCTTCCATGGGATTATTCAGTGAATAGATAACTCGCCATAGTGTATTGTCAGTGTTTGATTTCTTTATTTTTTTTTTATTTTTAAAATAGATCAAGTATAGTATACATATATTGGTGAAAAGGGTTGGAACCCAAAACTGCAATAAACCGAAGATCATACAGAGACCAATATTGAACATGCATAAGGAAGAAATCCGGAAGCACCAGCAATATAGTCTTCCTTTATGCATCCAATGACTGCTATTATTAGATTGAGTGATCCTTCAAAGTGCACCATACAATGGAAATTCATTAAAAAAAAGGATTGCGGGAAGCAATTTTTCTTGAAAAATTCTTGAGGTAGGCCAATCCGGCATTGTAGCAAAATAGCCTTTAGTCAAAAATGCCTCGTAAAAGGAAAGAGATCGACAGTTGTAGCGAAGACAGTGATGATTCCAGAAAGCATACAAAAAATAACGGTCACCCAATTCAGAGGAATGCTGCCAATGCACGAGAGCGTGCTAGAATGAGGGTATTAAGTAAAGCATTCTCCAAACTAAAGACAACTTTGCCTTGGGTACCACCTGACACAAAACTGTCCAAACTGGACACTCTACGTTTGGCGGCTAGTTATATTGCCCATCTGAATCAACTTCTGGAGGGAGGCGTGGATGACTGCACCCAACAAGCTTTTATGCATCCCATTAACCTGGTGAGTTTGATTTAACATGTCCTAAGTGTTTGCATGGTCGGCACTATCAAAGGTAAAATGTCAAGTCGTTTGTCACTAGCACCGTTGCCAAGATAACGTATAAAAGTCATAGTAATAATACCGACTATCCTCGCGTACAAGTCGATTCTAATTGCAAGCAACAAAGATCATACTACGAATGCAGATCAGGGTCCATGTTGTTTTGTTCTATTGTTTACTCCTACCAAAGTTCACGGACCCAAATCTTCCGGTACATTATGCGAGGCCACATCTGAGTCATTGCAGTCTGTAGTTGGACTCCACTTTTTACCGAATAAACACGGTTAAAGCTACAATCTGATTCATTATGGCATTTATAACATCATTATCACGACAATACACACTGATAAAGTAAAAAAAACGTATATGGCATCTTAAGTTATTACAAGGCGTAGGCTTCTTCCAAACCGCTTCAGTCTAATAATTCACACTGGATCGTAAAAATGCGACGACAAAAATGTCAAAACCTTTATATAGATCAGCAAACTCATTCACGAAATTATTAATGACTGAAACATAGAATATTACGATTATTATCGATTTGCAGATATGGTTAATTAACTCCGGTACTAAAAGAAATTAGCGTAGACCACAATTGACATTGTCTTTAGTTGTTATATCAATACAGGATAAGAACGGAGTGCATCTATAAATATAAACATACATCACTGGTTTCTACATTACACTTAGAGTAAGAGACAATCCAATAATAATACAAAACAGAAATATATTTGAAGATATTTTAGTACATACTAGTCAATAAAACTCTAGACCAAAGGACATGTCATGGGCACCGTGGTCCTAATATCTTTAAAACATAATAGCTAACGAATACATTTGGTCTGATGAACCGGTACAAAGCAATTGAACCATTTTCCATTTTTCTTAAGTTCAAAGACTTAATACCTTCACGTGACTAATAATATATTTATAACTTGTACTGAAAACCGGATAATTCAGACCAAACACATTTGGGCCCAATACAAGGATATCAAGGACTGGAATAACTTGGTACTAAACCCCTATTCAACTGGGGCACAATGTACTTAGATAAAGTCTTTATTAAAAGAAAAATCGGACCAATCATCAAATATGGTCCCTACGTCTTTCTGCTTGGTGGAAATCGTCTCACTACGACATCATATGGACAAAAGATCTTTGTCTTCATTGAAATTAGTTGTTTGTTTTTTTTTTAAATTAAAAATACTTCGTTGTCATCTATTGAATTATGAATAACTCTGTATTTTTTAAATGTATGGTACAATAATAAGACATTGGAGTTCAAACAAATTTAAGCTTCATGGGTCAAACAAAAACTTTAGAATCCCAAATGTTACATGTAGATGCAGTTCGGATATTATTTTTACAGGGAAATGCTTCAGCATCAGAAACATCTTTCTCTTAAAAAGCAGATGTAGTCTGTCTTCAGAAAGTGAGCAAGTCTCCACAATTTTCCATGATCTGTCTTGAGTTAGCTCTTTCTAAATTAGACAAATACATTGTGTCTGCCACGAGTCACATCAGAAAATGATAACAACTTGTCGGTCTATTTGTAAATAAGACTGGATTTTACAATTAGAGAAACATGATAATATAACTGGAGGAAATATATAAGAATTAATCCCGTTAACATAAAATTACAATGCGTTTTCAAGGATTTGTGTGCTACATTGTTTTATCATGTCTCATCGCTCCTAGTCTTTCTAAAAAATATGTCATGTATGGAAAATGCCTCGATAATTATAAATTCGGTGTCTTTATTTTCTATTATATATATATATATATATATATATATATATATATATATATATATATATATATATATATATATATATATATATATATATATATATATATATATATATATATATGAAGAAAAGAGCTCTCTTTCGCGAATGATGTTGTCTTTCGATAAATATACACTTGCGTACATTCTAGCCATATCTAATACTTAGGATTTCTTTGGAAGCATTTTGGAAACTATAATAACTATCCAAAGAGTTTCCGTAAATGACTTAGATGGCGTTAGGGCGCTTACCACAGTGGACGGCAGACACGTGCGCTGTGAAAGGCCATGATGCCGCAAACTTAATAATTAATTTGAAGTAAGCAACTTTTCACACATCTTTTATGATGTCATCAAATAAAGACGTGTTAGCATTATTTCAATTCAATTCGTTAGATAATCTGAAAATCTCATTGGTTGATGATATATTTCAGCATACTATGTAATGAGTTAATGTGCCACCCAGGGTGGCGTTAAATGGGGAGGCACGTGTCAACCTTAAGAATAAAGTAAGAGGGCTCGTTGTCGCCACCTTTATATTTATTTTAATTTTCAGAATACACCTTCTTGTAGGAATATTTCATTATCATGTTTTATAAACACTATATAGGTGATTTGTAAGGTTTTAAAGACTGTTTTGAAATTGCTTTAAATAGTAGGTTTTATAGTGCTTGGTAGTACATGTAATTCTAAATTGAAACCAAATTTGAATTTGCGTTTAATTTTGTTTCTAATTACTCCTTTATCTAGTAATTGTTCAATGAACCTGATGAAGCTTGACATTTGAAGACATTTAACGGTGAAATTTATTCTTATGATATTGCACTGTATACACAAATGTAATTATTCTGAACATCAAAGTTTTATATTTAAAATGAACCTATGCA
This sequence comes from Unio pictorum, assembly GCA_030141615.1. NCBI lineage: Eukaryota > Metazoa > Mollusca > Bivalvia > Unionida > Unionidae > Unio > Unio pictorum. The sequence goes on along the minus strand of JARLTB010000085.1, from coordinate 5,239,163 downwards.
TAATAATTTTTAACTTTTTAGAGTTATTATGATAAAACTAAATTCTCGCTTAGCTCTACCTTCATCATTGGTCTAAAAAAAAAAAAGTCAATAATATTTAATAAGAACCAGTGTGAATTTCGGTTTATGCAGCAGTATAATGTTGTATGTCTTACTATGTGAAATTATAGTTACATATAGTAATAATTAATTATCCTGTAACACAAATTGGTGGTTTTGTAATATTTTTTATTTGTCATATGTTAATCTGTGTAAAAATAATTATTGTAGCGTGTGTATTCATGCCTTACAGGAAGTCGAACGAATCTGATGTATACATTTGACATGCAAATATGACAATAAAACGTTTACAAATCTTTAAGTGTAGATTTAAATGAGTTAAAGAATGTCAACGCCACACCCTTATTAAAGTTTCTAACCAGTAATCCCAAAATGTAAGAGAAAAAATAGATGATTTCAATTCAGTTTTTAATCATACATAAAATTGAAACTTACATTTTTTAAAAATGAACACTGAAAGACTTGTATATCTTGATGTAATAATATAGCAATGAATATTTCTAAATTAATGTTTTTCCTTGGGAAATTAAAGTAAACATTAAGCTTATGAATTTAGAGGACAGTAAACTCGTTTTTTCCGCTCTTATGTGTGTGTGTGTGGGGAGGGTCCTTTGGGTGGTGGAGCCGAGTCTCTTCCAAGAAAGACAGAGTGTCTGTCTCTCATCATTAGGCTGGACTAAAGGTGTTTCGAACTCATCTTTCTCTATAGAAGGATTTATTATCAAGTATCCTTTGTTTTCACAAATTCAAAGATAAAACTAAATTATCAAATAGACAAGTCTGAAAGAGATAAAATGCGAATATCACTCTGTAAGGTACACATGTTTTTTTAAAAACAAATTATTATTATTATTATTAGTAGTAGTAGTAGTATCAGTATTAATAGTAGTAGTTGTTGTTGTGTTAGTAGTAGCAGCAGTAGTAGTAGTTGTAGTAGTAGTATTTCAGATCAATAATTTATTATAATGCACTTCACAAACCAATAATTTCCACTACTGAATAAGTAGAAAGATAATATGTGATACCCCCACCCCCAACGAATGGTTTTCAAATCATATTTTTTTCACTGGTACGTATAATTCAATCGATATATAAATCATGCCCATATATGTCCAGATGTCCATTTGTACAATTTACTTAAGTTTTTAGAGATGACATTATTACTTCATCTTTGCCTGTAGAGAGATAAATATAAAAAAGAAATATACATTTTCAAAAAAGACGTAACGGAAAGAAAAGATACAATACATTAATTTGTCACATTTAATTTTTTTCTTCATACAAACCGTTAAATACACGTGACAAGTACTGGCCCAAATATTAAGTGGTTACTTATGTTATATAGAATATAGATTATCGTGCCAGCCCTACAAACATTCATCAGGGTGACAACCTTGAATGAAGATAATAATAATAATAATAATAATAATAATAATAATAATAATAATAATAATAATAATAATAATAATTTCTGCAATTGGAAAGAAATTGAAAGTTTAACTGTCGTATTCTGATCTTGAAACGTGCACACCTGGAGTTATTAGTCTGTGTAAACATTCATGACAAACAATCTACGCAATGCAAAAGAAATCCGTTACAATGCCAAAAAAATACATATATATGGTCAGCCCGAGCAATTTATAGATTTTATTTTTTGGTAGCGTGTACTTTTGAAGCATTACATAAAGAATATTGGTTTCGATAACCATGAAACGAATTAATGGTTTTATTTTCTTCACAAACCTAGATAAATGTAAAAGTTATTAGGTGCGTTACGGTTTTTTTTCTCCTGACAATTAACAGGTAGACTATGTATGGATGACATATATCAATCAACTATCACATACCAGCTAGATATAAATGTTTACATAATGAAGTAGCCTGAAATAAAGCGAAGTAACTGAGTATGGGACAAACTGGTTGGTCATAAAACGTTTGACCAGCCAAGTACTGGACACATAATAGGGTGGCCGGAAATAGATAGAATTTAGTAAATAGCATCATCACATTTATCTGATCCTAACGACAAGAATTTTCATTTAATTTTCCTGAAATGTTCACAACATAATTATGTGTATTGTTTTTTTATCACAAGGAAACGGACTCAAAACAAGCAGTGACAGGTTTAAGAATATAATTTATGACACGCAATCGTTGCAAATAAAAACACCCGTTGCAATTTAAAAAAAATATATCTCCGTTGATTCGAAATATCAGTTATAGAATACGTCCATTGCAAATGCGAAATATATTAATGGAAAAACAACCACATTAAATTAATTTTAAACAAACTTAATTTTGTATCCATGCAAATATTTTCGGTATAAGAAAACGACTAGGGAATTTATGATCGCGAATATTTTCAAATGAAGTTGTATTTTAGTAGTAAAATAAAAAAGGAAAGATGTTTAACACTTGTTATAGATTACGGTATTTTCAAGAAATATGTGAATATAATGTTCAAGTTACTGGTAACTGTAAAATTGGATTAATTTGTATATTTATACAAGTAATCTTTCTTTATAGATGAATTTGTCATATAGCCTTTTCATTTTCATTCTTTTGAATATATTAATTAAATCTGACTTAACTTGAGACGAAAATATAGATAAAATATACAAATAAAATAAAATATAGATAAAATATACAAATAAAATAAAATATAGATAAAATATACAAATACAATAAAATATAGATAAAATATAGATAAAATATAAAAATAAAATAAAATATAGAGAAAATATACAAAAAAATAAAATATAGATAAAATATACAAATAATATAAAATATAGATAAAATATACAAATAAAATAAAATATAGATAAAATATACAAATAAAATAAAATATAGATAAAATATACAAATTCCGGGTACTGCTAATACAAAACGATGAACAATTATTATTATTATTATTATTATTATTATTATTATTATTAGTAGTAGTAGTAGTAGTAGTAGTAGTAGTAGTAGTAAGTAGTGGTAGTAGTAATAGTAGTAGTAGTAGTAGTAGTAGTAGTAGTAGTCCGTGACATACAAGACGCACACGCAATTCAGTCATGGTCCCTCTGATACCCTCCTCCTTTTGGATGTCCGTTCTGTAAACCAGACAGTATATCCAGCATTGATTACCTCTTTTATAAAAAAAAAACAAAAACAAACAAATAAAATTGCAAAATTTACCAGAAAAGGTGCAGAAAGAAAACAATCATTGCATGGTCATACGCACTGGCCACAATAAAAATACACAACCCAACCCTCGAGTTACTCGAAATCAGTTGCCAGATATCTGTCAAAACATCATCCCGTTACCCAGCTTCTATCACAATAAGACCGTTGCAAATTCAATGTCTTTTTATGCATTTTATTATTTAACATGAACTGCTTAGAATACGACCCAAGAGATGTTTTTTTTTTTTTTAATAACGATGGATCCACAAATTTAGATACAAAATTTACTCTTTCAGACAATTGCGAGTTACACCCTATCATGGTCATACTTAACTGAGGGAATACGTGCGCATGTGCATTCTATATTTTTATCGCAAAACAGGAAAGATGATGGAAATATAGTTACATTAATTGCAGTGAATACAATTTCGTGAACATAAACGTTTCTATACTTTAGATATAAATTTTATGTAAATCATTTAAAAATGGTCTCTGAAAAAATTTGTAACATTAGAGTTAAGAGTCGATATAGATAAAAATGAAAAAGATATAGGTTTTTCATATTATTATACAATTTTATTCATGTTAATTATTATTTAATTGAAGAATATGGAATTGGATACAGGTTAGCTAATTTATATAGATCTTTCCCAAAAAAATGTTCCAAATGCGAAATTTATTTTCCAGAAAATTTAGCATATATGAAAACTAAGTCAAATTTGTATTTCAAACTAAAATATATATAAGGTAAATGAACAACTTGAGAGAGAGAGAGAGAGAGAGAGAGAGAGAGAGAGAGAGAGAGAGAGAGAGAGAGAGAGAGAGAGAGAGAGAGAGAGAGAGCACATTATGGTGTATCGGTTTCTAATTTCAGTACTAAAATCATCAGGGTTTACTATATTTGTGAACTTATGCATATTGCAGATTTTGTTTCGCTCTACAGTTTGACGCTACCTTTCAATAAGGAATGTCGTAAGAACCCAGCTGAACCATAGAAGGAAATAGCTAGGAGCTTTGAGTATTAAAAAAGGCAAAATTGACAAGAAAGTTTCCAGTATTAATTATAATTTCACTACAGCTGAAATTAGGAATAAAGCATTGGAGTCCGTCTTTGTTCAATGTTCTTTCTCTCTCTCTCTCTCTCTCTCTCTCTCTCTCTCTCTCTCTCTCTCTCTCTCTCTCTCTCCAGTCTATATTTTATGTTAAAAGATTTATTAGCCCACACCACATAACACAAATTATTTAGATACATTCTGAATAATGCTAACGATCATTATTTATAATACTTTATACTTGTACAGGATCAGACGAAGAATGTTCCAGAAGTAACACCTGCAATAACATTGCAGACGATTTTCAATTGATTGATGTATGATTAAGTGAAAATAGCTAAGACGTAACACAAAAGTCATAGAGCACTCCAAGACTTAGCTGACATTTTGTTGATTACGAACAGTGATAGAAGATTTTTCTGGTAGTTCAGTCGATATCGAGCCGTGATACAAGATTTATAGTAATTCAATATTTCTAAGGTTTATATACTAACCTCTATTATCCATACACTATCTTAAATATAACTGGTAACATGGAATGCTCAAAACGTTATTTCAATCCAATCCAGATACACAACAAATTTTGAGAATAAAACTTGATCAATTGATGAGCTCGTGATCGACATGAAAATTTATATTATATTTAAATATCAAGTAATTTAGGTGCCATCAAAGTACATTGATGTTTAAATATAACTTTGTCAAGAACCTTTCGCATACCAGATAGAAGAGAAAATAATTATCTGTTTTTACTCCTTTCTTTTTTGACGACGTGATATGCGGTAGGCAAACTAGTCAGGAGAGAAATTGATTTATCGTTAGGTCTGTTTTGACTCCTTTCTTTATATCAGCGAGACATGTGCTAGTTTCCACAGCGTGGAAACACATGGGATCAATAACTTTTTAAATAATATTCGCAAAAGGCCAAGGGTATACATGTAACAGTTTTAAAATAATTTGGTCTACTCCCAGTGGAGGAGTTTAGACATATTGTGGTGAGGTGGGAGTTAGGGGTAGGGTGAACGTCAACAAGAGGGTGAGGGGATTGTCGGATGGAACCTCAGGAGGCAATATTCCTGGAAGAACTTGCATTTTAAACGTTTTCAGTGCTTACGTTTGACATCTGATTGTAAAGAAAACATACTGCAGGAAACGTTTGACTGACTGTTTTGCACTAATTGGGGTGAGGGCCTCTAACTTCCCCACCATACCACAACTCACATCCTAGTCTGAGTTTCCTCTGACCCTTGCTACCCCATTTGTTATTATTTGGACATTTATATTGAGGTGTAGGCTTTATCGAAACGTTTGAATTCGCCGACATTTGGTGTCGGCATAGGGTAGCTACTTTCTAACCGACCTAGCAAACTTGAACGCCTTTTCATCGAAATATATATGCATGGAATAGATAGGAATATGATTTTTTCCCTTCAAAATCCGCTGACAGACGAGACAAATGTATATCGTTGCTGCAACTTGACCTGGATCTTGCCATGTGCATTTTGAGTCACATTACAAATCCACACGCGCAACCTACATGTCCAACTTTTTAATAGACAGTGGCCTCTGACCCTGCACCCAACATAAATGTCCAAATATCAGAAATGGGGTGACAACGGTCAGAGGAAACTCGGACTACTCCCACCTTAAAATCAGCTAAATAAACTTTGCTAGAGAGAAGAAATTAATCAACCGTTTGTACGTGCCCTGATTAATTGTTGAATAGTTTGGTATTGGGTTCTGATGACCTTAGTCCTCAGTCTGTCTCTTTGTTATATCTCTCGACATAACTGATGTGAACAACGTTTAATGGTGAGGTTTAATCGTGATTCATTGTAGTGATGACATCCTTTAGCAAGATTTAAACGGTGTAAAAAAAAAGCGTACATCCCTGCTAACTGAGGTATCGTCGTCAAACACCTGATTTGTATTACGAGATCACAGAATATATACAGATTAATTGCATTATAATCAAAACATCCCTCTTAAAAGTACAACTGATCTTAAATGATGTATCGATAATAGCAAATGTGATTTCACGGCCAGGAGGTGTTTCGTTAACTCTTGAAGAAAGAAAAGAACAATGAATATACGTAAAATTAATGAGAGATTTCTTATATTACTGATAAAGTTAACCCATATATGCTTTTCAAAATTGCTTTCCGGAACCAGGAAAAATATGGCACTCAATCAATACAAAACTGAGGTCAATATTTGAACTCAAACGTCAAAACCACACAGCCTTATTTTCAAAAACGTTTTCAAAAATAAAATGGAACCATCAAAAGTCAAATATTAGCTTAATTATATATTTTTTAATTGTCTGACATAAACATGTAAGTAATACTAAAATGAAACATTATTATCTTGTTGGTTTCTCCACATACGTGCCAAATTTGAATTAAATTGGTAAACTTGAATTATTGTGTTTTTGAGTCTTAATTCAAACAGTGTCTTCAATTTCAATGCAACTTGGCCTTTATACCGAAACACTAATGTCTCTTAGCACATAAAAAAACTAAATTCAGATTGAAAATAATCTTTTAATGAAAATAATAAAAGTTTCAATGTAAATATGAGAACTATCGTTGCTTTCTGATTAAAAAAGTGAGTGATTATGGGGCTCAGTATCAACAAGAGCTACTACTACCATTGCACAATTATCGTCATCCTCCTTGTCGTTGCCATTATTGTCACAAAGATCTGTACATTTTGCATTTGAAACTTCGTATATCATACGTTTGATAACTATCTTTAACTGCATGGTTATGTTAATCTGACTCTTGGAATTTTCCATGACCGAGCTCGATTTCCTTCATTTTGTTAATGCTTCTTTTGCAAAATAAATCATTGCTACTTAGTTTAACCTATTGCATCTGAAACTGACTTTTCTATGTGATCTAACTGTTTAAACTAGCATATTGAAGAGGTATAACAAGAACATAGATTACGGAGTATTTCTCTTCATGAATGAATTTGGTTCAGTGCCCCCTCCTCTTCCAAGTCTCTCTCTCTCTCTCTCTCTCTCTCTCTCTCTCTCTCTCTCTCTCTCTCATGTAAATGTGTACGTTTTGGTTGCAGGTATTACTGACAGTTACAAAAACACAAGGTACGATCAACCTTCATTAAATTCAGATAAGTGATTATAAACGTATGAGCAGTTATATTTTGCAAGGGATGTAATTATTTGTAAATTTATAACGTTGTTCTGATTTTTATGCCATAAACTGTTGAGGAAATTTTATTTTCCATAAATTTCGAAAATATTATAAAGGTATAGTTTTTTTTTGTTTGCATCACCTATTATATCATTAAAGCCTATGAAAACTAAGAAAATGGACGGAAATTATCTCTCTCAAAATTATTAACATAACATTTTTACTTGCCGTTTTTGTGATTGTGGACCATTTAAAGTTTAATCTCATTTTTCAAGATTACACCGTCATCCGAAATGTCGTAGACTGTTGTATGTACATTTAAAATATGTATGTATGTATGTATGTATGTATGTATGTATGTATGTATGTATGTATGTATGTATGTATGTATGTATGTATGTATGTATGTATGTGCGTGCGTGCGTGCGTGCGTGCGTGCGTGCGTGCGTGCGTGCGTATGCATGTATATATGAATTTGATCCAATTACATCATCACTGCTGCATGAGTGCTTAGATCCAATATTGCCTTCACTAACTGGTGTTATTAATACCTCTCTCTCATCAGGGGAATTCCCATCATTTTTTTAAACTGCCCATGTAAAGCCTTTGCTGAAGAAACCAACACTTGACCATAACGATTTAAAGAACTACCGCACAGTTTCTAATCTCCGGTTCATATATAAAAAAAAATCTGTGAAAACGTTGTTCTGACCCAACTTGTAACTCATTTGAATTCAAACAGTCTTTTAAGCAATGTACAGTCTGCATATCGCCCTTGCCACAGTACTGAAACTACTCTTCTGCCTAGGATAGCGGAAAGATTACAGTCCTCACCCACCTTGATTTGTCCGCAGCATTTGACACAATATACCATGATATATTACTTCACCGTCACCAGCATGTAGTTGGCATTCACAATACAGCCTTACTGTGTTTCAAGTCATACTTAGTCAACAGGACACAAATTGTATCTGCAAATGGAATACACTCCAACTTAGTTGATGTATGTTGTGGTGTTCCACAAGTATCTGTTATTGGACCTGTTCGCTTCATTCTATACACGCAGCCGCTCTTATGTGTCATAGATAATCATCCAGTGTATCACCAATTGTATGCTGATGATACCCAAATATACTAGTCTAGCCACCCAACTTAAGTTGATGTTACCATCTAAGGATTAGAGAGGTGCATTTCTGATGAGAAATCATGGATGCCATGTAACAAGCTGCAGATGAATGATGATAACAATGAGGCCATTCTGATCACAACAAAAAGATTTTCTTTACATCACACAATAAATATCAGCAGCACCAACATTAAATTCACAGTCAGTACGAAACATAGGTGTTACTCTGGACAGTACTCTCGCGTTGCACCAACATGTCATGAACATGCAACGCTGCATATCTTTCAAGACTTGACTACTGTAATTCAATTAGTTCTGGGGCGTCTCAAGATGTACTCTTGAAACTTAAAAAAAAGTTATAAACACAGCTGCTCGGATCATCCTTAGAGTACCTCGATCAGAGCACACCTCTACGCTGCTCTATACCATACACTGGCTATCCATTATATATCCAGAATCAAACACAAAAGTTGTTCTCTGTGCTACGTTTCACTGACGGACTCCAGTCCAACATACCAATCTGGCCTCACCCATGTGTACACACCAGTAAGATACTTACACCCCGCTTCTGACAATCGTATACTCGTTGTTCCCACTATGAAAACGAAGTCATATGGACAACGTTCTTTTGCATACCAGTGCCCAACTACGTTGCACGAATTGCCCATTGAAATCAGACATAAAGACACAGTGATCCATTACAACATTGATCTTAAAATTCACTTTTTTCGACTGCAAGAACAAATTTAAAGACCTAATGTTTTGAACCTTAAATATTTTCTATATCTTTTATGTTTTCTAATTTTATGGTGTATTTTTTATGTTAATATTATTATATACGGGATAGTTCATAAAGAAAACACGAATATTATATATATATGTATGTATGTATGTATGTATGTATGTATGTATGTATGTATGTATGTATGTATGTATGTATGTATGTATGTATGTATGTATGTATGTATGTACGTATAAGGTTTAACGCTACGTCAACACAATACTTCGTATATAGTGTCGATTAAAAGTGATGAAAAAATTCAAATAAAAATTATTTAACAAATTTTAAATTTAAAGTTCAAATCAATGCATGATTTCTTAAATACAAAACAAAGTCGATTTAAATGGTTCGATAACCAGCTGATGTAGAATAATGCGTGGTAGCCACAAGAGAACGTGTTGGGCCTAACATTTTTTATATCAATGATCTACTGTTAGTCAATACAGTGAGAATTTTTTATGATGATACGAAAATCTATGTTTGTTTGATTAACCATGAGATGTATATAGCCCAGTAAGTTTAACTTCAACTCGACGAATGTAAACAAACGCATACTGAAAGAACACAAACGATTCTCAATATCATTAGAGAAAAATTCATTGAAAATTAAAATTTATCTGAAGAAAATCTTGTAACAACTCTTGATAATAAATTGAAATTTGTATTACACGTACAAACAGTCATTATAAAGGCATTCTGGGATATTTATAAATTCTTGTCTGGTTAGTCTTAAATAAGAAAGGGTGTGTAATTGTAGATACAGTGCAGCGAAAAGTTTCAAGAACTGTGAAGTCGCTGAGACAAAGAAGTTATCAGGATTGGACAGATTGCTAGAGCTAACAGCCTGACATGATTGATTTTTTGTGTTAAATAAAAATGGCATAGATTATGCATACGAAGCCAAGTTATTTATTCGACACCCAGTCACCACTATTGGACTGCATGCATTAAAACTGTTTAAAGAACGAAAGAACCTCCATATATTAATAATCAGAGAAAAAAAAATTATTTTCAAAAATAAAAGTGTTGAAATTTGAGATAGTTTACCATTTCATAGTGTGACTGCAGAGACACAAAATAAATTCAAATCAAGGTTTAACAATTTTCTGGAACGATTTACACATTCAATGACACTGATTATACTCAAAACACTAAAAGAAGATTAACAACAAAATAATGGATCGCAAGAAAAGTAAGCTTTTTTTCCTTACAACAGTTTGAATAGTAAATAAGAACAATAAGAAATAGTTCTAATTTATTTTTTTATATTAAACAGTTTGACTTTCACAGTAGCGTATATGTGTCCAACGGGAACAGGGTACGGCAACCTACGGTACTCGTGCAACAAGAGGTATTGTGTGGCACACGAAAGGCAGCAAAAGTCTCGATTTTGACAATGTTACTCTCTTACTGGTGGCACGCGCTTTTCCATTTTGTTGTTGTTGTTGTTGTTGTCGGATTTAATGCCATTTCTCAGCACATTATAGGCTATACATGGCGGCCAGCATTAACGGTGAATGAAGAACCCGTGAAACCCCCTGAAAGAACCACCGACCCACGAGAAACTACTGACAAGCTTTCTCACATATCCACATTGGCCGAATCCGAGACTCGAACCCACGCAGTCAGAGGTGAGATGGCAGTGATCCGCAATGGTGAGCGCTTTAGACCAATAGGCCACTCCGGGCCCCTGTTCATTTTGTAATTGTATCCGTAAAGAAAGTGGCACGCTATGTAAAACAGGTTGCCGACCCCTGGTCTGAGAGTTTAATTCATATGTAACAGGAACAAACCAGTTTCACAATATCTGAAAATAACGCTCTAAGGGTTATCTCGCAAAATCTCGCAATTCCAAAACGAGGCGTTCACTTTTAAGAGATTTACAAACAACCAAAATGTCAGAACGCGAGAAGCACTTCGATTATAGCCGTGAGCATTACATTATTTAACCGTGAAACATTTTAAAAAAATCTTTAATCTGAACCATGAAAGCGTCAGCAGAGAAAAGGTCACGTCGTATCTAAGCCATACTTTGCAGGGAAAAGGACTCCTCGCAATTAAATAAAATAGGTGTCATTGTGATATTGACATCCAATGTTTCAAAGTATGTTATAGTTCTCAAACACAGCCCAAAAAAAGAACCGGAGTTTTGCAAAATAAAGTACCAAAAATACATTTCCATCAGATTAAAGGCAATTTAATTGCGAAAACAAAAACAGTGATGAAAATAACAAACTTCGCAAAAAGAAATTGCAGTTTAAATTTTCACCGAAAGGCGTGTTTATGAGCTTAAAAGTTTCAAGGAATAGCGACATTTTGTGTGTATGTGAAACGATTGCATCCATGAAAAATAAAGTACCAAAGCTACAGATAAAGATCTTTTTTAATTAAAATAAATACATTATAGAATAATATTATTAAAATAAACTGCCAACACCTTAGAGTAATTTATTTAGAATAAAATTCGAAAGCTATTTAAAAATGTTATTGAAATTCGAATACCAAAACTATCGAATAATGTTATTTTAATTAAAATACCAAACAATGAAATAACGTATTTTACATTAAAACTGTTTAAATTATTGTTAGATTTAAAACGTGTATTCTGAAAATGGGTGTATTTATACATTTTCAGGGCTTGAAACAAACATTGTTATATTAGTCAGGCTATTCACTACAAACAAAAATCTGTAAAAATAAGTACTAGTAAATTGGAAATATGGAACATTTTATAATTTTTTTTTAGATTGATAGGAAGTGGGGGGGGGGGGCTTGCTGAAAGCGTCTAAATTTTATATTCTTCTAATATTATTAAAATTTAAAATAAACTTGCTTACATTGGTTCAGTGCAAAATAAGATAAAATACATTATAAGACAAACATTTTAGTATTAAACCAATTCCTAACAGAATGTGTTCAGTTGCTTAGCTATATGTGTTATTTATTTCTTTTAAAAATATTGGCAAAAATTATTGTTATTGATATTATTATTATTATTGATATTATTGATATTATTATTATTATTATTATTATTATTATTATTATTATTATTATTATTATTATTATTATTATTATTATTGGCCATTCATTATAAACACATGTACATGATGTCAGGATGTGATTCAGACTTTCCGATGCCGATCTCTACTTTCAAGACATTGTCAAGAACATTCGCCATGCAGTAGTTTGATAGTTTTGGTTTTTAGCGACCGATATCACGAACGGCAAATCGTCCTAAATGCGTTGTGTGTGTGTGTGTGTGTGTGTGTGTGTGTGTGTGTTTAGGAACTTTGTGTCTAATAACATCGTTACCAATTAATATAAATACAAAATTAGCCACATGATACAAAGTAACAGATTTTAGGTAATAAGTATGTCGAAATCAGAAAAAAATGTAAAGCTGCCTTGTTGTGTCCTTAAGGTCGTGCGAAATCAGTGAAATATAAAGGCTGCCGTGTTGTCGTTCTTAGATAGCGCGAAATCATCGAAAATGTAAAGCTGTCGTATTGTGTCCTTTGAGCGAAACCATTTAAAATGTAAGGCTGTCGTGCTGTGTCCGCAGATGGTGCGAAATCATTGAAAATGTAAAGCTATCGTTTTATGTCATATGTGCGAAATAAGTTTAAATGTAGGGCTGCCGTGTTGTGTCCTTAGATAGGTCACTTGATCTTACTGCCCTACAATTGTGTTGTTTCCTTTGCCAGTGTGAAATCAGTTTAAATGCTCAGCTTTTGAGATGTTTTCTTTGATAGTGCGCGATCGGCTGAAACGTTCGGCTGTCGTGGCGTGTCTAGATATTGTGTAATCATCGAAAATGTAAGGCTGTTGTGTTGTGTTGTGTCCTTAGATCATGCGAAATCAGTTAAAAGGTGAGGTTGATGTGGTATGTCCTTAGATAATGCGAAATCAGTTAAAATGTAAGTCTGGCGTGATTTTTCCTTAGATAATGCGAAATCATTTAAAATGTAAGTCTGGCGTGATTTTTCCTTAGATAATGCGAAATCAGTCAAAATGTAAGGTTGATGTGGTGTGTCCTTAGATAATGCGAAATCAGTTTAAAGATGAGGTTGATGTGGTATGTCTTTAGATAATGCGAAATCAGTCACAATGAAAGGTTGATGTGGTGTGTGCATAAGGAAAGACACTTTAATCTTACTGCCTACATATTTAATTTCGCATACAAGCCTCACATGTGTCATATAAGTAATAGAGTAAAAGCTCTCATCAGATCATTCCCTAAACCTACTTTACAGAAGCGATTTATATTTGTTTTGTGATACAGTTGCACATTTTATGTTTGAAAGCAGTGTCAAATTAGGACGGACTCAGGTGTCCCAAGCCTTCACCCCACCCCACCCCCAAACATAATGGAGTGCCAAACGACACGAACGTTTTCCAATGTGAATTTCCATTAGTTAGATGTTTCAAGTATGCCCTGAAAACGCTTAAAATGCAGTAGTTTCACCCCCCTCCATGACTCCACTTTTAGGGTTCTGTTGTACAGACTACTCGCCAAGTTCTTAACGCATCACCTTAACGATCCAATACACTTTTCCATGATCTGCCCTAGGAAATCTGACATCTACCTATTTCCTCACTTCAGTCATGACATTTATCGATTTGTTCAAACTCTGCATGTTTCATTCACTTGGTTTAAAAAATTAACAAACCCCTAAGAAATAAAACATTCCAAAAAGTACGCACCAAATTCCGTTAGGTGACAACTTCGCAGACGAAGAATTAATAAGGTGTATAGGCATTGGGATGGATGGTTGGCTGGGTGCGTGGGTGGGTGGATAAATGGATGGATGCATACCTCATGAATACATGTAAAGAAACTTATTAATGTTTAGCCAATTTATGATGATAACGAAATCATTGTTGTTGATGGTGATCAAGACTGATGATGTTGCTGATTACTGAATATGTAAAATTGATTTGGATGATTTATAGTTTTCACGTTTATTTACAAAATGATTCTAGTGCCATCTTCATCAGTCGCTGTTAGAATCACTGATCTCATTACTATGTCATATATTATTTAACGCATAAATGATCATAAAAGATCTAGCTGACTTCTGTACATACATACATACATGCATGCATGCATGCATGCATGCATGCATGCATGCATACATACATACATACATACATACATACATACATACATACATACATACATACATACATACATACATACATACATACATACATACATACATACATACATACATACATACATGCATACATGCATGCATACGTACATACGTACGTAAATGCATATGTACCTAGATTGATATATACATGGGATATATACATACATACAAATGTGTGTCTCAACACAGAGAGAGAGAGAGAGAGAGAGAGAGAGAGAGAGAGAGAGAGAGAGAGAGAGAGAGAGAGAGAGATGGGATGGGATTTTGTTTATTTGTTTATTTCTGCGCATTGCTCAGCCCAGACTCTAGGGAAAATATAATTTCTAATAAGTTTTATATCATGGATATTTGGTTGTTTCCTATATCCTTTCTTAAATTAATTCACCGTTGTTTGAAAGGTACTGATTTGTTTATGAACATGATAACGTTTTAATTTCAAATAATCATTCCACCTATCTTCAATATTCAGGGCCCATATAATCCAAACTGACACGTCTAACCACTGCTCTACATGATAGAAACGAAATCAGGGACAAATCATTTTGCTGTTGTAAAAAAAAAAAAAAAAAAAATCATTAAATAGTCCACCCGGCATTTTCATTCAACATTGTATTAGAAGACATCAAATACCCAATACACAGAAAAGCTCGTGTCATATTGTAAGCGACACGCGTGTCTGTATTTTTTAAAAACACATCGTTACAGTTTATTAGCAATACACATGTGTGCATAATTTAAATACATATCATAGTCTGTTAGCAATACAGGTGTGGTTAATTTAAATACACATCATTATAGTCTGTAAGCAATACAGGAGTGGTTAATTTAAATACATATCATTATAGTCTGTAAGCAATTCACGTGTGTGTGTAATTAAAATACACATCATTATAGTCTGTTAGCAATACAGGTGTGTGGGTAATTTAAATACACATCATTATAGTCTGTTAGCAATACAGGTGTGGTTAATTTAAATACATATCATTATAGTCTGTTAGCAATACAGGTGTGTGGTTAATTTAAATACTTATCATTATAGTCTGTTAGCAATACAGGTATGTGGTTAATTTAAATATATATCATTATAGTCTTTAGCAATACAGGTGTGTGGGTAATTTAAATACACATCATTATAGTCTTTAGCAATACAGGTGTGTGGTTAATTTAAATACACATCATTATAGTCTGTTAGCAATACAGGTTTGTGGGTAATTGAAATAAATATCATTACAGTCTGTTAGCAATATAGGTGTGGTTAATTTAAATATAAATCATTATAGTCTGTAAGCAATACACGTGTGTGTGATTTAAATACACATTGTTTTAGTCTGTAAGCAATACACGTGCATAATTTAAACAAACATCGTTACAGTTTCAGCATTCAGAATAATAGGCACCTAATTATAATTTCAAAAGATAAATCTAATTAGTTCAAAAAAGTATCACATCAACCTAATTATTCATTAAATATTTAACAAGTGTCTATCAATTGGTTTATGGTCCTATTCAAATGACGTTTTAAATTTGTGTTAAAAGGTGATAAGTTATGCAAAAGCAAAACTAAAACCTTGATAGGTATTTGGCCATCACTTGTAATGCTCTGACGAAACCTGTAGAAAGAAATGCCATCTTGTTGAAAATGTTAAATTAAATTCCCGTCTCTGGGTACAAAATACGAACCGTTGGATAACTTAAGGAAAATGAGCAGTGACTAAATTATTTAGACATTTCAGCTCACATAACGAGTCCGGTGAATCTAGTTTGAATAGGGTTTTTCATAGGCATGTACAGTTTGACTGTTTAACTCGGACAACACTCCGTCAAACATCCACCATGATGAAATGACCCGCTCAGAGCGATTAAAGCTGTCTCCTGCCAATTTGAAACTACAGAAAACTAGAAGAAATAATTCGATCTCTTTACGTTTTCAAAAACCTGAGTGGTTTTTACTGAAAAAATTCTACCATGACAAAATTATTCAGGCAATTTGAGCATATTATTTGTCTTTTCTTTCCTCTCTTCATTTTTAGCTGACACGTAGAGAATGCTTTTAGTCTTAAAGCATGTCAATTTTGCCGACGACTTTCGATTGCTGTTTCTTTTTTCTCAGATTTTTCTCATCATCGACTGAGGTCGCCTATCATTCAAATAACACATATACGGTAAAATTGAATGTAAATGTTTCATTGTTGTAATAAATCGTCTGATAATAATTGATAATATTAATTTATCTTCCAGAAAGAATTTGCAACCTCGAATAGGAAATTACTCATAACAGTAATATATGTATGGTAGTTGTATAGAAATTTTATAAAATACCAAAACAATTAATTTACATTTTGACCTTAAAGTGAAACAAAGTTTCGCCAAATTAAAGAGCAACCATTAGGTTTTAGCTTGCTATTTGGAATACAAAAAAGAGCATGTAATTAAGTTTCACAGAAAATCAGCTGCGATGCTGAAAGCTCTTGAGCAAGATGATATAGGTTGGTTTTACATCATCCTGAATTACGTCCTTAGCAGATGACATGAAAGAGAGTGAGATAGTCACTAACTACAGTAGAAAGGAGATGCACTCGAATGTGGAAAGTACAGACGGATCAAACGTTTGAAAATATGGTTGAAGATGTATGAAAGAGTGGTTAAAAGACGTATCAGAGGTAATTAAACATTCATGACAATCTGTTTGGGTTCATGTATAGCAAGGGTGCTCATCGTGGATCTTGCATGAGTCCAATACGATTCATAATTGTAACGGATGCCGTCATTGAAATTGCCAGGCGAGAGGTACCATTGAACATGGTGTACATTGATGATCTAATTGCTGATATATGCAACTAAGTAGGAGAGAAAATCCTACAAAGAAAAGAAAGGAAAATGCTATATCAGATACTGGGGAAAAACTTAAAGAGAGGAAAAGAATCGAAGACATCCGTCGTCACATACCAGGTTAGGTAGGGAATCCATATTAAGGTTGTGTGGGCACGTGTAACGGAGGGAAGAAAGTAACTAAAAGTGAAGAATCATGCAGGCAGACGTATATGGACAACGAAGCTAAGGACGACAGAAATAAACGATGAAATGATGAATGATAGTGGTACAGCTGGATCTGAAGAAATTTAGAGTCACTGTAAAAGATACTGGGGACCAGATCTGAATAGAGAAGGAAATCCCATGCAGCTGAAACACGCAGTTTCTTTGTTGTTGAGATTTTGCCATTGACGAGAGAGAGAGAGAGAGAGAGAGAGAGAGAGAGAGAGAGAGAGAGAGAGAGAGAGAGAGAGAGAGAGGGAGAGAGAGAGAGAGAGAGAGAGACACACAGACAGACAGACAGACAGAGGCACAGAGAGAGTGGGGGGGGGGGGAATACTCAGAAACAGAGGCAGAGGCATGGGCAGAGAAGCATCAGAGATAGATAGATAGATAGATAGATAGATAGATAGATAGATAGATAGATAGATAGATAGATAGATAGATAGATAGATAGATAGGTAGGTAGGTAGGTAGGTAGGTAGGTAGGTAGGTAGGTAGATAGATAGATAGATAGATAGATAGATAGATAGATAGATAGATAGATAGATAGATTCAATTTTAACTCGGGTTGAAAATTGAAATTTCATAAACGTCGTCTTTATCTGAAGCAATTCTATTAAATGAATAAAAGTTTAAAACTTCTGTGCCAGATTCGAAATGAGGCAATCTGACCGTCTGTGTCTTCGTCTAAATTCGAATGAGGCAGAACAGAGCAATAATCGTAATCACACTGTTGGCAGGTCCAGCCCTAGGATGTGTAGGGCCCAAAACATCAAGCGATAAGCGCGGGGCTACAAGTAAAAATATTGCATTATTGAATTATTACCTGAAAGCGCGATGCCCAATGCATTTGCCTCGTTCACCTTGCCCTAGGACCGGGCCTTACAGTTGGTTTATTTTGATCTGTGATGCTATATTATGTTCTATTTAGCTTACTATAATAAAAGATTATTGAACTTTAATCAGACTTTAATCATTCATGTTTTGAAAGATATCGGCTTCCATGACAAGCATAGACTTCCCGTTATCTTGATGACAGTTGAATTTGACCTTTCATTATCACTTAATTATTTTCGTTTTGGTTATGGCTGCAGAATTTCGTTCTCCCAGAAAACCAAAGGTGTTTATAGAAATAACAAAGCCTGCAAGCGAATTGTATAATTAATGTAGACACTCTAAGCTAACATAGCACTTATGGTTCATATTGAAAGAATGATGATTATCGGCCCCAAAAGCTGGACATGCGTCAGCTGTGGTCAGGGACTACATTTTATATAAATAAACAGTTTCCAGGGTTATTAAGACACGTTCGATAACCGTAGCCCATGCGAGTGATTCCTTTTCAAACTGTGCATTAGAAAGACAATCTCAATAATAATAATAATAATAATAATAATAATAATAATAATAATAATAATAATAATAATAATAATAATAATAACTTTATCATATAAAATATGCATAGACAATATCATAAATCTTTGAAAAAGTGACTTTATTGAGAATGACTGTGTACAAAAAAGGTTAGATACATATACAACATATACATATACAAACCAGTACAGAGGCGCTTCGGGTCATGCTGCACGTAACTCAAGTATACTGTTCGCCATCCGTTAAGTTTAAAGATAGGTAATGGTTTGGGGCGGAAGAGGTACAGGGCTGGATGTTTCATCCGGCTAAACAAATCTCTGAAATCTACATCAATCACAAAAATGGAAATCAGTGGTTTATCTCTGCCAGTGAAATGTGCATTGTTTTTATTGTTATTTGTGCATGGAGTGGAGATTCATCCAGGTCCTGGACCTAGGGGAAGACCCCCCAAAACCAGCCAAGGTGGCACAACACATCAACAAACGACATATAGTCCTCTCAATACTACCCAGACCACATCATCATAATGGGGAACGGATGAAAAACTCACAAAACACATTATTTACGTGGATGTGAACCCAATCTAACAAGTCCAATTCGGGCAGGTGTTTCTGTACTAACGCAGCAGGAATTTCGGTTCTCAGAAAATAGTATGACGGAAATAGAAATGGAAGAAATAAGTCATCAGAAACATTTGATTCAAGCTTCAGAAATTGAATGTTCTAGATAAGAAATGAAGCAAGGAACTTTGATGAACGGTTAATATCTTCTGATGTTCCCTAGATGAGCTGAAAAACAAATTAATTGCTTACTAATCAGAATCTGGTGATATGCAAGACGATTGAGAACCTGACTGAAAGTTATTGAATTGAAAACACGATTGCAGACGAACGAACAAAAGCTTGAGCAACAAGAAGCGTTTTCATGTCGAGAGAATCTGGTATTTTATAGTGTGCCTGAAATCAGCGAAGAATAGTGAAAGGAAGCAGAAAAATCGTTTAAAGTATATATCATGGATGCACTTGGTTTAAATTTAGAGAGGATAGATGTTGAAACAGCCCATCGACTGAGATTAAAAGAAAACCAAAGACCAGTGATTGTCAATTTTTTAAATTATAAAGACAAAGTGCTGAGAGGCTATTGAGAAACAAAGAAAGAAGCTAGTGAAGCAGCCAAGAGGACCACGTCTGGGAATGAAGACACAGCGGCAGCTAGCAGACTGATAACTTGCGTGTAGCGGAAGATATTCCATTCAGAGTGAAAAAAGCTCGTGCCAATCTCTGCCCCACATTGAAAAAGTCACTGGACAAGGGAAAATCATTCTACATATATGAGAAGTTAATAATAGACGGTTACACGTATGTATTTGATGCGGTTAGGTACTATGCTGTTCTTGTAGACAAAATACAGGACTCTGACCGAGGTCTACCAAATGTGTATGACGAGAAAAATTCTGCTTCTGTGTTAGCTTGTTTGGGATGGAATATATCTGGTTTAAGTGAGAAACTTTCTAGAGAGGAGAGGTCAGATTTTATTAATTATGTTGAAAATTTGATATACTAGACTTTGTTGAAACAAGGGCAGAAACTATCAATCATTTTAATATTTACAGTTATAAAAAAAACTTTGATCGCGTAAGAATTAAACCACGATCTGCAAAAAGAAATTCAAGGGGATCTGGGTTTTTGTTCGTGAACCCTTCGTCAAGCATTTTAATATATCTAGAGAAAAAGTTCCTTAAAAATATTATTTGGTGAGTTGTTTCGTCTAAGGCTTGCATACTCAAGTGGAACTTAAAGTTTTGATTTTGTCTATATGCCACCTGAATACTTCTATTCATTCAGAAGAAAATGTATATGCAGTGATAAACAATGAGTTATCGTACCTAAAATGAAATATGCTGACTATAATATAATGACTGCAGGTGATTTTAATGCCTATACCGGAATGGAGCCAGATTTTAACAAATATGATATTATTGACCAACTTCAAAACTTTAATTATATAGAAGACGAAGTAATGTATGATACAGCAAATAAGACGCAAGGTTAGTAAATCAATATAGCGAAAAACTTTTACAACTATGCCAAATGGTAGATGATGTGGATCAGAGAAAGGGATAGGGAAATTTACATGTATACATGGCTTTTCGGCCTGAACAATAGATTATGTTTTTGCCGTCTTATGTGGGTTTTTTTAATAATAAAAATAACGATCGACATAAATTGGAATCAATACACATGCCAATTGTATTTTCACTTGTCTACATGGGATAATTAGAGCAA
The DNA here is from genome assembly GCA_030141615.1 of Unio pictorum. Classification (NCBI taxonomy): domain Eukaryota; kingdom Metazoa; phylum Mollusca; class Bivalvia; order Unionida; family Unionidae; genus Unio; species Unio pictorum. The sequence continues at coordinate 5,217,970 of JARLTB010000085.1, read as the reverse complement.
AAGACTATAAATGTAACGAAATAAATAAATAAATACTTTTAGTCTATCTTTTATCCAAAATTGCAAAGATCTATTATCTCAAAATATGGACAAGATTTTAAATGATATAAACAATGGCAAACTTAATGAAAATTACTGATATTTACCATGATGCAGCAAGCACAATGAAACTAATCAATATAAGGCAGCTTAAATGTATGACATGTCAAAGAAGAATCGTTAAATGTCAGCCATGGTTTGATACAGATTGCACTAGCGCCAAAAACAAAGCCTTAAGATATCTACGACAGTTTAGATTACAAGGCTCACGTAAATCACTTAAAATTATACATTCTATAGAAATATGTATAAATCTCTTACAAGAAGCAAGAAATAACAATATGAATTACAACGAAAAGTAGTCCCTTTTCTGCATTATACTCACAGTTTTTCTGGCGCCTTGTAAATAACCTATTTACTGGCATCCAAAACAATATCACGTCATCAACTTAGTATGAAAAATGTTCGGAATTATTTAATTTTTACAGTTCTGTTGGCTAGATACAGACAACTGAAAACATTTAAGAAATTCACGTGACTTTAGATGTAACAAATACTAAAGTTTCGTCTAGTATTGAGTAAACTGAAAGATAAAGCTGGGGGAATAGTTGCTTTATCCAGCAATTTATTTATATGTAGGCTCAACATAATTGCACCAATATTAACAATATTATTTAATAAGCTATTCGATGTTAATTATTATCCAGAATATTGGTCATCATACCAAGTTTGAAGAAAGGGGATGCAAATTAACCTTCCAATTATAGACGCATTAGTCAACTACATATATTAAGCAAAGTGGAAAAATGTTAAGAATTATTAAGGTAGTTTATATTATGTAAAAACATGTGCTTAAATCCAATCTTATTACCAATGTGTTTAAATGACCGTTGGGCGTGCGACAAGGTTATGTTTTATCGCTTTTACTCTTATTTATTATTGAATGATTTGAACCCCTTTTTAGCTGAAGGAAACAGGGAAGTGTCTGTGGAAACCTTAGAACTGTTTTCGCTGCTGTATGCAGACGATTGAATTGTCTTTGCTGACAGTGCTCAACAGTTTCAAAATATGCTCGACAGGTTGCTTACAGATTGCCCAAAGTGGAAATTAAAGGTGAATATGGAAAAAACAAGAGTGGTTATAATTCGCAGAGGTGGCTATCTCAGAAAATACTAAAGTGGTAATATGACCATAAAGAGGTAAAGATTGCATCAAATACGTATTTGGGATGCATAGCTTCTTTAAACAAAAAACTTCTGGTATATGTGCCAGAACCTCTATCCTTACAGTCGCTGAAGGCTGTGCATATATTGAAACATGGTCTTTCAAAATTTTGCAAATTATCCGTAACTGGATTGCTTTGTTTGTTTAGCGTGAAGATAACTCCCATACTTAATTTTGGATCTGAGGTTTTGGGTGTTTCAAAAATGTATTTGTCATTTTGTAAATACATGCTTGGTACATATAAGCTACTCCAAAATGCATTCGTATATAACGAATTAGAAAGAATTAGAACGCAGTGTATAAGATATAGAGGTATTTTGGAGTATTGGCTGGGAATTCTACAAAATACCAGAAGACATATCCTAAACCATGCTTTAATTTACAGATAAGATAAATGTGATTGCTGGGCTCTGTTCTGTTTACATTTACATACTTGTATCTCACCCATATCCAAAAAAGCAATAAGTATTACTTTCATGTATATTAATTCTTGTAAATACGATGTACTTTTATTACGTACCATAACATATGTTTTTACCTCATGATGTATGGATATTTATCATTATTATTATTATTATTATTATTATTATTATTATTATTATTATTATTATTATTATTATTATTATTATATCCACTGCTCATGTGGACTAGTGGTTAGAGCGTCCGCCTCGGATTCGGGAGGTCGCGGGTTTGAATCACGGCCGAGTCATACCAAACACTTTTTACAATGGTACTAGTATGATGATTCATATCTGCGGTATGATGTCACAGTGCTAGACATAACTGTATATTGTCACACTGCAGATATGATTAAACAATTGTTAAAGCTACGTTACAAATTCAAATCTCACCAAAAACACACAAAGATAGATCCCGAAAGACGTCATTAATAGCCATATTTGAGGTGTGCTAGGAGATTTACTGCTAATTTTATTTGGTATTTAAAAGTTGAAATAAATTCATTGAATGTCAAGAAACTGTTACAAAACATCTTTGTAATGTAACAGTTCATTTTGCCTCAGCATGCCTGTTCAAAATGACCAATTTATGTGGTAGCATCTATGAGAAACCGCCAGGCTGCACACCATCTAGGTAAAATAGGCAGAAGATCGTCTATTTGTGACATCGGAAAGCGTCTGTTATTATTATTATTATTATTAGTAGTAGTAGTAGTAGTAGTAGTAGTAGTAGTAGTAGTAGTAGTAGTAGTAGTAGTAGTAGTCGTTGTAGTTGTAGTAGTAGTGATATTATTATTATTATTATTATTATTATTATTATTATTATTATTATTATTATTATTATTTGCACTGACATATAATAGTACTTGACTTTTTGTTCTGGACTTTCTTATTACATTGAATACATTGAACTAAATTTTATTAGTTTTAGGAAAGAATTCTTAACCTAGTTAGATATATTAAATATTTCCCAAGAGAACATAATTAAGCTAACGCATAGATAAAAGAATGTGCAGCTATAAAGGAGCCAAAAGCAGATAAGTTCATGTTAACCTTTGATACAGGTTATTGTATAGTATTTATAGTATTAACTGGTACCAATTACCAAGAGATGTACAAGAACCCACGAATTAAAAAATAATATAAGTCACATTCAGTGATGTATATTGTATTAAAACTGCTTTGGAACAACAGTTATATTCCTTCTTTTGTAGCCGAGTGATGAAGGAACTGACAATTTTGTACTTGTTTGGCTCAGAAATAGAATTTAACCAGTAATAAAAGAAACGGGCACCAGACAGAAAGCACGCGTGGGAAATCGGAATGACTCCATGGAATGTAGGGAAATTCAGTGACGATGGATAAACGTCTTAATTCTAAACAAAGTACATGCATGGAGGCTCGATTTCAGACTGCCAGGTTTTGATTTAGCCAAATTATCCAAAGAACATCTTAAATCTTTTGTAAATTGAACGTTTTCAGCATATCAACACGTGATATCCCGGATAAATTTAAATGTGGAATGTGCACCTGCGTACACATTTGCCCGTTCCGTTCCATTTCTTATGGGACAAACTTGATAACACTTTCGTTCGGTATAACGATAAACAAAAGAGTCGTGAAGGAAAATGTTGGGAATTAGAATTTGTAAAGTGGTTGAATTTTACGGGTATCATAACGACAATATGACACAATACACATTTAGTGTATTAATTTGGATAAATTTTATTTTGTATGGATTATATCAACTAAAGCATATGAAGAAATCCAGAGTAAAGAAAGCACTCAGTTGAGCTGCTGATTTGCTTATTTAACGAACAGAAGGGAATGTAGTAGACATGCTATCATTCTGTTCTATCGTATTCGGCTAAGAATTTTATCCGTTGCTTTTGATAAAAATCCTCGCTCCATGTAACATGTACAAATCTCAATATATATTTTAAATGTTATGAAAATGTTCTTAAAAGTTTTATTAAATAAACACTCTTTTGTTTCACAATGGGCTACCTGACGCAGCTTGAAACAAAACATCATTTTAATATTGTTTCTTGGAATTTTTATTTTTAGATATGTTTAAAGAAACCCACAAAATAGTATTAATGCAGCACTTGTTTTTTTATCACATTATGTTGTAATATATATATATATATATATATATATATATATATATATATATATATATATATATATATATATATATATATATATATATATATATATATATATATATATATATATATATATATATATGGTGTGTCGCTTTGAAAGCCATCATTGAACGGTATACGTTGAATGCAATTATGATATTATATATATAATTGCATTCAACGTATACCGTTCAATGATGGCTTTCAAAGCGACACACCAAATCGAAACCGTGCAAAAACATGACACCAGAAAGATAACTGCAACAACTCTTCGTAAAAAGTACGCTTAAATCAAAAGAAAAATAAATATACAGGTAATTAGTTAAGCAAAAAAGAAATTAATGAGACAGGTATGTGGTAAGAAGTTTAGTACATAAGCATTTAACGAGACTGAAGTATGGAAGAGAGAGAGAGAGAGAGAGAGAGAGAGAGAGAGAGAGAGGGGGGGGGGGGGCAATAGTCACTGTTGTTCATTTCATGTACAGGTCTTTATGTGGACCTATAACTTAAGCTATCATTGTAAATGTTGACGACGTAAAGTTTCGTGATTTATTTCTGAATATTTAGCATTATTACAGAATGTGTTTGATGACTTTGTCCGACTTTACCGTTCGACACTACATCTAGAGTTACACCAAGAGTGTGTTGGGAGACATAGCTCTTGATGGAGAGTTCTAAAGACTAATCGTAGTTGTGAATAGGGACCTCCCAAAGTTTGTAAATATTGGTGCGATGCTTTGCGAGTTAGGCAAACGACAATGAGATACCACAGATCTTTCTTCAAGAAAATGGCTTAAATAGTTGTGTACTGGATTATTAATAATCGAATCTCTTTATTTTCCTTGGTTGTACTAGAGTTTTGCAACTAGTGTTCGCATGACGCGACTCTCTAGAACAAAGAATATATTGACTTGAAACGATTTATGCAACTTCCAATTGACTTTTTTAAAATGTAATCTTGCCGAATTTTCAAAGGAGCAATTATTCCAAACATGAGAAACATATTATAAAATTGGAGATATGAATAATATATATTGTTAGGCCAATTATATTTTGCAAGAAGAGTTGTTTGTCTCTCTCTCTAATGAGACATTTAAATGTTGTACTTTTCGTAAGCAATACTACTATCTTTAGTCCCTTTAACAACAGATAATAATGTTCGTCCTAAGGGAGATAATTTAATGCTATCGAAAGGGATCTTTAGCAAGGAAATGTCACTTTGCCTGTTATTAATATGTATGGTTTCTAACGGTAAAAAAAGAAACATAAGCCAGTCGTTTGCTCGTGCGTTAAGTTTTTTTTTAATAAAGCTTAGTGTTATATTGTGCTTGTTAAGGCTCTGTGAAAGAAATCGCCAGAGAAGCATTATCAGCAAATAGCTTCTGGTCTATATAAGGCATAAATAAGAAATGATACAGGGCCTAGCACGGATCCTTGGTTTGTTTTTGGATTTTTCAGCACGCGATGGGCTATACATGACGCCTAGTATACTTGGAGGACGACAAACCCAGGATAACCCCGAGAAAAATCACCGATTCACAGAAAGCTAGTGGCATGCGTTGTCGCGTTGGTCAGTCGAGACTTGAACTTACGCAGACAGAGGTGAAATACGTATTTGTCAAGGGCGAGCCACCTGAAAACTCCACGGAACCTTGGGACCCCGGCAGTTTGTTGACAGATTTTTTAATACTGCATTTCTAACTTCAATTATCGGAGCCCATTTAATTCTGACATAAACCAAAGTTTGTCATGGGGCCTAATCGTGATTCTTTTCAAGTGGGATGCATCTTTAGGAAGATTTAGAAGAAATAGTATGTGTACAAGTTCGCATACTTCATCAACAATGCGACTTACACAACAGCTGAGCCCAATTTGTTGTTTAAAAAAGATCCTGTACTATATCAGTATTTGCTGTTTTGTAAATCTAAACATCACTTTAAAAATTCAAATAACCATAACAAGTGTATCTGTTACAACAAAAGTGGTTCCATGATCACTTACTCTGGTAGAAGGTTCAACAAGGACCACACCCGAGTCAATCACATGTGTGCGGTCCTCTATAATCACGTGATACAGGAACGATGTTTATGTCTGTCATATTTGAATTGGTTGTGATATTCGAGCTGGTTCAGTAAATACATTATGCATGTTATTTGCAGTTAATACATCAAATACAACATATGGTAACACTTTGGGAAATCTATATTTCATTTACCAAGAAGAATAACGCGCGGTGTTTTATCTAATATTACACTTAGAGTTTGTTCAAATCTAGACCCAAAGAGTCTATCCGAATGTTCTATATAGTACAAACTAGCTTCTTTTAGGCTTTCATTAAAAATTCAACTCAAATTATTTCATCACTTTGTGATTCAAGGTCGGTTCTTTAACGGGATAATAATGACTGTTATAAATAATTTAGTATATCTCCACCATGATTCGATCTTATAATCCGATAAGGATAACGATATCCGTCGATTCGGATATTTTCTGTAGTTATATTGAGATCTAGGTGAGTTTCCGTGAAACAACGTATTTTCAGTCTCTCTGCTAAGTTGAGATTTGATTGAATTTATTTCTAATGCTTCGCGTATTCAGATAGGAAGTAGAAAGCCCATTCAAAACCGAACTTGAGAAAAAAATTTCGAACGATCATGACTACAATTGGTTTCAATATTCTCTGGGTATGATATCGACCATAAAATAACTTAAAATAAATCTTCATCACATAATCGTGTATACAAATCTTGATCAACATACGTTCGATAGAAAATAATAACACATTTATACCAGTATTATCCAAATGGATGTTATATACAATCTTTTTGTTTTAATTGCTGGAGGTGGATAGAATTTGTTATAAATGATACCGATCGATGATGTGTACGTTGTTTGATCATTACACAGGATCAAATGAAACGAACCGTATTAGTGTGTGTGTGTGTGTTTGTGTGTGTGTGTGTGTGTGACTATTTTTGTAAATGTTTGAACCGTATTATTAAGTGCTTCAAAAGTATAGCACACTACATTGTATCAAGAGAAATGAGTATAGTGGCTGTAACAGTTTGAAAAGAGTGCGCAAGAAATCTTAGAGAGAGAGAGAGACAGACAGACAGAGACAGACAGAGAGGAGGGAGGGGGCGTAATATGCATCATTGTCTTTAAGATGCATGGTGAATAGGCAATATTACCATTATTGTTACGTTGGTGAGAAGTGAATGACCAAGAACTAGGAACTAAATGCATTTTACAACTAGGTCGCACATGTGTAATGTTATTATAATTGTATTATATACATATTGATGTTTAAATGATGATTCTTTAACTTGATTTACCTCATTATGTAAGGTCATTATGTAGGATTATGGTAAAAACCCGTGTTCGATGAGCGTTTAATATGGTTTCTGATTTATTACGACTCGTAAGAAAAACGTTAAATGAACAGGGGAACAACTTTATATTGTTGTTGCTAACGCGTTATAAATGTTTTGTTCTGTAATGCCATCAGCTGGTGTGTGATATAGTTAATGTAGTTAACTGATACCATTTTGACTAATAATATTAATGTTAACTTGTCCCCAGTTTCGCCGTTGTTGTAATTTCATGCAGAAAATATTTAACAATTGACTGGTTTGAAAGATTTAACAGTGGTTACTCAAGAATGGCAAACTTATTTTGTATCCCGAACAGTCCTGTATTTAACCAGAATGATCTTACGATGGTTGAAAGAACATTGTACATATTGAACACAATACATATACATGTAAATCACTTCAATGTTGAATTAATATTGACAAACATTCCTGTATTTAACCAGAATGATCTTACGATGGTTGAAAGAACATTGTACATATTGAACACAATACATATACATGTAAATCACTTCAATGTTGAATTAATATTGACAAACATTACATTAGTGCAAAGTTGTTGCTTTTAAAACCAAATATTGCACATAAGACCACTAGAGAATGCAAAGCACAGTACTCAGTTCAGCAAGTGCAAAGTCAATGATTTAATTTTTTTAAAATTTAATTTCCATTAAGTCCCGCTTTTTCGTATTGTTTTCCCCTTTAGACATTATTAATAGTAGTAGTATTTAGTTCAATATTTATTGAGTCAGTTATTTTAGAGAATGAATCGTGCAAATGATAAAAGATATAAAAACTTGCAACCGTACATAATCACTATTGCAAACTGTCTGAATAATAATATAACGTAATAAATCATTGTTGACATTTTGTCTCATGTTAGGCGTCTTTACGGCCAAAAATCACGTTTATTTCAACTTGAGATGACAATACATTGTAGACCTTGCACAGAGCTGAAAAAAATAGGTAATATACGTTTTGCAACTATACAATATTTTCTAGCGTTATTCAAATTTGCGACTCTTAGAATAAGCAATTCGTGCGCATCATGTTACGCTCAAATTTTTCCCCAGATTTATTTTTCTATGATAGAACATTAACTTACACCATCAAAATTCACGCTCCTCGCCCCTTTGGTTTTTGGGGATATAAAATAGACCCCGATGTTCACTAATGCATGTAATCAGTGATTAGCGTGCTAGACTCGTGACTGATTCAGTGCGGGTTCAAATCCTACAATTTGACCAGCCTTTTGTCGGTTACCATGGTGCGTCCTTGAGCAATAGTCTTTACTCCAACACCAGACACTAACGAAGTAAAACGTGCAAATTTGACCTAAAAAATAGTTGACTGTTGGTGTTACTTATTCATTATCGGAAACTTCTTGATTAATTAGTACAAACAATTTCAGTAAGGTTTTAACTTATAATGGTTAATGTTCACAACATTTATGGGTATTTGTTTTCAACAGGTAATATATATCATAAGCTGCTATGAATTCGTTATTCAAGTTAAATGTACACATGAAGGTGGGTGTCGTTTAACTTTCACGTTTCTTGATGAAATACATTAGAGAAGGTAACACCTCTCTTCTAGAAGTCAAATATGCACTGCTCATTTTCTGTAAATTCTTATTGCTGATTTTGTATATGGTAATGCCTGTTTCAATTTTACTTATGCATCGATTCCATGGACATACTACGAAGGCTGTAATACATACAGGGCATCATAAAAGTATTTGTAAAAACAATGAACATGTAAATACCCCTGTTATGTAATGATCGATTAGATATATCAGTATTATCATTATATATATATATATATATATATATATATATATATATATATATATATATATATATATATATATATATATATATATATATATATATATTCTACTCACACCGATTGCATACTTAAGTTGTAAAAATTACATGCCGAGGTAATAAGTGGAAAGGGAAAGCTAGGAGATATAAATCAAGCTGGGGAACCATAAACGACTTTATTGCGTGTTCATTATCACCTTTGCACAAGAAGGAGAGGAAAGGAACATTAATTATGCCTCCAAAACAAAGCTTGCCTTAAACCTAAGGTACAAAGAGAGAGACTAGAAGTCAAGAAACGTTTTAACAAATGGCATTCGTTTCAGTCCATTTTGAAATGTACAAAGTTAAAGTAGGACTATACCACCAAAAACAAGAGAAAAAAAATGGAATTCATTGTTTTGAAGGAACAGGAATTTGATGAACTCCTGCTAACATATTCCGACCCTGACGGTCGGGTTAGGTTGATGATGAGTATGGGTTTAAAGTGTCTCGTCCCGTGGGCTCTTGACACTGGTTTGTCTCCCATAGGGGAGTTATTTAATTTTATCCTGAGGTTGGGAATTGCACCCACCCTACAGGCGTTTATGTGTTTTATATAGAAAACACTTATTTAATTTGGCCGTCACCACGGGACAGTTTATAAACTGCCTCTGGGTGAATGTAAGGCCGTAGGGTGGGTAGGAATAGTACCTACACACACACACCCAATCAGTATTACTGTAGTTGCCTACCCAGTCTGCAATAGCAGTAAGGAGAAGCGAGAGTAAAATAGTTTAACTCATATCGCCTGTGTCTGCGTAGTATGGTCGTGCTAGGAAATCAAACGAGATTTATATATATAACAGGGGTAGATGTTGGGGTGGTGGGAAACATACACACAAATATTAAAAAGATGTAAAATACTGATCCAATTTTCGGTCCAAGTGGGATCACCTCTGAGGCCTACTAGTTTATTAAATGTATCCACACACAAATATAGTACACAGAATATTTAAATGCAGTTCAAAGCTCTCTCTCATATAATTTGGTGACGGTTTGCACTAACTTGAACCTCAGTGGATTCCATTTGGCTCTTTTACCCTTCGACGGACCAGTCTTAAAATGTCAATCTGCTTCTTTTTTGTAAGGGTTAAGAAAGTACGTTCACAATGATCGATTGCTTTAATTTAACGTCAGCTTAGATAGACAATGAAGATATAACCATTTTTATTCAACTGGAACACTCCCGGGCCGTTTTGAATGGCACTCCAATAGCTGGAACCAGGCCAAAATTGTCATGCCAGTAACATAGGCATATAACTTGTAAAATCTGCTTCCTGATTGGTTAGTCAGTGGCGTCAATTGCGCAATTGTCACGTCATTTCGCATAATGACTTAGTTTACAAATTGCTCTGAAATGCATTGTTTGTTTGGTAGTTTCACATCAGAGCTGTGAATGATTAGCGAAAGGTAAGGTAGGTGTTTAGAAGTGATGGGTAATAGTTATTTTTGCGGTCTTAAGATTGTCGGAAATGTGACGCAGTAGCCATCGTTAAACACTTCAGAAATACAACAAAGTATGCTTTTTCATACACACTTAGTGTCTGTTGAAGTAAGTCATGTGACGGCAGGTATCATCAGGGAGTTTAATAAGGCCAACCATCCACTCGCACTCGTCACAGCTCATACTTTTCCTCAGATCATGTCGATACCGTAATGATGGACGTTTTAACACCAATCGGAATGTAGCTCGGTCATTTCCGACAAGTTGTCAAGCAACCTCAGAAATAGTTGTATGAATATACAACAATTTGATATGTTTGGCAAGTAGCCTTATTGTTCTGTGTGTATATTGCTCCACGTGAACGAAAATGGTTGAGTATATAGTTCTCAAAAGTGATGTTTGTACCTTTTCAGCAAATTAGCTTGTTAGAAAACGTTCTGTTATTGGACTAGTACTTATTCAATTAGTGCAACCATTTACTTTAAAGATTGCTGTAAGCACGCTAGCACGCAAGTACCTGCATACAACAGCATTTGATTCAGTTATGCGCCTTTTTCTATCAATTACTACCTTTACACGCTTTATCACTGTATCAAAGTACACGTATTTCTGAGGTGTATTTTGCAAGTGTATCGCCCAGAGTTCAGACTGTGATGCGGAATTCGTGCTATATTCATTTTCAAATCTAGTTGACAGACACTGGTGTCTGGTTTGGTGCTTTACGGCAAAGCAAACCACATAGGCTATTTAGTGCCGATCCATTGGAGTAAAGTGCCTTTTAATAAGGACACACCATGTTAGACGACATAGGCTGGTCCTAAGGATGGATTCGAACCCGCACCATTTCGGTCACGACTGCAGCACTGTGATGTAACTTTAAATTCGACAGAGGGTAAAATTCGATCTTGTACGTGGTAGCAGCACCAAACGTGGGTTCTTATTCGTCTCATGCTTTATGAATCCATTCTTTCTATGTTGCAAACATTGCCCAACAACCCCTGCCAATCCCACCCCAAACCAAATCCCCAAACAAACTTAGAGAATGACTAAATGGTGCACAAACTTCATACTTAAAAATGCAGGAATTTAATAGACATCCAACGCTTCATCTTTATAACATTTGTTTTTTTACAAAATGTTCCCAATCAAATGTCAAGATCTATTTTGTTTACAATTAACGAGCAGCTACTTTTGATCATACACTACACATGATATTATTCATTGTATGTAGACTTTTTTTATTATTATCGCGCATGCTTTTTCTTTCAGACATGGCCTTTCACATTCAATGGAAAGGTTGTGGGTAGTGAAGACAACAAGAACTCTGGATCCATGGACCTACAGCAAAGTCTTGAAGAGCTTGCATCGTCGTGCTGACATCAATTACGATGAATGAGAGGAGATTGTCTCTATTTTTATTTGAGAAAACGCTCAGACTACTTACTCTTTTGTCTTTGAGTCCATTAGACTAATTGGCCAGCCAAACAAGCTGAAAACGGTGAGAGATGAAGATGTGGTTAATCGGAACAAAATGCATCTTCTGAAAACCGGCAAAGGAGATCACTCAAAGCGTGTGTTGTTAAATGGTACTGAAAATATTAACTGTATATATATATATATATATATATATATATATATATATATATATATATATATATATATATATACGCTTTGTTGTTAACTATTACACAAACTCTTCGACAATTGAAAGTCGCCATCATGCAGAACACAAAGTAAACTTTTCCTAGAACATGTATACCTAGAAATGAGTGATACTATGTTACATGACTTTGTACACGTCTTCTTATTTATTATGCCTCTTATTTTGTCTCTATATGCGTCCTGCTGTCTTCTTTAGGTGGGCATACTGTGATACAAGACATCAGTTTCCTAACTGTGTATGTCTGACGCTATAGTGTATGAGTAAGCGAAGCACATATAATGCTTTGTTTACTTGTATTTTCAGGATTCACAGCACTATAAATGTATGGAAAAAATGGAAATAAGTCTAGAACGATGTTTGGCTGGCAGGATTGTTTCTTAATGAAATATATATTTTTTGTCAAAATAATATTTTGAGATCTTATCCTAGTTGTCAACGAAAATAGAGACATCGTTTTTATTAAAATGGAATTTTAGTCCTTTGACAAACTTATGTTTGGAGTACTCATTAGTGAAACTAGCACTTGACTTTTTGGTGTGAAACTGAAAGCACATATCTCGAATACACATAGATCCAGAAAATACCACGGCTCATACGTGTGTGCGTCATACGGTTTTCTCTGCATAGAAGTTGCCATTAATATAGGTGAGCACTCAAAAATGTTAAGTTATTGATTTTTATATATCATAGGTTTACTATGGGAACTGAATTAGTACCGTGAGTCCTTCACACTACATCGTTTTCAAATGGCCTGTATTATCTTTACCGGCTGGTTTAGAAACGGAACACAAGACTGATATATTATTTAAGCAAGTTTGGGTAAATAAATAATGCATGCCAAACAACCAGTATCGGTACAGTATGTTTGTATTTGAAAAGGAGTTTTTCAGCATGAAAACTGGTCTTACCAGACCCCTTGCGTTATGAAGTAGTTAAAAAGTATAACGCAAGATACCAGTAAGTTACCAAATTCTTTTGAGTTTTGTAAATCAGATTATAACTCTAATTTTTGCCTAAACTGTTCAGTTTGCTAAATCGCAAATTAGACGTTTATTACACATCTACATTCCAAACATTTTCTTTTTTGCAAGCAAAGAAAGTTATGATCATCCCGTGCTCACGTGATCACGATAAAGCTTAGTTACACTTTGTCAGTTCTCTTTTTGTCCTTTTGGTCATGTGTGTGCGTCAAGTTAAACTCTATATGTTTCAACCTAAATAGTATATTTGTCAACCTAAAACAATCTTCAAGCGTTGTATGTTTAGATGTTTTTGCAAATTCTAATTTATATGATATTGAAGTTTCCTAACGCCGATAATTTTGTATTGATTCAAACTCTACCTTCCGTTAAACTATCGTTAATATTTAATCTAAGCCATGAGCATTTCATAATACTTTTCCAACTTTTTAACATAGCAAGTTTTGTAATAAAATTAACCTATTAAATGTAAAATGCGACTTATCGTTCTATATGGAATATAATGTCATAAATGTTGAGTATCAATATATTCTACTTTTGCATTTATTTTTAAAACAAAACGAACGTAAATTTACTCCTAAGGCTATTGCTCGAAGAATGACTGTTAAATTCTTGCGGCATATACATTTACAAAAGACTCTTTTCTATTAAATTCTGTTATAACTGGGTGGTAAAGAGACGGAGAAACGCAAGTTGTTTCTATGTACAAAGTAATTGCTTTGAAAAGCAGCCATATGAAATAAAAGAGCACAACAGCTACCCGGACACACCGGGCATTTCTAGATTTTTGCATCATAAAAACAGTTTACTAAAACAGTATTTACGTAAAAAGATTCATTCATTTTTGCTGTCTTTTTAATCATTATTATGGAATTAAATGCACAAAATGAAAAGTGATTGATAATGTCATCAATAACATGTTGAAGAGAATTGCCAAAACAGGTTTAATGGCTTTTTGTTAATCAAATCATACTAACAAATTAAAAACACGCATGATGAAAGACATTTGCGCGTTTATATTATTATTAGACGCACGAATAAAACTTTTACTGATCACAATGTGTATTGAATTCTACTAAAACTTCAATGCCCCAAAATGAATTAAGCGAGATAAAAAGAATTTTTAATAATTTTCAAAGCCACATTATTGTTTTGTTCCAAGTTAGGGAATGAACTTGACTTATAAGGCTTGAGGTCCTCGACGTATTACTACCAATAGACTTTATATTTCGTGAATTAGGGACAAACCATGCAAGCAATATGTGTGTGTGCATCCATAAAAAACGTTCTTTCAAACATACATAGTGGAAACCACTGATAAGCGCTTTCCTCTCTGTTTCGTATATGAGATATGTCTGTCAGTTTATATTTGTAGTCATCGTGTATATACTATGCATTTCAAAAGAGAATTCCAGCGGATTTGTGAATTTAGCCAAGTGTTAAATTCCACCTTCCTTCTGAATGATCTTTTGCCATCTTCTCTTTACCTTCGACCTGGTTCCGTCCTTTTTTTGGGGGGGGGGGGGGGGGCAAGAGGGGTGATGAGGTTTAAGACTCGTGTTACAGAGCTATACGATATGTGCCGTTAATCGATTTTGATTCCTGCTTACAACGAATTATAACTCTAACATATTGGATGATATCTGTGTCATTAAATAACACAGAAATCAAAATTTAATATGACTTCTTTCTGTAGGTGTCTCATATTTAAAAAAAAATATGAATAGGTGTTTCGTGCAATTTCTTGTAAGTATATCAGACTGGTTATCATTTTTATTCCATCAGAAATAATCTGTCCAGAGGTTGTTCGTAAAGTGTAGTTTTAGTTGAAACTTACAGACAGCAACTGACGTCACAGCCACGATACCACTTCAAACATTCTAACCCGCTTTGATATAATTTTGTTCTTAAATTGTTGTTGGTATTTTTCAATTAAATATATGTCCAAAGCACACAGCGCATGACAGGGAATATTTGGATACTTAATACGTTTTAACAGGCAGTATTTTTTCTCGAACAAAAAATAGTTGTTGAAAATTGACTCAAAATTAATTAATCAGCAAACGTTTGTGGAAACAAAGGCTTTCATAATAACTCTCGATATACTCACACTCCTTAGTAGTCTTTGTGTATTTATTGCATGCCAATAATCAAGATAAAACCAAAACTTAAACTGAAGGGGTCAAAATTTGTGTGTTCTAGCCCCCTTGTGACGTAATTTGCTAGCCCTGAATCTTGGTGAGTTCTTTACGATGTGATTGTATGTTTTACTGGAAGTGCTCATTACAAATTTGGGCGAACACAATCTTTTATAATAATAATAATAATAATAATAATAATAATAATAATAATAATAATAATAATGAGGACTTTGTATAGCGCCTAATCTTTCGAAGCTCTAAGCGCTTTACACCATCAATAATGATTTGACACTACAGAACAACAAATGACAAAAACATGAAATTGGAAAACAAAAACATGCTGAAAACATATAAGATACAAAACATGATTAGGTCGCTAAGTTTGTCCCTGACAAACTTTTACATTTTGTAACATACGTTGCTATCAAACAGTTTCTTATTTCATTCAACATACGTTTCATGCAATATTTATTTATAATATGAATGTAAATCTGTTTGAAAGCAAATACTTTTAATTTTGCATTACCATCCAGTAAAGACACCAATGACATTGGCACCCAACCACTCCAACAATGCTTGTTACGAACTATTTCCTGTAATAAAATGTAGGTGTATTTTGAAAAGAAACGATATTTTTATAGTGAAGACATGTTTAAATAAATCAACTTCATTACCATTTACTGTTTAATGTTTAAGAAATACAAACATTCTCAGTGTTGAATTGTACTAAAGATTTTGTCATGCTGCCAGAATATCTCTCTCTCTCTCTCTCTCTCTCTCTCTCTCTCTCTCTCTCTCTCTCTCTCTCTCTCTCTCTATATATATATATATATATATATATATATATATATATATATATATATATCTTGAACTTTTAAAATATTTATGGATGATATTTTTACTTTGTGTTTTGTTTTGTTTTAAACAGATAATATATATATTATTTCCCCTGAAATAAGTATACTTGGTTTTATCACTAATGACAAGGTCCCAAAATCACTCTGTTAAGAATATTTCGTGGGTGTTGTTAGTAGATCGTGATGAATTTCCATCATGAAAACATTTACGTTTCTGAATTGTTTTTCGTTGAAGCAATTTTTTTAAAATAAAAGAGTGGAAAAGGTAAGCAGATAGTTTTACATTTTGAGGCGAGGTCAGAAAGGATCAGACAATTAATCGGATGTGACTCAAGCTTCATTGTCGACATTTTTATATGGTGTGACTGCTAAATGTTTTAATTCGGTGACTGCATTCTAAACATCATATCATTGACAACAGAATATTTTTTCTTTCTTTCTAATGGGCATCAAAGGACGTGGACTAGAACGCAGACATTAAAAGAGGCACCCTAGAAAATAAGCAACACATTTATGCTGGTCAAAAGGGATTCTCTCTTTATTCATTCATTGATGTTGAGTTATGAAATGTAGACATTTGTTCTGTAACATGTACTGTACAAAGTAGACTTATATTATGCTAAAATATGTATAGAATAAAATGTGATTTAATTTCAATCACAAGTCATATATGTTTAAGAAGGGACTCTATATGATTTAAGATACTGTTGGACGTCATGTTTTTCTTAAAAGTAACATGTAAATATCGCTGTAATTTGTCTTGGTAAACATTGCAAATGTAAAACAGAGTAAGAAACGATAATGTTATATTTAATAAACATAGAAAATGATTGTCGAAAACCTGTAGCACTGTGCCAAACTGTTCCAGATTCAGTATATATTTGTGTTTATTTATCGCAGGTGATGCGTGTTTGTTACTATTTATGTATGAATTTTGTTGCATGTATAAAATGGAGACTAATAAACGAGAATAAATGAATATTTAAAGGTTTGAAATTGTTTTTTATTTTTTATTTTATTGGTATTTAGCCACATTTTTATTAAGGGATGAAGTATTAGAAATATAGCTTCCCTCGACTGCTGGTATGAAATTGCGAGTGCCATACACTGCAATAATTTGTGTTATGTGAACTATATTTGTACAATGTAATTACTACTACAGATGTAAAACTAAAAATACAGTATCACGTTCAAACTATGCCCAACGCAATTATAATCTCAAGGCAAAATAAATATATTTACTTTCATTCCCACTGAGTATACTCCAATCTAATATGATCTACCATACTGTGAAAGGACAGTAATGTCTCATTTATGTACAAATAAATGATAAAACATTATTAAAAAAATATATTTCTTATCCTATTCAAGTTAAGGAATATAAAACTGCACCAATATTATTAAAAATTCACGAGCATCATACAATGCCATATGCTTCAGTGTCATTTATCCTGTCTAAAAGCTATCAAGGTCAGTGTTAGTTAGCTTGTGGTTTAGTCTGGTTGGATGGCGTTTTACGGGAAAGCAACACAAGCGGGTAATTGAGATGACTTAATCTTAATTTTGGAAGTGTATTACGATACAGAATAGTACAATACTGTATATAATCTGCAGAAAATTCACCTTTGCACTTCACTTAAACGACACTACGATTTTTCACAAGTCTTGAATATAACGTCTTGCCTGAATAGGTTCGACAAGACTTGTTTATAAGGTCATGCCTCATTAGGTTCGACAAGACTTGTTTATAACGTCATGCCTCATTAAGTTCGACAAGACTTGTTTATAACGTCATGCCTCATTAGGTTCGACAAGACTTGTTTATAACGTCATGCCTCATTAAGTTCGACAAGACTTGTTTATAACGTCATGCCTCATTAGGTTCAACAAGACTTGTTTATAACGTCATGCCTCATTAGGTTCGACAAGACTTGTTTATAACGTCATGCCTCAGTAAAATCGACAACTATAATATTCTTGTTTCTTTCTCCGTTAAGTTAACTCTGTAAAAATTGTGCAATATTTTACGATACTTGACACTATTATACTGCACGACACGTGTGTCTGACAAAATAATTGTGTATTAAGAACTACTTTGTAAACAAACCATGTACTTTAATGTAATAGACGTTTTAATTTTTAGTTTAGCTTCCTCAGTTATGAGTCTTGTCTAGGGTTATGAAACGTGACTAAACACTGTGAACATGTACTGTAATTTTGACTACTTTTCCGACACCAGTCACGTTCTCTTTTCTGCGCTAAAATGAAATGAACATGATATTCCATAGCGTCTTTTTAATAATTTAAATTGAAAGATTTATTATTTTTCCCACAGTATGATTCAAACATTCATCGACAGAACAGAAACACACGCAGCTGATTTCAGCGCGCCCCTCATTGCTCAAATTACATGTATTTCAACTTTAAGAAAACCAAAATGACAATTATTGTTTACACTAATGTTGAGAGCGCGACGATGTTCACAGGTCTCTGCGGTGTTATGTGCGCATTAATGTTGTTATTGTGTATTGATGAATCTACGGTTGTTTATTTATTTTGGAATGCATTATAAATTTAATTACTTTATCTCTTGTAGCGTAATTCTTATAATACAGCCTAAGGTAGAATAACAATAAAAAGGTTACTGCATTTGTATCGGAAACATTTAACTTCTTTCGGACTAATACTCTACTCCCAAAGGTCGTGCAGTACTACTCGGAAGAAAAAAAACTTCGTTCATATTTTCCCATACAAACGCAGCAACCTACATGCCTTCTATGTCGCATCTTCAAACAGTAAAGAGACAAGTATTTATATAACGTATTGCATTAGCAAACATATTGTCTGTAACATCTTGCACCATTAAGGCTGAGGTGTCGTAACGTAACGTCACAACTGATATCTTGTATATGACATCTTGCATTAGTAAAGTCTTTATATAACGTATTGCGCCAGTAATGCACGTAACTCTTTGCGTCATCAAAATCGACATATGTCATGGATCATTCCCATGACATTAAGGAACACTCTCATATCTGGCATAAGACCACAATCATATATATCCCTCCTGCTTCAGGTTAGCCAAAATCAAACAGATATTCAGAAGAACAAATTTCATTGTTTTGCATGGTTTGCCACTGATTTACTGTTATAATTTTTATACTTTACACTTAATGAAATTGTATAGGTGGTTGCATTCGTTTGATGTTTAATGCAAACAACAGAAAGCATATTTTATGTCTTGTCGTGAAGACCGATCGCAAGTCCAAAATTTAGTGCGGTGTGCGTGGGTTGGTACTGTATTGCTTGTCTTTTTCTTAGAGATACAGCCTGCTTGAACGTCGCACTTTATACACTTTAGTATTATTTTATTTTCCGTTGCAATCTGCATTTCCGGGTCGTTACATTGGGGGATGCTTGTTGATGATTTTTCCCATTTGTCACCTGCCATTCTTTCACCTTCAATTAGTCTGATTTCTCAAAACACAATACATTCTGTTGTCTTTGTCAAATATGATTTAGTACCGGGAACAGGCGATTGCAGTTGAAGTGACTTGAATGCACCCTCACAGGTTGGTGATCATACAGAGAGACTCTATCATCATACAGCTTGACTTCAATGGAAAATTCAGCTTCACTCGTTCTGGCAATACTATTGGTCTGTGGTGAAAAACAGGAAGTGGATATATTTTCACTGCACATAGCAATGCCCTTGTTCTAATGAGAATTTCTTCTATGGAACTATATTTGTCTTATTTTGTGGCCGCCTTCATCGTTGCATTTGAGTACTACACATTGTATCGATTTGATATACTATGATATAGCTTCCATATAGCTTCCATATTTATATGTAATGTTTGATATCATGTCAGCCGCCCTGACAACTAGGCACACAACTGACACATTGCAGTTACATATGGCAAGTGTCAGTATACCCGTAACTGTATTGCTCCGTCCAGTACGTAATGAATTAAATGGATTGTACATTATTTGGTATCTGCAGTCAGCCGTCTTGCCCAACTGATAGTTTGAATACCCAATAACATGTGCACAAGTGACCACTTGTTGTCCTAAGCAGAATTTGAGTCAACTTTGCTTTCTAAAATGTAACACTTTTTTACTTTTAATTTTTTCTTAATAAAAAATTAAAATTAAAATTTGGTAAAAACAACATAAGTACTGGCCCACGAATGTGTTCTGTCCGATACTCAGGGCAAATTAAAACGGCACATAAATTTGGCCCGTGAACAGTAATTATAAAGAAACTAGTGTTTGCGGCTCTCAAGTGGTCCTAGAAAATGCAATCTGGTCCTTGACTGAAAACGTTTTTGCACCCCTGCTCTATGGAGTCGCTGATTATTATTATTATTATTATTATTATTATTATTATTATTATTATTATTATTATTATTATTATTATTCTCCACTGTGTATTTATTTTCCACCATATTTTGTCATAAATAGAAATGATGCTTTTGTATCTTAAACTGCTTCTCTTTTTTTGTCACGCCTTGTTTATCTGTTTTAGCATTTAGGAAAAGGAAAAGTTTTCATTATGAAAGTCATGTTTTTTTTCAGCCGGGTTTTGACGTTAGTGATTGACTGTACCGCAGTAGAGCGGTAGCGATAAATCTTACTTGATAGCTATGGCAGGTTTAGTATAGACCTCCGTGCCAGACTTATTAAATATGACCAGAATACACACAAAGTCGAATAATTATACTGTATAATAATACATAGGTCTTGTTACTTATAAATACCCAATTACAGGTCATCACTATTTTATCTTAACAAAGTACACTTATCATGTGTATGTAATTTATGTGTTACTTACCTACGCATATCAATTAAAAGAAAACAAACACACAAACAAGTAAAACTTTACGTGACATAATTTCAAGATAGTTTGATCTCTCTCTCTCTCTCTCTCTCTCTCTCTCTCTCTCTCTCTCTCTCTCTCTCTCTCTCTCTCTCTCTCTCTCAAACACACACAGCGAGAAATCAGAAATCATAAACCAGCATGGGAAACAAATACATCTAGAGAATACTTTTGCAGAATGGACCTAATTTAAAGAGTTAGCATGGCACCATTCACGATTGAAATATGGTCTTAAAATGTGTGTGACGTCACTGCAAAGGGCATAATTCGTTTAAGGTTTCACGTAAGGATATAAGATATATGTTCCATCTATATTCCTCGCAAACACGCACGCACGCACACACACACACATATACATACATACATAGATACATACATAGATACATACATAGATACATACATACATACATACATACATACATACATACATACATACATACATACATACATACATACATACATACATACATACAAACATACATACATACATACATACATACATACATACATACATACATACATACATACATACATACATACATACATACATACATACATACATACATACATACATACATACATGTGAAATAGTTATAACCATGTCATTCGATGGGTGCGCAACTTCTCTGAATGAATGAAGAAACATTCACATTTGCAGGCTCGTCGCCAGCAAAGAAAGTAAACGGGCCGCTAAGTGATACAACTCAAGGGTTTAGGGGCTTACGTGAAAATACAAAAGCGATTTTTAAAAATGTAATAAAGAATGCATTTTCTAATTAATCGTTTATATGTATAATGTCTGCATGTAATATTTTCAAAATATAAAATTTATTCAGGGAAGAAATAAGAACAATCACCCGAACCCTGGAGAAGAACCTACAAATCAGGTTCACCAAACAGCTGTTGGGTACTACATTGATTGATACATGTAACATCTACATGGAACTTTCATACCTTAGTATTTACTGTGTCGGTATTCCAAATCTTTTATCACCACAGGATGATACCATGGTACTCTGGACAATGGAACCAATTAAGCTGATATGATGAGCATCGATACGAAGTTGTTATGTAATGACGTTTCGATTCATCCAATGACAAATCTTTACTGATTATAACCCTCCCAAACATAAAATACCACATTTGATCTGATACGCTACTAACATTAAGCATTGCGGTTGTTCCAAAGGAACATCGCTCGGTGGCCTAAATGGTTCGAGCGTCATCCCAAAGACGCATAAAAATGGTACTAGCAGATGCCTCACTAGCGCTCAGTATTAAGAGGTTAGTGTTAGGATAATATGGCTTGGTGTGACATGATGCTACATATCTGCGGACGATGCCCCAATGCAAAACATCATTATAAACTGCCACACTGCAGACATCGTAGCAATATGCCTGAAAGTTGTTAATGATACGTTTAAAAAAATCAAATTCACACACACACACACACGTATATATATATATATATATATATATATATATATATATATATATATATATATATATATATATTCTGAAGGATATCGGGCTGTAATCT
The DNA here is from genome assembly GCA_030141615.1 of Unio pictorum. NCBI lineage: Eukaryota > Metazoa > Mollusca > Bivalvia > Unionida > Unionidae > Unio > Unio pictorum. The sequence goes on along the minus strand of JARLTB010000085.1, from coordinate 5,195,362 downwards.
TTAATCACTATCAAATATGTTATATCAGAGGTCTTCATTTTAATCGTGTTGACAACTCTGAACATTATTTCAGGTATACACTAATGCATTCTTGTTACCTCTTTATACCTAAGAAGATGAATTATAAAAAAGGGGTGATGGACATTTGCTTATGAAATGGATGTCCATCAATTAATGTCAAAAGATTCCACTTTAAGTACCCTTCATCCATTTGCAAACGTGGACTAGTCGCGCCTAATCATTGTTATTAATCACCATGAGTTGCATGTACTTGACGAAATTTAATTCAAATTTGATACAGGGAGCTAATAAGTATTCTATTATGTCCAGATTCAAGTTTTTGAGGGTTCCAGAATTGTATAAAGATTGTTTGCATTTCATAAGAATCATTACGGTAGAAAAAGCTATAATCAGGTTCTTAAGAGACTTTACAATTAGGAGACAAGACAAGTATAGAAGCAAATAAATGCACGAATCTAAATGTAAAATTCTTCATTTCCTCAAACTGTGCTTGCACGAAGCTGATAATTCTATTAATTAACCTTGTGCTTGGGAATGTCTAGTGTCTTCTAGTGAATGCTTTGGTTTGTTCTTTTCTTCATCTTTTTTGTATCCATTTTGCAAGATAAAATGATATCTTCTATGTCAGGCGGATTTCAATATGAAGACGCTTTAAATAAAACTCCTTCTATCAAATAATAATAATAATAATAATAATAATAATAATAATAATAATAATAATAATAATAAATTAAATAAATAATATAATAATAAAATTGATAATAGTAATGATAAATAATATAGTAAATAATAAATAAATCAATAACAATACTAATATAGTTACTAATTATAATAAGCAATAATAATATATTCAAAAGAAAAATTTGGTTGTTATTGTTTTTTTTATATCTCCTTATGTATAATCTGAATAATACACACAAATTGTTTTATTTATGAGCAGCTCTATTCATAATTCATCCTAGAGTAATATAAGTCTAACTGAATTCCTTGTCTAGATGATGGCACCCACATGACAGTTATTCCTTTTTAAGACATAAATTAAACAGTAACGAAACATTCCGCATATATAAAATGTCAAGAGAAACTTCCCTGCCGTCTAAATTAATATAGTTTTGCTTTATGTATATGAAAGTAAGAGATAATGTGGAAGTGGAAGTGATTTGAAAAGAAAGAATTTAAAATTAAAAAAATAGTATTCGAAATAAGCTTATCTTGATAAAATGGATTGTCAGCTTTCCTAGTTGATTGATTGGAATAAAACGGTACATTAAAGACTAGTGAATGCCTTTCTCAGCGAAACTCCATGGCATCTGACCCTGGCAACCACTAACCCACCCAAACCTACCTCCCCCCCCCCTCACCACACCTCGTACAAGAACAAATCTTTCTCTTTATCATATTTAGGTTTTTCAGAGATTGATAAAGAGAGTATTGAGAATGTTTTTGTATGGTTGCAAATCTTTTCTGGATAAGAGAATAGTCATTAAATTGCATCAGCACAAACATCTAGCTGAGACTTAAGTTTCTGAATTAAAAATATTGCATATTGCAAATTTGCACTTGTGTAAATTGTTCAACAATAAGTCAGCCCTAAAATGTGATTGAAAACTTATTACAATAAACGTTAGTGGTCAACATTAATATTTCAATTTCAATTTAAGCATGAATTATATGATTGTGCCAGGCAGTCTCTATAATCATGACATTGAGCGTTCACGTCACGTATACTGGGATTCACGAACGTAGTTCATGAAATGCCTGTATAAATAAAGGTTATACATACGGTCTTTCAATATTACGAATTATTATTGTGTGTTTTTTAAACTTGCCCCAAACGAGGCTTCGGACCACTAATACTTTTTAAAATCTGAACATTAATTCCATGATCATGCTCAGACAGTTTGGCAACATTACGTCTACACTATTCCTGTTTATATTCGAAGCGTTTCGATAAAATGCTTTATTTGGGATAAATCGTACATGAATAATCAAGGCTCATACTTTCGAACAGCCAATGTATCTGTATAAATATCACTAAGTCCAGATGTCAACAAATTTCAATGGTCTCGTTAAGTTAGACTTTCGTGTGACTTTGAGAGATCTTCACTTAACACACTTTTGTAAGTGATTGTAACGTTCAAAATCAGTTTTTGATTGATAGACATAGTACATAATGTGCATTAGAGGTTAATCCACTTCCAGACAGATCTAGTCTGTGAATGCATTGTGCATACTACGCCGTCACATGTACGCATGGTGCATGCACATAAATGCAAACTGTTCTTGAGGATAAAGGTGTCATGATTATTTCTTGGAGTGTTGAGACTGCTAAACCACCCAGGTTGTATGGTATCACTCACATTCTATTTATTTCTTTATTTATTGATTTCTATATTTATGTTGCATTCCAGTATAGTAAATATAACATGTAAGATTCATAGAACGCTTCTGAATTAAAATACTGCAGACATTGCAATTCTGATACAAAAATTGGGGGGGGGGTAATGACATGCTACACCTATCGGTAACAAATATAATTCATCGATCAATCAACGTAACAGTTTTGCAAGAATCTTGCTGTAGGAGAATACGCATTCAATGGCTGATCATGACACCAAATCCAATTTCCCAACTACACAGTACATTGGTCCCCATTTCCAGACAACTCCGAAATCTTAAGCACATACAAATTAAAACAACGGATGAAATGCTGAAAAAGAACTCGAGAAATATACGTGCAGTGTATAGTCAAAACAGATGACTATGTGTCGTACCTTCATTATGCAAATTTTATGAAAATTAATGTTTCACATTTTTGCCCGGAGCAGTACGCAACCCTATGGTGGTTCAGACCACCCATCATACAATTAAAAAAGGAATAAGATGCATGTAAGATAGCACAAAAGTTAAATTGGACTGATTCTTTAACAAGCACTTTCCGCATATAGATGAATCAACACAGTTTATGCATGATTTACAATACTACATTCTCACACTGAATTCCTTCATGCAAGTGTCAAATAGAACAGAAAAAGGACACAACCCAAAATATGTATATTTATACATGGTTTTAGTAAACAATCAGCAGCCATCATTTCAGTTCAATGTAGAATTATAATTTTATATCATGTATACATGACACGACACCGTAACAACACGAGGGTCTGAGGTTTTCATATTTCCGTCGCGTTTTGCACATGTATGCAGGTGATTGCTTCCTTCCTTGTTGGGGTTTTAGTGTTAGGGAACAATTATCCCATTAGTAGGTGTCATTAGTCGTACTAGTCATCCTCATCAGCAATGCTATTCGTCAGCAAAGGGGGGTAATAAAAGGGAGATGATTGTTCAATAACTATGATCCCGTCTAAACCTTTGTAGGTTGTTTTGTGGAATCCTGTTCCCATGAAGTCCAAGTCATAATCTACATTTGATAAAAATAATTTTTTTTTAAAAACAATAAGTTAGATTTACCAAATGATTTTGTTTTTGTGTGAATCATTAATTTAAAAATTTAAATTTTAGTACGAATCATTAATTTAAAAAATAATGAGACAAAAATCGACGATGTGTTAAGAAAAGTGTAGTTGCGTGATTTTTTTAAAATATGGTACACAAAACTGAAAATGTATATGTTGTGACTAGATAACTCTTATCCTTGTCTAGTTTCAGCAGAGTTATCTCTCTTAAATGCAATGGAGTACCTGTTTTGTCTTTGTCAAATTGACAATCTAGCATTATTTTTCTTGATGACAGCGTGTGACATGCATGCTGAAGTATGATATAAAGTATATTTATTTCACAAAACATTAGCATTGACGTCTATGGAAAAAAATAATTGCTACCGTGATAACCCCTAGGAACCATCATTGGAGATTTTACTTAGTTTCTATGCATGACGCATAATATCACCATAAGACTGGGTGGAAGCAGCTCGTTAGTTGAAATCATGTGCGCAGCAATTTTAATTCGCTTCGACTGGAGAGTACATTTCAATCAATGATAGCAGGGAAAATTATATTTGGCTCTGACTCGATGTCACCACGCTGTAATCCTCAGGTTGATGCAGGGGGATCATTTCACTAACACTGGGTAACATACGCACAAGTGAAGACGTCACAAGCCATAACTATACAAAACGAGCGTTTCTATAACGTTTACTAAATTCCTCTACATTGCTGCAACTTACGTTCCAGTCGTAGAGGGCTTACAAGTGTGACTATTCAGCGACAGAAGCAAAGAAAGTTCTGCTTGGCGATGTTAAACTACTGGCACGAAGGACAGTTTGGCAGACGATAGAGCATTGTGACAGACGACAATCATTTCAGAGCCAGACTCGCGATCTAGTATTTGGTCTGGGAGAAAAATACAGCACATAACAGATAAAATTACAAGCAACAAACATAAACAGTTTTGGTAGCTACACTATTGCAACAACAGAGACAACCACTAATGATTGAGCCGAAATTGTCAGTTCAGAAGTATATGTTTAACAAACATGCTACAAAATTTTTCAAAACAAACTTTATAAAAAACACGCATGTGTTAATTGTTTTTGTCCTCTTAACGCATTTTACAAAATATAAACACCTGAGTTTACCTCTACAGATATGCTAAAGTAATAAATGTATAATTGCCGTAACAAATTAATTGTATTCGCACCTGCTTGGGCGTACGTTACAGCCATTACCTGTTTAAAATTGTGTTCAGTTTTGGAACCTTTAGCAAACATGTTCATTTACTTGGACAACAAACGTTAAAAATACATCCATCTAAGACCCGTGCATTGATTACTACAATTTAGGAGCTTGGGCAGACGAGCATCTCTTTGAAACCATTCTATGTTTTGCCAGTGATAGACTTAAACAGTACGGAGAGAACCAAGAACTTCATACTAATTGCAAAGTCAAAGGACGGAGATTCAGCTAGCGTCCGAATAAAGTGGGGATCCTTTGACGTGTTAAGAGAAGATTTAAAGTCTTTCACATCAAGACTTTCGTGTGAAAAATGTAGTTCTTTATATATAAAAAATTGTACTTGTGTGAAATCATCCATTTGTTAGTTGACCTTTGGACAAAGAACGTAAACTCGTGTAAAATAAACGAGTACGACTTCTGACTACAATACATACCTAACAAACACTTAGATCTCCATTATAAATAATTTTCCAAGACAAAGCGATCATTGAGAGTGCAGACGCTGAACGAGAAGATGAATTACACACAGAAAATTGACTCCAACAAAAAAAGTCGATTTCGACGCGATACTCGTCAGCGATGAAGCCTGTTCTTGCCATTCTGCTAACGAAAGCGATCTTGTTAGTATGCTCATCTACGGATCTTATTTATCCACACACTCAACCACTCTAGATATCACCAGTACATCGAGCATTACAAATCAAAGACGACGACACGCTTATTGTTATGTTGCCTCAATATTGCAACTTTGAAAGTTGATTGCAGACGTTCAAAAGGAGATAGCCTACATATCTGGAAGGACATAGTCCTAAGTCTTTTACAAGAACAGGATTTGTTTACTTGGGAGAAGGAAAGATATGCAGAGTTTGAGTTGTGGTGTGATACTTTGTTTTGTAAAATTTACATTTGTTGCGCAATCAACATTTTTTTGAAATGCAAATATGTTGCATATAATCTGTTTTATGACACCTCGAAATGTTGTACCATGAACTGTATTTTATTAATGTCTACTTGTATTAACCATGACAAAAAAACGAGACATGTAAAATTTATACAAAGTCGAGTGTCATTTACGTAATCTTAGATTTCAACAACAACTCGAGAGTTAGGGCTGTGTCCTTCGTTCTAACAAACAAAAGGTCAGATCGTTAAAGCGACGATGCACAGTATCTTCGCCATCCCTTTAACATGTTTATTCCTGGACCGACTGATTATGATAAGACCGTATTTGTTCGAAAACAAATCCTGTTTTGTTCGGTTGCCCTCCACAACGATTCGTGTGGTAAAACAATGAGTGGCAATCGTCTTACAAGTTATTTAACTAGCGCAAAGAAAAATGATTTCATTTGTCGAAGGAATTCTTCGCGAAAACGATGGCCAAACAATTAGGAACAAACTATGATTATAGTGATGCCAGTCAATTAAATTACATACGGTTATTTTTTTCAGCCTCGATTTAAAACCTATTACTCCTGATTTCCTGTCGATTTTTGAAAGATTTGTGTAGAAAAGGAGGCCAAGTGATTTACATATAACATTCATTGCCTGTCTACTTACGATAAAAAAACACACTTTACTTCTTTGCTCTCCAACAATACTTACTTTCAATCTCATCCTCATCCAAAATTGAGTTGTGCACTGTATACCATCGTTCGCGATATAAAAACACATGTTTTTAGAAGAAGTTCTTAAGGAAGTGATACGATTTGTTTACTTTGACGGTAAAAGGTATCGTTCACATATCACATGAAGCAAACATTTGGGGTGTTTTCTTTCGAAGATCAAATGATAGCTTCGGCACAACCGGCGGATCATAGAATCGATGCTCGAACCAATAAATGTTTCATTTTGGAACCAGACGTAATTCTTTAGGATGCGTCCTTACTCGTTCACTTTTAAAATGGGATTCTAACGACAAAACAAAAAAGTCAAAATCTAAACGATAAACCATACATAAGAGAAGCGCAGTACGTTTACATGCTAAAGATGATACTCGGAAGAGAGTAAACGCGCATCAACTAACGAAATCCTCGCTGAGTACCGGTATTCAAAGCGCCTCCATTCTTGATGCACGATGAACCTGATTTAAGACTAGTGTATCCATATGTGATGAGACATAAAAACCTGGAAACCCATCTCTAAAGAAATTTGTACTTTGTCGACATCTTCTTCTGGTCTAAAAAAAAAGCCAAAATGTAGCTTGTAGTAAGACAAACGTACAAGACAGAACAGGCATGTCAAAACAGTCAACTGGATTTTTCAAAATAGCACAATTTAGTCCATTATGCATACCATAATTACAAAATCAAATTAATACAACGAATCAGTGGGGATGACTTCCAGTAAGATGTGTTGAATAAGATTCAAGTCAGTTTCTCTCACAAACAACTCTGAACGATCGAGGTTTAGAACTGTTTATTTTGTGACATCGATGTGTTCTTAAAATCAAAATTGGGTAGTTGTATTTTGAGTGTTAAAATAATTTCCGAGTTAGTGCGAGCTTTTAGACGTGTTGGTCGACATCCATCACATCCATTACTATGACAAACAAACAATGACACCGGCATTTTAAACACGTTCTTTTTATACATAGAAGGGACAGAAAGAAACATTATTTTTTCACCAGTGAAATCATAAAACAAAGCACCATTGTGGCAAATTTTCAAAGAACTTTAAAAAGTAGGTGGAAATATTTTACGCATCAACACGTCAAATACGTCGAATTAAAGCTTATTAATACTTGCCGCGTCGGATGTGCTCCAGAAAAGGTGAAAACGTCTTAATTGTGTTTTCCCGATTGTTTACAATGTCAAATATAAAAAGGGCAGTGGAGAAAGCTACAGAACACAATGTCATGTATGTAAACATATAGGATAATGTTTTCCATACGGTATATAAGTTACAGTCCACAAGTACACGATAAGTAAAAGATAGTCATTATATAATGACGACCAGAACATAGACAATACTCAATGTCCTTGGAAATCTGGCATTACTTTACAACATAGGCAACCTTGTTAATATATAAATGTTTAACAATGACTCCCTCCATATTTGGCGAATGTTTATGCCAGAAGGAATAGGAACCAACCCTATCATGTATATACAGTTTATAATCATTTTGTTGTTTTGCCAATTTAATTTCCTTCTTATTAAATTATTATTGAGGCGAGACCCAAGTCGGTTGCCTCGTTCGCCTTGTACTAGCAAATCGAGGTGCAGTATGAAGATGATAATGCTTGGATTAAGCATATCATCAGACACAGCAGAAGGGGCATAGTTGTTGATTTTCATCTTGATCCAGTCTGGTATATATCCGTTGAGTTAACATCTTTTTTTAAAAAAATTAACTTGGCCTCAAGGCCATATAATACATCAGAGGAAATACCTATATTCGACATGCGTTTGAAAGAAAGATTCAGTGTCTAATATGTGAGCACCATCATTACAATCTTACTAAATAAACTCCCATAAGATCTTCCGGGTACTGTAGAAAAATGGCTGCTTCTATGTCACTGACCAAAACAAAAAGATGAGAGGCAGGAAGGAAACATTGTGATCGTAATAAGTGGCTTTTTTTAACAATCAGACAATACATATTTTTCGCGACATGTATAATTTTATGTCATAAAATACTGCGCATTATAGTGTTGGGTTCTATTGTGAGATTTTTGTGTTAAGCTAAACAATAATGCGTTGGTACTGGCCCTGTTTATACTACGGATTTCGACTGCATTTACCATTGGAGGCATGTTCCACTAAACGCTATGAATGCGTGACCAACAACGTTCTTTCATGCTAGCTGGCAACAAGCGGTCACGCAGTGCGTCATAATTCAGCGTTTGCACATAGCCTATGCAATCTCCTATAACCCGTTTATAACATCACACCCTGGTGTTAAAAACGTGTGATCTTTTGAGCACGTGTATTAACATGCTTTATTTGCTTTTGTATAAAGTACAAGTCATACAGGTCTTGTAGGCATTACTGACTACTTCAGTTACTTGTGTTTTATGTATGTGTGTGTATGTGTGTGTTTATGTGTGTGTATGTGTGTGAATTTAATAATCATCTCGTTAGAAATAAAGTATTCATGAGTATTTAAAAATCTTCCAGTCAGAAATAACATTTTTATAATCATCCCTATAGAAATAACACCTATATATGTGAATTTAAGAGTCATCCCTTTAGAAAAAAAGGTAGATACCCATATAAATTTAAGAATCATCTCAGGGTAAATATAGTATTCTTGTATATTTAAGGATCCTCCCTATATAAATAAAGTATTCAGGACCATTTAAGAAACAACTTGTAGAAATAAAATATCCGCGAGTAATTAAGAATCATCAATGTTGAAATACATTATTTAAGTGTATGTAAAAATTGTCCCGATAGAAAACAGTATAAATTTCTATTTAACAATTATCTATTTAGATACAAGGTAATCATGAGTATTGAGAAGCACTCATGCAGAAAAAATATCAGCATGAATCAAAGAATCATCCATGCAGAACTAAAGTGTCCACATGAAACAAAGAATCAGCCATGTAGAATTAAAGTGTCATCATGAATTTAAGAATCATCCATGTAGAATTAAAGTGTCCGCATGAATTTTAAGAATCATCCATGTAGAATTAAAGTGTCCGCATGAATTTAAGAATCATCCATGTAGAATTAAAGTGTCAACTTTAATCAAAGAGTCATCCTGTTGAATTAAATAAAGTGTCCACATGAATCAAAGAATCATACAAGTAGAATTAAAGTCTCCACATGAGATTGAGAATCATCCTTGTAGAATTTGAGTGTTCGCATGAATTTAAGAATCATCCTTGTAGAATTTGAGTGTTCACGTGAATATGAGAATCATACAAGTAGAATTAAAGTGTCCACAAAAGTGTAAGAATTATTCCCGTAGAAATAAAGTAACCAAGAGTATGTAAGAATCATCCCCATAAAAATAATGTATCCATGTGAATTTAAGAATCATCCACATACAAATAATGTATACATGTGAATTTAAGAATCATCCCCCATACAAAAAATGTGTCCATGTGCATTTAAGAATAATCCCCATACAAATAATGTATCCATGTGCATTTAAGAGTCATCCCCATACAAATAATGTATCCGTGTGAATTTAAGAATAATCCCCATACAAATAATGTATCCATGTGCATTTAAGAATCATCCCCATACAAATAATGTATTCATGTGCATTTAAGAATCATCCCCATACAAATAATGTATCCATGTGAATTTAAGAATCCCTATACAAATAATGTATCCATGTGCATTTAATAATAATCCCCATACAAATAATGTGTCCATGTGAATTTAAGAATCATCCCTATACAAATAATGTATCCATGTGCATTTAAGAATCATCCCCGTACAAATAAAATTATCCATGTGCATTTAAGAATCATCCCCATAAAAATAATGTGTCCATGTGAATTTAAGAATCATCCCCATACAAATAATGTATCCACATGAATTTAAGAATCATTACCATACAAATAATGTGTTGATGTGCATTTAAGAATCATCCCCATAAAAATAATGTATCCGTGTGAATTTAAGAATAATCACCATACAAATAATGTGTCCATGTGAATTTAAGAATCATCCCCATACAAATAATGTGTCCATGTGAATTTAAGAATCATCCCCATACAAATAATGTGTCCATGTGAATTTAAGAATCATCCCTATACAAATAATGTATCCATGTGCATTTAAGAATCATCCCCGTACAAATAAAATTATCCATGTGCATTTAAGAGTCATCCCCATACAAATAATGTATCCACGTGAATTCAATAATCATCCCCATACAAATAATGTATCCACGTGAATTTAAGAATCATCCCCATACAAATAATGTATTGATGTGCATTTAAGAATCATCCCCATAAAAATAATGTGTCCATGTGAATTTAAGAATCATCCCCATACAAATAATGTGTCCATGTGCATTTAAGAGTCATCCCCATACAAATAATGTATCCACGTGAATTTAATAATCATCCCCATACAAATAATGTATCCACGTGAATTTAAGAATCATCCCCATACAAATAATGTATTCATGTGCATTTAAGAATCATCCCCATAAAAATAATGTGTCCATATGAATTTAAGAATCATCTCCAAACAAATAATGTGTCCATGTGAATTTAAGAATCATCCCCATACAAATAATGTGTCCATGTGAATTTAAGAATCATCCCCATACAAATAATGTATCCATGTGCATTTAAGAATCATCCCCATAAAAATAATGTATTCATGTGAATTTAAGAATCATCCCCATACAAATAATGTGTCCATGTGAATTTAAGAATCATCCCCATACAAATAATGTATTGATGTGCATTTAAGAATCATCCACATAAAAATAATGTGTCCATGTGAATTTAAGAATCATCCCCATACAAATAATGTGTCCATGTGCATTTAAGAGTCATCCCCATACAAATAATGTATCCATGTGAATTTAAGAATCATCCCCATACAAATAATGTATTCATGTGCATTTAAGAATCATCCCCATAAAAATAATGTGTCCATGTGAATTTAAGAATCATCCCCATACAAATAATGTGTCCATGTGCATTTAAGAATCATCCCCGTACAAATAAAATTATCCATGTGCATTTAAGAATCATCCCCATACAAATAATGTATCCATGTGCATGTAAGAATCATCCCCATAAAAATAATGTATCCATGTGCATGTAAGAATCATCCCCATGCAAATAATCTATCCATGTGCATTTAAGAATCATCCCCATACAAATAATCTATAATATTGTAAAAATAATGTATTTATGAGTATTGAATAATATTCTCTGTGGAAATAATGTATAATTCTGTAATAATAATAAAGTATTTATGTGTATTGAATAATATTCTCTGTAGAAATAATGTATAATACTGTAAAAGAAATAAAGTATTTATGAGTATTGAATAGTATTCTCTGTAGAAATAATGTATAATACTGTAAAAGAAATAAAGTATTTATGAGTATTGAATAATATTCTCTGTAGAAATAATGCATAATACTGTAATAATAATAAGGTACTTATGAGTATTGAATGATCTCTGTAGAAATAATGTATAATACTGCAATGATAATAAAGTATTTATGAGTATTGAATGATCTCTGTAAAAAATAATATATAATACTGCAATGATAATAAAGTATTTATGAGTATTGAATGATCTCTGTAAAAACTAATGTATAATACTGCAATGATAATAAGGTACTTATGAGTATTGAATGATCTCTGTAGAAATAATGTATAATACTGTAATAATAATAAAGTACTTATGAGTATTGAATGATCTCTGTAGAAATAATGTATAATACTGTAATAATAATAATAAGATACTTATGAGTATTGCATGATCTCTGTAAAAAATAATATATAATACTGTAATAATAATAATAAGGTACTTATGAGTATTGAATGATCTCTGTAAAAAAATAATATATAATACTGTAATAATGATAAGGTACTTATGAGTATTGCATGATCTCTGTAAAAAATAATATATAATACTGTAATAATAATAAGGTACTTATGAGTATTGAATGATCTCTGTAAAAAATAATATATAATACTGTAATAATAATAAGGTACTTATGAGTATTGAATGATCTCTGTAGAAATAATGTATAATACTGTAATAATAATAAAGTACTTATGAGTATTGAATGATCTCTGTAGAAATAATGTATAATACTGTAATAATAATAAGGTACTTATGAGTATTGCATGATCTCTGTAAAAAATAATATATAATACTGTAATAATAATAAGGTACTTATGAGTATTGAATGATCTCTGTAGAAATAATGTATAATACTGTAATAATAATAAGGTACTTATGAGTATTGCATGATCTCTGTAAAAAATAATATATAATACTGTAATAATAATAAGGTACTTATGAGTATTGAATGATATCTGTAGAAATAATGTATAATACTGTAATAATAATAAAGTACTTATGAGTATTGAATGATCTCTGTAGAAATAATGTATAATACTGTAATAATAATAATAAGATACTTATGAGTATTGAATGATTTCTGTAAAAAATAATATATAATACTGTAATAATAATAAGGTACTTATGAGTATTGAATGATCTCTGTAAAAAATAATATATAATACTGTAATAATAATAAGGTACTTATGAGTATTGAATGATCTCTGTAAAAAATAATGTATAATACTGTAATAATAATAAGGTACTTATGAGTATTGCATGATTTCTGTAAAAAATAATATATAATACTGTAATAATAATAATAAGGTACTTATGAGTATTGAATGATCTCTGTAAAAAATAATATATAATACTGTAATAATAATAAGGTACTTATGAGTATTGACTGATCTCTGTAGAAATAATGTATAATACTGTAATAATAATAAGGTACTTATGAGTATTGCATGATCTCTGTAAAAAATAATATATAATACTGTAATAATAATAAGGTACTTATGAGTATTGAATGATCTCTGTAGAAATAATGTATAATACTGTAATAATAATAAAGTACTTATGAGTATTGAATGATATCTGTAGAAATAATGTATAATACTGTAATAATAATAATAAGATACTTATGAGTATTGCATGATTTCTGTAAAAAATAATATATAATACTGTAATAATAATAATAAGGTACTTATGAGTATTGACTGATCTCTGTAGAAATAATGTATAATACTGTAATAATAATAAGGTACTTATGAGTATTGCATGATCTCTGTAAAAAATAATATATAATACTGTAATAATAATAAGGTACTTATGAGTATTGAATGATCTCTGTAAAAAATAATATATAATACTGTAATAATAATAAGGTACTTATGAGTATTGAATGATCTCTGTAGAAATAATGTATAATACTGTAATAATAATAAGGTACTTATGAGTATTGCATGATCTCTGTAGAAATAATGTATAATATTGCAATGATAAAAAGGTACCTATAAGTATTGAATGATCTCTGTAGAAATAAAATATAATACTGTAATAATAATAACGTACTTATGAGTATCGAATGATCTTCTCTGTGGAAATAAAGTATAACATGAAGTTAAAAGTCATTTCTCCATATCCACAGGAATTTCAGAATCATCACCGGACAAACATGTAATCAAGAATATTTAAAAATCATCCGATAAAAGTGAAGAATTTATAAGTTTTTTAGAATCATCTCTGTAGAAAACGTATTCTTGTAAAGTTAACAATCATCTTTGTTGAAATAAAGCTTTCATAACTAGGAGTATACATGCTGAAGTAAGGTGAAGAATTAGTTGCATCTGTTATACCGTTCTTTTGTTAGTAACTCTTTGCTGAGTTTGTGAATCACTGGCTTTGCTATTATCGTAGAAGCTCACAAAATGAGACATAATGATAAAATATTGGTGAAATGCACGTGAACAGTTTGCTTATCATATAACTGTGAACGTGGAATTTTGTACATTGACCATATCATGCTGGCCAAACTAACGGATCTTTCCATAAATTGTGGATTTTCAGACCCTTTTATGTACGTGCAGCGAAAATGGCATTTTTGCGGACTTCTTAGGAATCGAAAAAAAGTATGACTAATATTAATGTGGGTTTATGTTATGTTCACCAACATAAATTCTTCCGTCGCCATCAGTGTGTTTATGAGCATGATATCGGATGATAAGATAAATTTAAAAACTCCCCTTTTTCACTAAAGTTAATGCAGTTCACGTCCCGATGAGACAGCTGCTTCTTCGGAAATGACAAGCATGCGGATTTCTCCCTCTGAATTTGACACGATCACCCTTTTTCTGCAGCATAATGCTACTGAATCTTATCTACTGCTATAAAAAGATGTTCTGACTTTTATAAAAATGTATGACATTTTACTTTCTTTTTGTACCATCTTTAGACCATTCGCCAGAAAACACGCATTTTTTATATTTATTTCAATCTGTTCAAGCAAGTATCTTTAATGGATGATAAAATCACTACAAATTGAATAAAAGCTAATCACACACTTGTTAAGAGGAAGATGTCGATTCCCAAAATCAACGAATTTCTCAAGGCAGTACCCATTTGTCAAACATTTCACGGCAATTTGTAGCGGCTTGACAAGAGCGTGGTAATTGCAGTAGATCGTCTTACCGATAGGTAAGCGTCAGCTTCAGACGGGATGCACGCACGTCGGCACTATCAACGGCATACGCATTAGTGAGATTAATTGCATTCCATATCTAATCTAAGAAATTTATTCCACTCCTTCGACATTATTTTTGAAATACCGTCACAAAAGATTTGATCGGAGAGACTCCATGTCTCTGAAATCTTGCTTTAGTTTGAAGTGAGAAGTTTGATCAGCGATGGCGATGTGGGTTAAGAGCGAGGTCAGATGTAACCTGACCCACGACATGAAGGAGATCAAAAAATAAACAAAATCTTCGCGTACATGTTCAAATTTTCTTTTCTTTGCTTAACATCACGACAGTGCGTTTCTTAATTTCCTATCATACGGGTAGAATTATTTACAAATAGAGTTCTTCTTTGCATTTTGTCATGTGTAATGGCAACAACGATTCTTGAATTGAAAACCTTGACAAATATAACGCAACCTTACTTGGCTGATGCCGTCTTATCGCTTATATCATATAACCATGCCATTCATTCATATATAATTATTTGATACCACATATTACGCATATTACAGATCAGTAACATTTACTAATATAAAATTGTTTGTCATGTAGACACATACTGTCACTTTTTATTTAATTGACATACGCAATCATGAACCTCGCTTTATCATTTTTGTATACAATGATTTCTTCCCAACAATGCACTAACTTTGCAGATTTATATGTCATATGGCATAACTGAATAATAGACATCGGTGTTTGATTCGAGGCAACCAAGTATGGGCGGAGACGCTAACCAAACGTAACTCTACATTTTATTAATAAAAAAGATTACCCCACAAGATGTAATACAATTGTTTCCTATATAAAAAGCAGCCACGGGCAGATCTTTCTTACGATAATTATGTTGTTTTTACGAACAAGCGGTTTGAGAAGTTTGTTTTCTTATTCTCTCTTTCTTCGTTTTCTCGCTATTCTAAATATTAAACTAATACCGACATTAGCTGTGGCCTAGTGGTAAGAGCAAAAACGCTTGGCGCTTAGCATTAATAGGATTAGTGTTATGACTGGTCGGCCTGGTGTCAGGATAATGTGACTGGGTGGGACATGATGCTACATGTATGAGGCGTGATGCCCTTGTGTAGGACATCACTGTGAACTCTCTCTCTCTCTCTCTCTCATCCATGATCCGTTCCGTCATTACTAATAGTTTTGGAAAACATTTATGTGCAAAGCCATACATTTCGTGTTTAGGCAATATTTCGTATGAAAGAAAAACGTCATTTAAACTTTTCAAAAATAACCGGTCAGAGAGAGGAAATGCACATAGAAAAGTCTCAAAATTGCATACTATGCACTTTTAAAAGACCACCAGCCCTTTAAATTATTTACAGATTTGCTGATTATTTAAAATACTGCTTGACCGGATACCATTCAGACATATATTACTGACGAAAAGACAGAAAAACAGTCGGACATATATTAATCGTGACTCTTAAAAATAAATACTTATATATATATATATATATATATATATATATATATATATATATATATATATATATATATTCGAATCTAGTGGAGTAATAAGACATATTCCACGCACTTGTCCTTATTTGGAAGCCCCAATGCCGCCGTTAATGAAAAAGTTTTATATTTCAATCATTTAAATAATATTTAACCTTGAAAAATATTGATCCTAACTATCAGTGGATGCCATTACACATTATGAACTATGTAATTCCTCCAGCGAACTGAGAAGCTCGGCCATTTTTCACATGCGTACGAATTAATCCGATGTAGATCGGCGTTATCCGGTGGTCAACCGATTTCAATCGAGAGCTGGAACACAAGATTTGATGACATCACAGTTGTAAAAAAAGAGAGACCACCTGACGGACTTGACTGAATCTCTATTTTTTTAGCACACCCGATAAAGAAACGAATTAAAAGCGACTTCTTAATTTTAAACTGAATATTTGAACGTCGTTTTAACTCTAACATCTTGATTAATTCAAACAACGGTAAATGCTTGATAAATTTTCGTTCCTTCAAGTCCTAATCCTTCTTTCCAAACTCAGATTGGAAAAATAGTGAATAAATTTTAAACGGCGGCATTGGTGCTTTAAAACAAAACAACAACGAGAGTGAGGCGATTGTCAAAAGAGAACCATAAAACGGGATAATTGAAACCCCAGATGACTTCCTTATGATAGAAGTCGCATGGGCCTTAGCGCGTATTGAATTTTACATTAACAACTCCACCAGAAAACAATAAATACAGCAACCACCACTATCACTACCGCCACTACTACAAACACCAACGACCACCCTTATGGCCTAGTGATTAGAGCATCAGCATCGGATGCAGGAGGTCTCGGGTTCGAACCCCAGTTGAGTCATATCAAAGACTTACAATAATGATACTAACAGCTGCCTCGCTTGGCGTAAAGTATTAAGAGGTTAGTGTTAGGACTTGTCGGCATTGTGCCAGGATAATGTGTCTAGGTGGGACATGATGATACATGTCTGCGGCATGATTCCCCTGTGTTAGACATCACTATAAACTGTGACACTGCAGAAATCGTGGCGATATGACTGGAAAATTGTTAATGCAACTTTAAAAATCAAAATATCACACACACACACACACACACACACACACACACACACACACACACACATACATACATACATACATACATACATACATACATACATGCATGCATGCATGCATGCATGCATGCATGCATGCATGCATGCATGCATACATGCATACATACACGCTACCACCACCACCACCACCACCATCATCATCATCATCATTAGGGCCCGAGTACCGTGCTTTTGTACCCAACTCAGAATCCAGCTTGCACGATGGTTCATTGTGCAGTAACATGAAAACACTTCGCTGATTATTATACCGCAGTGAACTGACATAGTCCATCTTATGTCTCACTGGACAGTTGGACTCAGACCACAAGTAATTTTGTACAAGGTCTTTACGATTATTTCTAAGAACTGAACTGTATTGTGTCCAAATCGGAATAAATCATATGTTAATCTAAAGTACCTTCAAAAACGAACTCATGGTGAAGTTATTGTCATAGCTAAGCTGGACTATAAACAAAGTACCGTGCAATAGGTCACATATTTCACTTCAACGCCTCACTGTGCATTGTCGATGAAATACACAAAGACAATATCAAATTTTGAAGAATAAATACGTACCTTTAAAAAAACATCATTAATGCCTAATTAAACGTTTGTTTTCCCATCAAAATAAAAGTGGAATACATGCTCCAAAATTAGTGTGGGACAATATTCGTGTGTAATAAACCGGAAGTTATAAATGTGACCTCAGTCTCATAAGGCCAAATTATGTATATACAATTTTAGTCAAACTTATATATTTGCATTTAAACTTTACACACAAAGTATTTTTGAATTTCATAGCAAACAAGACATTGAGAGCTGTCAGAAAGCGTGTAGTGCTGGTGTTAGACAGGGTGCCAGTTTTGGGCCAAGTGCTTTTTTGTTTGTTTGTTTAATTAGGATTTTTAACGTTGCTTTAACAATTTTTCAGTCATATCGCTACGATGTCTGCAGTGAGGCAGTTCATAGTGATGTCTAACACTGGGGCATCATGCCGCAGACATGTAGCATGATGTCCCACCCAGTCACATTATCCTGACACCAGGCCGATCAGGCCGACCAGTCCATACACTAACCTCTTAATACTGAGCGCCAAGCGAGGCAGCTGTTAGTGTCATTTTTGTTATCTTTGGTATGACTCGGCCGGGGATCGAAACCACGACCTCACGCTCCCGCGGCAGACGCTCTAACCACTAGGTCACCGGAGCGGTTAGAGCCAAGTGCTTATGAGAAACCAAAACTAAATATATCTTCCATAATATATTCATTACAGTAATTTCTCAGTACAATACAAAATGAAATGTAATACAAGATGATCTCTATATGAAATATGCTTGAAATATAAAAAGCACTGACTAATTAAATCTTAAAACAATGTTAAGTAAACATTTACATGTGGCAAATTAAATTTTGACTTGAAATTAAATTTTCATGAAAATTTTAAAATTAAAACTGACAAATTGTAGACAGCAAAGTTGAGTTATGAAGGGTGTTTAAAATACGTGTTTACTTGCATCTTTAAATTATACAAGTTTTGTCTAGTGGTAGTGTAGCAAAATGGTGCACAATGATTTTTACAGCAAATTTATATACATGTTCAAATGCATATAGATGTACACACTAAACAAACAATGACAAGTGACATGTGTCACATTTATTGTGCTCAGCCAATTGTTAATATAAATAATAGTGCAGTCAATCTTTCCTTTTTGATGGGACCAGTGCCATGTATTAGAGAAAACATGCTTTTCAGTGTCAGTAGCCAAAAATAAGGCGACACCTTTAATATAAAAATACAGCTCCATGGTGGCTATATCCTACTGGACAATGGTGTTGGTCTCTTTCATGAAGACCTAAGCCATCCCTTCAAGGTACTATATATCAGTGTAATAGCGTGAACTAATCCTGGTAACTTATGGTGGGTACATTTCACATGTCTTAGTGTAACATTGGTATCAACACCGGACTAAAGGAAAGCTTCCAAACTAATCCAACTATTCCACCTTCTTCCCGATACTAGGTTAGACCTGAAATATAAACAACAATTTCCATTTAATTATATACATAAATAGATCACACGATTGTGTTTAAAACGCTTAATAAATATTATCTTTAGTTTCAGACTGCTTACGCACGGAACTATGCAACTAACTTTCCCGGCCGTGACTGACCGAACCCTCCCTGCAAGAAATCCTGTTGGCGTCCATGACGTGTTCATAAACAATTACTGAAAGCCATACAAACAGATATGTGTTATTCATATAATCATCGCATTATATACACAAAATTGCTTGGACCCATGCCAAATAGTATGAATGACCTAAAGACACAATATCAACTAGAAAGATGTCACGTTTTGAATAAAGGCCTCATTCTGGGTTTTTTAAAAATATTTTCTCCGACATAGTTTGAAGATTATCCACAGTTTGAATTTCTATATGGACTAGCAATACGTATGTGGTGATAATAAACTTGAGATTTCAATTTAAAGTTGAAAGACTATAACACTGACAGGAATCAAATTACAATTGTTTTATGTGCAGTACATTTGTTTGCCAGTAATGAACTTGTATTGTTTCCAAATTATATGGTAATGCAAAACATATTCAGAGATGAACTCTTCGCAAAGTTCTTGTCATATATTAACCGGCATTTTTTTTTACATACTGGACTGTAAACAAAACAACATGCAGTGGGTCAAAAATCTCTCGTCCGTACAAGCAACAGTGCCTCATTACTCACTGTGCACTGTGGCCAAAATACACACAGACAACCACACCATAATGCCATAAAGAATAAACAATTTCCTCTGAGTAAATACAAACGATACCCAATTCTAAATCATGCATCATCACCAAAATTGAGCTATGAAAATTGGATCTAGAACATCTGGGACTACATTCGTGTGTACTAATCCAGAAGTAGCGGCTGTGACCTGAGTACAAGTGAATATGTAAACTAAATCGGCTGTTAATTTTCAATCCAAGGTACGGATTTCAACTCCAATGCTCGTGTAACTGTGGAAACTCATCTTCAAGCTTCAATGTTAATATAAACCAAAATGCAGATTTAGTTTCTGTGTGAATTTATAAACACAAAGGGTCATGACTATTAGGCCAATGATATCTATCTGAAACAACTCGGGGGTAGGGTAGGGGTGGGGTGGATCATAAACAAAACTAGTCAGTGAGACCTTAGAGTACGTACTGAATTGCTTTACTTTTTCTCATGATCCAGAGCGCCTATTGGTCTTGTTGCTCTCTTCTAATGGTTTATGCTATTAACTAAACTAATGGGGAAACATATTTTACTGGTTATTGGCTCGTGATATTGGTTTGACAACTTCGGTCGGATAACAGTGATATGAAACCACTTGCTGAAATTAAATTAGGAACCATATTAACGTATTATGACAATTGTGAACGTTTGTAATTATGTTCATCAAATAATTTGGAGATAATTTTGAATTTAAGGTTACTTTATATATTTTCAAAGGACAAATATACACAATCCATTTTCTTGAATTTTTAAAAAAAAATTAAAATATTGTTTATTTATTTGTTATTGTTATGTATTTGTCTATTTATTTATTAAATTTATTGACTGAAACTTGATGATTACGGATCTTTGGTTTCCTCTGGATCTCTCATTTTTTTCTCTCCCTCAAAGATTTCTTATGCATTACCAGAGCCCGAAATATGAGACTGAATGATATAAGATGTTGAGATTGAAACAAAGTTTATAAGGTAAGGTCGGTGTTTAAATTCCCCGAAAGTCTTGCTCGTCGACTATTGAAATATACGACACAAATCTTGATTCATTTGACAATTTTGGATAAGTTAACTTCAAAATTGAGCGGTTTAATAATAAATTGTCTGGATATCCCAAAATTTCCCCCAAAAATATAATTTGTCAAAGACAGAAAATGGATAGACAACAAGCAAATGCAATAAACTTTTGTCCCCCTGCCTAATTTTGTGAGATCGTGAAAAGTACAGAAAAGAATAGTGATGAAATCTTACTACCATTTCGACAGAAAAGTGAATGTATTAGGCAGACATGGAAAGTGACCAAGTTTTTTTTGTCTTATTCTAAAAGGACATCAGAGTAAAAGTACAGAAAATGGGGTAAAATATAACTGACCCTAACTTTGAATGTAAAACCTTGACTGTGACATATGAAATGCCATATGAAATGCCATCAAATACATATATCACGCAGTTTTAAGAGGTGAAGGAGAAATGAAAGCAAGTATGCAATATGTACATTTTACCTTCATCGTAAATATTTCAATCTAAATATGGAATGCAAGACATGGTATGCAGAAAATACACAATCTACTCCATTACGACACATGGCCATGACCTTGAAAAGACAACCTTCAAAGGGGTATACAATGCACTTTCTAAAGATAATAGATAATACCTATACAAAGTTTCATCCCTAGAACTGAATTGGCTCTAAGGTTATAAAACGGGAAAAAGTGTGATGGACAGTTTACTATTGACCTATAACCTTTGCTTTGATGATAGGACCACGAATGTGACACAAGAAACCTGAAATGCATACAAGTATTCATCCAGTAATCGTCATCTGTTCAAAAATGAAACACCTGACGTGATGCAAAACTGAAAATATTCAGCCGAAACCTTTATCTTGAAAATAGGACCCACATATCCCAAATGACGCCCCCTCTAATGATTATGTATGTATAAGTATAGAACATTTTATAGGTTAATCTTTAAAAAAAACAACATCAAAAGGTATTGAGTAGAATAGGAAGTGAGAGGAAAAACGTATAATACCGTGCCGCGATTGGGATTTGCGACACACCTTCCAATGATGATATGTAAGATATGGCGTTTCATCCGATAATCTTAAATGGCTTAAAGGTTATAGAAGGGAAAATGTGTGGGAAAGGTGAAAATATCGATCCATGATATTGACCTTGATGATAGAACCCCAATGTAGCACGCGTATTTAAATAGTTCGCCAAATCCCGGGGGATTCGTTAAAGCCCAAACATGAAGCAAGAGGGGTTTAACACAATTGAGAATCATTATTCTTACATAAAAATACGTGAGCGTTGATCAGAATTGTTGGATGAGGTGCATAAATGTCGTCATATACATTATCAGCATCGAACTTCTCGAGGTAGTGATGTCCTAATGGGCTGGTGTGTTGTTACACTAACAATTGTTTCTGGGCCTCACCAAACAATATTACTGCAATCCGCATCATTTGTGTAATGTATGAAAACATGTCATCCTGTTCTATTATTGTGCAGCAAAAAAGAGACATTTTGCGAGGAGCGAAACTGGCTACTTTGCCCTGATAATCAGTACTGATCCAGAGCGATAATAATAACGATGCAAACAACGTTGATTTTTAACTCCTCTGCTTCACAGTAACCTGTGTGTATTTTGACTTCGCGTGCCTATCAAACGACGGTAAGAAATGTTTATAATTTTACGTATTTACCTGCAAAACGTCTTGACAAATTAAAATATACACTGCATCTCAAAACTGTAAATTGAACAAAACAAACAAAATTAGTTTCATGTAAGAATACCAATAACATGTGCTTTTGTTTATTTGTTATCTTCTGGGATCAATATTCATCACATTCCTCCAATATGTTGACAACTCAGGACTGTGAACGTTGATTTAAAAACCCCACGTATGATCACTAAAATCTCAAATGGCTTGAAAGTTATTGAATGGAAATGGTCATGAAAATATTATTGGATGCTGACCTTGACCCGTAAGACCGACATCATCCCAACCACCATGCGGTACGCGACTCATCTTACGATTATTTAGTACGGGTATACCAAGTTTTGGCCTGTAATCTTCATTGACTTTAAAGTCTTAAACTGGAAATTGAAGTAACTAGGGTAATATCTTGCCCGTTTTCATTAAAGGGTGGAGGTGGATAACAAGCATTTAATATATACCGTTTACACTGTAATGTTTGTCTAAGAATTTTGATAGAGGGTTTATACTGGAGGTAAGTCTTCGAACGAGCACAGCGGAAAGTATATATATATATATATATATATATATATATATATATATATATATATATATATATATATATATATATATATATATATTTTCGAAGCGCCGAGATTACATTCAATGTGTTTTGCTAATACGTAAAACCATATGTAGTCAATTGCCACTAAAATAAAAAATGTATTTCTCCAAATAAATAATGTATTTCTCTAAATCGGTTTTAAATCAACCTGTTATTATCCTCGCATCATAATGCTCATGTATTTAACCAAAGTAGTCCATGATTCCATGGGTGAATAACAATCATTAACAACTGCATATTCAATGAGTGAATTCGAACAAGTGAAGAAAGTAAAAGTCATAGCTCTCAATCTTCGGTCATATTCAGGCAAATAACGAACAATAAATCAATTGATTGTTCAAATGGCAGTTTTAAAAAAAATGTTGTACCAATTGCCAATTAGCAGAATGTAATCTAGGTACTCCAAGCACTTAAAATTAATCACAATAATAGCTTTTCCACTGCACTCGTTTAAAGCCATTGGGGCCGAGTTAGAAGAGTAATTGCCAAGAGGGAACATTACAAAACCTAACCCAAGGGCAATAACTAGCATTTAATTAAATACAGTCAGTAAGAATGGTCTCCCATACATATAGCATGCTTTATGCTCTAACATTACAAATTGTACAAACCAATTCAGAAATAAACACAATAGCTATGATTGGTGCATTATGTAAGAGTTGCATTTTCTGTCATTCTAAAAAAATTGTAAGCCTCTTGGTAACATGTGAGAATATGTTAATTCATATCTAGATCGTATTTTGTATTTTTATGATTTTTTTAAAAAATGTGGCACACATGGATGAAAATGGGTCTGTTGTAAGTAGATAATTCTTACCAATGTCTAACACAGCTCTCTTAACTCTCTTAAATGCAATAAAGTACGTGGTTTTGTTCTTGTCAGACTGACAATATAACAGTGTTCTCTGTAACAGTGTGTGACGTGAATGCTGAAGTAGGATAGAAACATTTCTCCTTATGTTGAGTCTGTGTACTATTATTTTAGTGTAGACATGCACAAATTGATGCGGCAGATTAACAAATGAATGTTCTTTTGCTTTTCTGCGCAAAGTCTCAGCTGTAAATTTCTGGAGCATTATTAGCTCTTTATATTATTGTTTCTCGTAACTATCATATATTGCCAATTTTGTTATATCGAGTAGTATTTAAATATAATCAAGGTTTTGTTGTAAGAATTTTGCAAACGTTCAGAGAGACAATTTTGCATTTTAAAATGAAACAAAACAGTAGGCCTTGCGGGTCAAAAATGAAACAAAACAGTAGGCCTTGCGGGTAAAAAATGAAACAAAACAGTAGGCCTTGCGGGTCAGGTATTACAGGGTTCAATAAGTCCTTTCTTGTTCTGATAATTGTTTGAGGTCGGGAAAAGGCGGCTGAAGGTGTATGACTGTTAACGTGTTGGCTCGGTTCAATACTATATAATCTGTTCACAACGCCGCCGCCCCGCCACCTGCTGCTGCGACTACCAAAGAGGCAACAATTGTATTATAAATGGCTTAATATTTAACATCTAGCATTTGCACCATAACCGGTTACAGACTGGATGGTTAACATGATAAACTTCTCAAAGTTCCAGATGAAAACTCTTATGAGGCACTTTAACTTCACTCTGTAACATGGATCTCCAAGTTTTATTTTGATCTACTCGTCCAATAATCTTGTTAATATGAATGGCTTGCTTTGTCGTAAAGTTATATCAGAATAGTGTGGACCTCTCAGGTTTTCTTTGATGTTGGTACAGCTTTATTTCGCATAATGCCAAATAACAGTAACTAATCGTTGTTTTGAAGGTTTATAATTCGGAATTAGTTTTCGTACACGAGTTCTAATTTCTCAACATGTTGGCCCAAAGTTTCATTGTTCCGAAGGTTTACAAGTTTGAAAAATATAGGGACCAGTAGCGCGAATGTTCATTGATCCAGGGGTTCGTAACTTTAAAAGACAGCTGAAAAGATTGCTTCTTTGCTGTAGACATTGTTACGTATATTTGATTTAAATAATTTAATTTTGTTTGTCATATTAAAATTTGACATTTTGGGTTTAAAATTCGTTAGTTGGGAGAGATTTTCTAGAAATGGATGACCTATATACTTTACAAGTAAACACCAGATGTTAACCTCATTTTCTGACCTTGCTTCAGAGTGTAAACAAGCTTCTAAAATGCTTGGTGTATTCCAAGGACATTAGAGCTTTATTTTTAAAATGATTGGTTGATTCCAAGGACATCTTTCTAGATCATATTGTATACGTGACTTTGCGAGCATGGGTTCGTTCTGTGACCTTCTAGAAAATCACGTGACCTCTTTCTGTTTACGAGATAATCAGTATCTAGCTGTGGTTTGGAAGCTAACGGTTTAGTAGTAGTCTGGGCATTGGAATACAAAGATATGTGTGTTATTGTTTGAGTGCAAATTATTTCCATTCGTTTGGGATCAAGAGGAATTTATTGTATTATTTATCTAGAAATTACTTGTGCTCATTTGGATTATTATAAAACTAAAACTGACTTCATCACGTGACATCGTCGTCCATATTGGATTATATCGTCAAGATTCGAACCGGGAACTATTAGGACATTTTATTATCAGGACTCTTGCAATTCCACGTGTGGATTATATTGTGAATTCTTTTTCAAGTAATTTTTGGACTCGATTCTCTAAAACCGTAAGTTTGAATATTTTCTTTCATGAAAATATTTGTATTTAATAAATTGTTTGTTAAATTTTACAAGCTTGTTATTTTCAGTTCTTTCTGTGTTGCTGCTTATTCGAGCCTAAGCAGGTAACAACAACTCGTGATCATTAGAAGCAAAAATGTCTTATGAATTCTACATTTTCTGAAGAAATTGGTACCTAAAGTATGGGAAATTACAAATGATTTGAAAGACAAAGTTTATAGGTTCACAAGTTCGAAGGTTTGTTAGTCGGAAGGTGCGTGACAACAAGGATACATTGGTCCAAAGGGTCATTAGTTTGAAAATATTTTTGGGAAAAAAAGAGGTTTACAAGTCCAAGGTTCTTTGCCCCGAATGAATTGAAAAATGGTTCATTCTTTCGAAAATTCAATATTTCGAATATTTTCATTGGTCTGGACCAACGCACCTTCAACACTGAATCTTCGAACTACTGAACCATTATTTCGGACTAACGCACCTTCGGATCACTGAACCTCCCGAACAACGTATCCTTCTTTTGGGCCAATAAAGCTTCGTATTAACGCACCTGAACCTTAGAACCAACGAACAGAGTCACAGTGATGACATTTCTAATCGAGAACCTTCGAAACAGTGAACATTTATTATGCCCCATACAACCTTCGGAACAATGAACCATCGGAATATCGAAATGTAACATGGAAAAACGTAGGAACCGAAGCATAAGATCCTTATTTTAACTTCCTGTTTTGAAGTTCGAGTTTAACTAAACGGCACCCAGTTTATTTCGTTATTATACTCGTACTTTCACAATGAAATGTCGACGACACTAAAATATTTAAGCAATCTCATTCTCCGTGAAAATTTAGCGGCTCATAATAATAATATTGAGTGACGATTTTGGTAACTTTTCATCCGGCAAACACATTTGTTGTTTGTTTGTTGCCTTTTTAAAAGGGAACATCTAACTGAAAATCACTGTTTTTAGTTTCAAAATAGATGAAGGAGGGGAAAGGTGAAAAAGACTTTTAATGAGTAGTTTAGCCTTAAAGATGATTGCTCCGACGGCCTAGTGGTTACTGCGTCCGCATTAGACGAGGAAGATCGCGAGTTTAATCCCCGATCGAGTCATACCAAAGACTTTTTTTTTAATGGTACTAGCCTCGCTAGGCTCTCAGCATTACGAGCTTAGTATTAGGACTGGTCGGCCTGGTGTCTGATAAAGTGACTGGGTAGGACATGATGCTACATGTCTGTGTCGTGATGCCCCAGTACTAGACATGCCTATAAAACTGTCACACTGCAGACATAGCGATATAACTCGAAAACTGTTAAAGCTACGTTAAAAATCCAAATCACACACACACACACACACACACACACACACACACATACAAAAGGAACACGTGACACTGTATTTACATGACAATCAGTCGTTCCACTGTGAGCAAGCGAGTATATACCGCAGTTTTGTACCTAGTCTGGTTCCATGCTTAGTATGCTCCCATGCGTTGCACTCCACTATAAACGCATGGGAGCATACTAATCAGGCAACCAGACTATTCTGTACTGTCTTTCCATCTAAATGCCTTTCTTCTTCTAGTCTGGTCCCCTGCTTAGTATGCTCCCATGCGTTGCACTCCGCTATACTAGTATAGCGGAGTGCAACGCATCGGAGCATACTAAGCAGGGGACCAGACTATTCTTCTTCGTCTGCATTTTTTTCAAAATAGTTTTGTTTCGAGAGCGACATTGTTCTTTTTCGTCCTTTAGTAGCCACCTATATCAAACATGACAAATATTATCATAAAATGTCTTCTAGAAATCACCGTGCAAGTTCCGTGTGTTCTTTGAAACAAGTCAATTTTCAAATTCGGTATAATAGCATTATAATCAATAACACGCACGTATTCGCAGAAAAGTGGGTCAACGATAATATGCAAGAGAAGTCCTTTGCGTAAGCATCCTGTATTTTGCGGCGAACGCTCGACTGATTTGATCGGTATTGTTGAAACATGACGACATTTGTTTACAAGAAGAGAAGGTGTGAAAGCATGTCACTGACCCATAATACAAACCATATGAGAACAGGGAAGGCAGACGAGATCCTGTCAGGTAGTGGTGGCGAAGGAATGTTCCGAAATTACAAAATAGTTCTGACATTCCCCGAAGGGGCACCAAAGCAAAAGTATACGTATCAATTTACTCAAAGGCTGCATAATGCCAAATAAACGAACGCAAGAATAAACCTACGATCAATTTTCAAGTTAAAAGTGATCCAGCCCTATTGTTTTCAGGACACGTGGCGGCACGTTGATAGCGGGTTCCGGCCTGTGGAAGTTGGTGTAGTATTCCCAAATTTCACTTTATAAATTGGAGCGCGGTGCCTCGATATGGCTGGTTTAAGGCAACCTCCTTGCTCGCCTTGCCCGTAGACCGGTCTTGGTGGCACGCGCATTATACAATATAACGTGATATATGGGTGCCATTCATTCTCGTCGGGTTGTAATCTTTACTTCAGAATATCGGCGCAGCATTGCTGGACGAGCTGTATGACCGCATTAAATGTATAAACTTATGTTTTTGCGAGGCACTCACTGATGGTGAGGTGTGTTGTTATAATTATCTTTTTTTTCCCGACCGCTCCCAAAAGCAAACAAAAGTGACTTCGCATAGCGGATCGTGTCAGCATTGACCGAAACAAAATACAATCCTGTTTTATTTACCAATCACACTGAACATATAAATTTTCGAGTAGAGAAATAAGATGTGTACTCTTGCCGTAATACATCCTACTCAAAGCAACGGAAATAACGATGCATGCAAAGTGGATTTTTAAACTCGTCTGCGCCGTATTAAACCGTGTGTATTGTTGTATTGATAGAGTCTAACTGGGCATGTAAAAGCCTAAGTTTATTTTGCTCTATCCGTAAGCGGAATCTGCCAGAATCATTTGGACAAGTCAAACTTGGTGACCTATTTTTCATTTTCAATTCTGTCAATACAGTCAATAATTGCTATTTGAAATGATTCCGTTTTGGTGACACTTTTCAATTTTTTTTTTAGTCGGTGCACATATTGAAAGTTTTATCTGGTTTTGACACAAGAATACACGGAGAAAACCAGTTACTTTTGCTGGGTTTAATGAAGTAATTCTCCAAAAAAATATTCAAATTTGTTTTTCAAACAGTCCTGTTTGAGAGGCTTCATCCTGTAAGGATGCTGTCTTACAACATTAGAATCTACAATTTCAAGCTGCTTTAACTGATTTTCTCCGGAGGCTGTAGATGTGAAAGAATCTTCCAGATTCTTTAATATTTTAGATTTTTGAAGACGGGTTGACTGGTGTATTACGACATTTACAGTTAATACATGGGAAAATAAAACCCTTTATGATCAGGATTCTGAAGAAAATGGACAGACGTACCTCCATCTGGATAACGTTTGTAAATTATACTAGTATGTTCACGAATGTTGCTTTAAACAAACTGAAAAGGAAGATTTTGCATAAACATGTCATTGAATGGGTTAATTCATTTATTGATATTTGACGACACATCATAACATGAAAGGTTACATTGTGCCAAGACAATCGGAGCAAAGTGTCGTGAACAAGGAACATAGTACCCGACTTGGTCTAGGCATGATTCGATCCAGCATCCGTCTGGTCGATGGTAAGGTGCACCACCAGCAGTATAACAAAAAATAAAGCACATAATGGTATAACATCTTGGTATATGCAATTTTTTTCAATCAATGTGTTTTTATTTAGTTTTGTTACCCAGGTCAAAAATATTCTCTAATTTTAAACGCTTCATACACAAATGTAGCTAATAAACGTAGACATTATTATTACTAAAAGTAACAGAATGAATGAACTTAAGATTATGTTGCATGTTTCACGAGTACTTTTTAATTTAGTTTACGTAGAAGTCATTATACACAGGACACGCTAAAATCAAAATGATTTTTATCATGAATATCATGGCTGTCACATGTCGTGTACTATCTTTCGCCGATTATATTGCTTGGAGAAAACAATCGGAATTTTGTCAGAGATGATCTATCATTATGGTTCGATGCCAAGCTCAGTTTTTATTTGGCTTTTTAGAGGCAGATTATTTTAAATATATTGAATTGATTATTGCAATCTAATAGAAAAAATATATGTAACCATTACTTTAAAATTGGAATAAACTTGCAGAAATTGACTAAATCAGGAAATATCCACTTTTTATCAAATCAAGATCTGTTTCAAGTATCATTTATGAGTGTAGTCTAAATTAATACTGTTATCTGATTCACTTTCAATAGATAGCTGTAAATGTGCAGTGAGCACTGTAAAATTTACAGAATATTTCATTTGTTTTACATAAATTTGTATTCTATTTATTAACAAAACACAACTAATTAGCTAACACTACATGCATGAGCGGTCGTGGCCCCCAGGCATGTCAATTCTAAGCAAGGTTATGTAAATAATATGATGTTCATAGAGAGGACCTAAAGGGTAAGTATTCATGGAATTGCATGGTATCGTGGAAGAATTCCATCGTGACAGGTTTACCTTTAAACTCCGACTATACAATAATGTCAACACTACATAAATGGAATTGGTTACAGCGACTCCAGTTTACATTCAAGTTGCAGTGACTCATATTAACATTCGACTCATTTGTTCCTGACAAGGCTGAAAACTTCAAAATTCAAAATTTATTTTAGGATTGGTCATTCTAAATTTCTGTTATCAGTGTTCCTGATTAATATACATTAGCAGTGTTCGTGCCAAAGTTAATATACTCGGACAGCATAATGTATCGCTATGCTATATCAATCAGCTAAAGACGTGCGATTACGTGATGATCAATCCTTGCTCTTTTTTAAATACCGTTAAGTATATCGTCTATTGATTATATGCAAGATCAAACCTGGCCCTAGGATGTGCGGGGTTTATGCAGCAATAGCGATGAGCGGGGCACCAAGCAAAACAATTGCATTGATTGATAGAGCGGGGCTCAAGGCGGTTGCCTCGTTCGCCTTGCCCTAGGGCCGGGCCTGTGCAAGATCATGCCCAAAACGCGGTGCTAAAATTCATCTGCACTGCATTAAAATGATGACAGAATTTAACGGTGATGTTTGCTTGTCTATTTAGTTGAAGCTTTCTGTTATATAATTCACGTCTCGGGATCGGCCTTTGTGGGTAAGTGAAAAAGCTTGTCAGTAGTTTTCCGTGAGTTGGTGGTTCTTACCGGAGCCTCTTCCTCCACCAAATATACTGACCGCCATGTAATCTATTGTGTGCTGGAACAAAGCGCCAAATCCAAAGCAAAGAACAACCTACTGAAGGTTATATATTTATCTTCCATGGTTCATCATAATCTTGTTGAGCTAATTCATCACCGGGCCAAAAAATAAAACAGAGGATTGTATCAACATGAAGCCAGAACTGGGAAATTAAACCCGTTTCGCCTTGCTTACGTTTGCCGATAGTGATACGTAGATGTCACGGATGAAGTTGTTGTATCGCTAACATGTATAACTTCTCGATTGCTTTTGTTATGTCAAATTCCCATGCTACTGAGATCAACCAGTCTGTTTGTTTTGTTTGTTTCTGTAGGGTTTAACGCCATTTTTCAGCACACGATAGGCTATACATGGCGGCCAGTATTAATGGTGGAGGAAGAACCCGGAAAACCCCCAGAAAGAACCACCGACCCACGAAAGCTACTGGCAAGCTTTCTCACATAACTACATTAGCCGAATCTTAGACTCGAACCCACGCAGACACAGGTGAGATGGCAGTGATCCGTAACGGGCAGCGCTTTAGACCACTCTGCCACTCGGGGCACCTCAACCAGTTTTTTGTATCGATGCACGTTTATATATATATATATATATATATATATATATATATATATATATATATATATATATATATATATATATATATATATATATATATATATATATATATATCGATTAATCGATTTTTTTTTCTTCTTAATAGCTTAAGTCATATTCTTCGTTAACACTGTACGTTTTATTTGGTCTATATATCATTAAATTATAGAGTATGGCTAATATAATCGAGCGTATTTACATTTTCTTAATAATAAAATGTCTCCTCAAATGCGTCATATTGACAAATTTAATTTGATTTGTACTCGCTTAAAGTTTTGCTTTAAAAATTAAATTTGCTGTGAACAGGTATCCTCTTCTGTTGAATAATAGCGATACGGACGGACACACAATGGGAACAAGTTTGGATGGGTTTGGAGTACTTTTAACCGGCTTAAGCTCGACAAGAGTAAATATTGAAAACAACAGATTAATAAATGATGGGTACCGTTGTACTTAACGTACAGTACACAGCACTTATGCCACAGTTATTTTTCTATTTAAAATAGAGCTTAGCAAAGTTGTTTAATAGCTTCTATTACGAGCTCTCTGGACGATTTGGATTCAAGGTAGGTTTTCGAGGTGTGAAAAGAATAATCATTAAATGCTTGCATATTATTACCAGTGAATGAAAGAAGTATTACTAAACCGGATGACCTTTTTCGAAAGAATCCAAAAAGTAAAGGTAGTTTGCGTTAGAAACCTGCCACATTTTGTTTAATGCAAGCCCCCCCCCTCTCTCTCTCTCTCTCTCTCTCTCTCTCTCTCTCTCTCTCTCTCTCTCTCTCTCTCTCTCTCTCCATACACACACAAACACACTACAAAATCCACATGCCTCAGACACGTAATGTATGACAAAATGAACTCCGAAAATTTTCAGTGAATAATTCAGTATATGACTCGGAAATTCATATGTATGTTAGCTTATACATCAGGAATGATTACTGCTATTTTGCTTGGTTACATCATGTATTTGCCAAATTTTGCCCTACAGTACCCAAGTCATCCTAAAAGCGTGCTAACCTTGAATGTGCAAAATACTTTTCGATTGGTTATTTGGGACAGCGCCCACGTTTACATTCCGCAGTGATAGTTTTAACAGCTGTGTGTATGATGTACTACTGTAAGATTTGTGTAAACAGTCGTAAGATTGAATTTCAGAGTTGCTTTGAAACATGGCTTTCCTTAGCTTAGCAGTTCTTACTTGTATCGTGGCAAATTATTTTGTATGTTGTTATGATAAAGTACATGTGAAACTTTTGAAAGTTGACAAGGAAAAACACAATGATGAAGCTGGTAGATTGAGGTCTAAATTTCAAAATTTGGAGCAAAGGAAAGATTTTGAAACTAAAGATAAAGATGATGATCGCCGAAAATGGATGCATGCCACAAGTGAGGAAGAAACCCAACTGCTCGATAGCAACATGGGTAGAATCCCCGCAACTGACAACATTGACATCACGGCTTCAAATACATACGTCGCGGAAATGAATCATGACAGCTTAGATGCAGATTTAGACTTTCCAGACATCAATTCTGCAGAGAATACATCATCCATTGATGATGTTGATTACGGTGAGACTGATTCTGGTGCTGCACATTCGAGAAGTTCGGGTGCCTCGGGTTATAATGATTCTACAGTGAAAGAAATTTTCAATAGAGTTGAGAATAGTTCAGAGACTGGTAATTTTCAAGGTGAAACATATGAAAAGACCAATTCAGTAGCAAATGAAACCGGACAGGCCAATCTGCGTGAGTGTAGAAATTGTGACAATGCAGAGGGACATAATGAATTCAAGATTTCCGTGGTTAAATACCAAATCCTGAAAAAACTGCTGCTGTCAAGAGCTCCGGAACTAAAGAAAGGAGAGGAACCAGTGATCCCATTTGACTTTTACCTGGGAAATTTCTCTAGGGATGAGGAAAAGCCAGAGGAAGAGACGGAAGCCGAGCTGTTTTATGCGAAAGCGAAACAGATTCTAGTTTTTGGCCAAGACGGTAGGAAACAAGGCATAGAAATCCTAATTTCTTTTCCAGCTTATTTCTTTCACTCTTATATACTTTTTTGGTTGCATTTTGATTCCTTGCCATGAATGTAAAACGTGCCTATAATATCACCTGTGTCCGTCCGTCTGTCACAACTTGGATTATGGTTTACTTTTAGATCAGTTTCTTAGGCATGGTTTGTTCCAGTGACATGCTATTTCATACTTAAGTGTGCCTTGGCAAGCAAAACACAACGTCACGCTACTAAAATGAGTTGCCTATATTTCGGCTTCAGTGACTTCCGTTACGAGTTTGCGTTTAAATCAAGTTTCTCGTCATTATTCGGCAAAGTGACATGCAAGTTTGTATGTGGACATGTCTTGTGAGTATAATGACGCTCAACATCAATTAGGTCAATGTGCCCTATATTGTGCGTTTCAGTGACTTGGGTCCAGACTTGCACTTATGTCAGTGTTTTAGGCTTTACTGGCCACAGAAGCATGCGGCTTTGTATGTGAATGCGTCTGAATAAATATAAACATCACATCAGAATTAGGTCACTGTCACTTATATTTTATGCTATAAAGATTCCGTGTAAGCTTTGCGTTAGGATCCGTTTCTCGTGGATAATTGAGCACATACTCGTATAAAAGTGGGGGAAATGGGGGCAGTGGTGTTTTATGAACATGTATTTCTTTTTCTCAGTATTGGCCAAAATTAGGTCACCTTCAACAATATTTCGCGCCTCATTAACTTCGGTTACGTATTTGCTTTTGGGTCACTTTCTCAGGAATTATTAGAAAAGAAACAGATAGTTTTGTGCGTGGCTGGTTAGTATAGTGCAACCTTATTAAATTAGATCACTGTGTACCATTTTGTGTGTTTCTGTGACATAGGTTAATCTTTGCTTTTAATGTCAGTTTCTCGGGCACTTTGGCCACAGAGGCCTGCAACATGGTAGTTGAATGCGTATTAGTGAGTATGGACCCATTTATATTAGGTTACTGTGACCTATGGTTCAAACCTCAGAGACTATGAGTTAGTTTTGAGTTAAGGTTGGTGTCTCAATTACAGTTGACCACAGGGTTGTACAGAACGTAAAAGGTGGGACGAATGAGCCATCGTGATCTGCTAACACATTTCTAACATGTTTCGCAATATACACAGTGCACGCATGAGGGGGAGCGTCGGGGGAGGAAAACATGCAGTTGTCAGTTATTAATATTAAGTTTTATAGATTAGCCAAAACATGTTTCGCTGAGAGAGAGAGAGAGAGAGAGAGAGAGAGAGAGAGAGAGAGAGAGAGAGAGAGAGAGAGAGAGAGAGAGAGCTATGTACGTTCACCCAAGGTCAAAATCTGGTACACATTGTAAATTTTGTTGATAATCACTGTTCCAAGCAATTGTATGAATCATCGTACACAACCGCAAAGTACGCGTTGAATGATGCATGTATGATTTATGGTTTAGGTAAACTCTCCAAGTAAAGGATGATTTTTACTTATCCAATCTGCATGAAAATGAAGAGAGAGAGAGAGAGAGAGAGAGAGAGAGAGAGAGAGAGAGAGAGAGAGAGATCTTGGTGACGAAGCAAGTCTAATAATCCATGTACAGGTATTTTGTTTAACTTTTCATCGCTTTGCATTCCCGCCAAAGAGAATTTGTTAGTTTAATTAAATTCTACATATTTTTATTGCCCGAAATTGAAATGTGAATGGAATAGGATTGAAAACAAGTTAAACTAGAGCGAGTGAAAATGCTCTCCATTGCAGTCCAACACCCACCCAAGTAGCCTTCATCCACCTCCAGACAGTGACACACTAGCTATGTAAAATAGGTGTCATTCTACATTTCGGGAGTAAATGTGGTAACTAAGAGTTAAATAGGAGATGGTGAGATGAGCGCCCGCACATAGGGGCAAAGGAGACATATTGGCCTACATCAGTCAAATTTTAAGGATGACCATTAATCTCACCCCACACAACACTCCCAAAAAAATAATTATGCGGGACTAGTTTGTCCTAAATATAAATGGCGCCGATCTTTTAAGCAGTATGACTGGTACACTGGCAACTCTGAAAATCTTATCACTCATGAGTATCAGATAGCTTCAATACTTAGCGGTAGAAATTCTTTAAAGCAAGCAGAGTCGATTCCTTCGAGGGATTCTTCTTATACTAGTTGCGACGAAAAAGTCAAAGATAAATTAGATATACTTTCTGTATGAATTATGATTAAATAACAAAGAAAAACGATTTCCAAAGACTGCTTTCCAGATTTTTACAAAACGTTTATGACCCAAATCGTCATCAGATTATTTGTTCCACGATAATAAGGGGGGGGGGGGAAACCCCAGAAAAGAAAAGAAAATCTGCTTGCATTAGTGCTATCTGAGTCAAGAGAGAGGTTCAAGGCGCAACTACATTCACACGTGTTTTTTTTTTAACACAATCATATTTATTTTCAAAGCAAATATCCGAATACATATTACTAAAAATAAATCAAGTTTGGGTCTATGCTTCGTTAACTAAAATTAAAGCAAGAATCGTTCCAACATTCTCCAGAATAGGTCTGAGATCCTTCCATCTTGTTTCAAAATTTTTAAAATGACTGAGAACCAAAGCATTAGTTTAGTAACCTGATAAATTCTGACACTATCAAACTATCAACCCGCTTTTCTTTGCTTAAGACATGCGCTATTAGCAAAGGAGCCTTAATGCTAATAATACACGTAGTGTTGGAAAGGGAACCTTGATGCTAATATACGTGATATTAGTAAGAGAGCCTTGATGCTATTATTGCACATGCAATTAGTAAGAAAACCTTGATGCTATTGATGTGCTTACTGTTAGCAAGAGTGCCTTGATGCTATTAATACACGTGCTGTCAATAAGGGAGCCTTAATGCTATTAATACGCGTGCTATTTGTAAGGTAGCCTTGGTGCTATTAATAAATGTGATGTTAGTAAGGAACATATATAATAGATGCCATGTAGTATATACAATATACAATGCTGTTTTGTTGGGATGTGGGGTTTGGATTTCGTTTGTAGGTTTATACGTGTGTTATTTATAACTAGAGAGTGTTTATAATACGCAAAAATCTTCTCGCTCCACTGCTGAGCAACAACCCCGCCTCTATCAGTTTGATGTGACTACGCAACTGATTGTTTGCATTCAGAATCAATTCATGAAGGCATCTTAGTTGAGACATGGAATTTTAGATAGACCTTATTCAGCGTGTGTGTGTGTGTGTGTGTGTGTGTGTAAGAAGTCATGAATTTCAATTGTCGATTATTAAATCAGATGGTAATTCAAATTCTAAGCTATCAGTGGGCCTGTTTCGATGGTGATATTGCAAAGTATATGTCCTTGACGAGATTTATTTGTCATCCACTATTTTCATTCAGAATACAATATTTAGTTTTTTACTGCTGTTGTTTTGTGTTGTTTTTTTTTTTTTCTTTTTAAATATCACTTTTTCTCTTTTTATAGTGACACATAAGTGTGTCCATAAAAAGTCAACGGGATGTTATACGTTCAAAATAGATGATAAGAATATTGATCCATCAACCGTAAGCGCCGTTTATCTTTGGATCTACAAACAAGCGGATTTGAACGACCATTACATACAAACTTTTATGGTTTCCGAACTTGGTATGACGTACGACTCTTATGGAAACCGGACACTTCGCAATCGGAATATTGTCAAGCGTCTTGAAACGTCTCTAAAGTACGGATGGATGAAGATTTATGTCCGTAGAACCGTGGTTCGCTGGCTTCAAAAGCCAGCTAGAAATAAGGGTCTTTCAGTGATATGCAAAACGTGTCAGAGACAGAGTTACAAAACAATTTTTGGATTCAAGGAAGGTCACAAGCCGATTCTAGTGTTTGATATTCAGGACAAACGTCATTTTGAGGCGCGTTCAAAGAGAGAGGTAACGTGTATTGGTGGGAACTGTTGCAGAAGAGAAAGTTTGAATATAAACTTTGAAGCCATTGGATGGAATTTTATTTTATACCCAAAAAGTGTAAACACTTATTACTGCACAGGATCATGTGAAGGTAAGATACAATCACTGCAGTCACTATCCACAATTATTTTCGCCATTTCTGATACTACTACCATTATCAGCCAAAACCATCATTACTACCAACATCAATACCACATCACCATCAGCAGCAAAAACTACTACTACAACTGCTGGTATAATTATCAAGTCTGTCAGATTTTGCCCAACCCCCCTCCTTAAAACAATCGAAATGACTTCCCTGAATATAGAACTGCGATGTTACTCTTGTTTATTATTGTAAAAATGGTTTTGAGTATTATTACGACTCTATGATCTTAAACTATGTAAAAAAAAAATACAAGTTCTGTAAAATTCAACAAATAATGTATTATACGGTATTGCGAATTAAATCCCAAATAACTCGAGCATTGCTAACACAAGTCCTAATGATAAAGGTAAAGTCTGAATAAACTGTATTGGTATCCCAAATAGTTTCCAACTCTGAAGGTGTTAATGTGCCTGTAGTGGCATGTCTCTAATGTTCTAATGTACAAATGGCTTGAATTGTAATGATGTGCCAAGAGTCTTCTGTTGAATCACATTAGTATAATCCAAGGTTCTTGTTTGAATTTACTATAATTCAAAGTTAGTGTCAACTTTCCTAGAATATTATTGAGCATGTTGTGTTTCCGCACAAATCAAAATTCTGAACACAAAAAAAATGATCGATTTCTGCTCAGGTGTTATCGCAGGAATATCCTTTTCCCCCATTAAACAAGATTATTTTAAAGAAGCGCTTAAACACAAAAGTACTCGAATGTGGGCCAAAAGTTCAATTCTAGAACAATCTGAGCTATAATTAGAAATATGTTACTAAAATTATACTAAATAAAGAGCATCATAAACATAATATCCTTTACTCAGATTAAGATAATGATCATAATATTTAAACTATACTCACATAGAATAATAAACTGTGTAGTATATGTTTACAGAATACAAACATATATATGGGGGCCCCGAGTGGCCGAGTGGTCTCAAGCGCTGTCCGTTACGGACCACTGCCATCTCACCTCTGTCTGCGTGTGTTCGAGTCTAAGATTCGGCAAATGTAGTTATGTGAGAAAGCTTGCCAGCAGCTTCTCGTGGGTAAGTGGTTCTTTCCGGGGTTTGTCCGGGTTCTTCCTCCACCAGTAATAATGGCCGCCATGTATAGCCTATATTGTGCTGAAAAATGGCGTTAAACCATAAAAAAACAAACAAAACAAAACAAACATATATTATTCTATGAAGGTGGACAATGAACTTAATGGTGGACAATGTCAGTTAAATTTTTTTACATATTATGGGTTTTCTAAAAAGACTAACAAATAATACCAATTAAAAGTAAAGAACGATATGCTTGTGTAATTTGATAAAAATCTGACAGAAATTTATACATGCAGCATATATATGCCCGTATTATCGAAAAGCTAATATATTGTGTAAAACTAATGTTTCCCCTTTTCTTCTTCTTCACTTCAGGAGTCTTAGCAGCCCATTACAACCACACAAAAGCCGTGCAAGGTCTAAGATACAATTCACCGGATCACACTGGGGAAGACCTTCAGCCGTGTTGTTCTCCAGTCGCCTGGCTCCGTCCTCAGAGTTTACTGTATCAGGACAACGAGGGAGCTGTCAGAAAAGCAGAAGTGCCAGACCTTATTGTGGGCGCATGCGGTTGTACATAAAGCTGAAAAACTGGGAAGAAAATCATCAACAGCATTATTAATCAACTTAATGAAATTGTGTCCATTATGAAATGTGCTCTCTTTTTGCAGGTGCAAATAATAGCTTACCTATCATTTCGACGCTTATCGAAAATAATGCAATGTCTTTGTAATACTGGCCATCAGATACGTGTGCATACACCTTATGTGCATGTGGGTGTGCCATTAACGTCGTTATCATCATTAATATTCTTTCTCTATTGTTGTGGGGTTAAGCTATCCGAACCTTACACGGTTTGATAAGTTCAAATGTTTTGACGAACTCGGCGGTGAGAATGGGGTGTGGACGGGACTTGTAACCGAGAAGTGAAATCTGTCCCGATTGTTACAGCAAGTGCTTGAAAACTAGGGAAAACTAAAGACTCCTAACAGTATCATTAATCTTCCTCTATCAATTACTACATAATTTTACCTTCAAAAATGGGTTACACAAAACAATAAACTGCATTGCACTCAGTCGGCACGTATTATTTTTAATGTTCGATTACATCTTATGTCAGAAAACTTAAAACTATACAGACAAACCAGTTGCAATCAGCCAGATTTTATATTCAGAATTTGTCTTCTATTTATTTGCAGTTTAAACTGCTTGTGTGTGATGTAATAGAAACTCAATGCATTTTTAATAGAAATAAATAGAAGTGTAGTGCAATGTGCTCTTTTGCTTTATCCGATATATAAATTGGCCATAAAAGGGGGAGACAGAGAAATAATCGAAGTTTCGAAGCGTATCCTTGAGGTATAATTAGCACCTCTTTAACAATAGTTCTGTTGGGGTGACTGCTCGTGTCATGTGTATTTAATTTCTATATTTTTAGTATTATTATTATGATTATATTATTATTATTATTATTATTATTATTATTATTGTGGTTATTATCACTACTACTACTACTACTACTACTACTACTACTACTATATCAAGCCAAAGATCTAATAGCAGCTGGTTTGTAAGTTCACAATTATGACTGAACAAAACGTAAAGCAATTTCACTGCGCGAGTCTGATTTGAGGTCGTTTCGACAATATTTCCAAGGATGTCAAGAAGACCATCGGTGTCAAAGAAGGGTTTTAGAAAACGCACTACTCTATTTTTCCTCTACTCAAACTAACAACCACACAGCCAGGATTCCTATTTTACACTTGTGTGTTTTTACTTACTTCACATTATTAATAACTATCAGTATTCAATTCAAAGCCGTAGATCTACACTCTATTCCAAATAATATAAAACAGAACCCATACGCCAAATACACATAATTAAAAATTATTTATTCCTATTTCGAATTACCAAATACCGATAGGACAGGCTATCCCAGTAAATATGTGGAGAATTTATTAAATTAGTGGAGAATTTATTAAACTGCTGCAATAAATTCACGTCAATACGATTGACAATGACGTCTGGCAAATTACTCGGCTTGAAAAATATCATGACACCAATTTCTTTTAATCAAACAAATGATGACTAACAGTTATATCTATAAATCGAGATGTAAATACAAACAACACATACATTATGTTTATTACATTATACAGATTTGCATTATTATTATTATTATTATTATTATTATTATTATTATTATTATTATTATTATTATTATTTGTAGTAGTGGTAGTAGTAGTTACACGAATATCAGAACTATTGCACATCAATGCAAATTGCACATATGCAGGGACCAATGGCTTGATGACATGTAATGATAAAAGAAATATTGTAATGATAGTAATTCGGAGATTGCCAGTTACAATTTTTTTTATTGTTTTTAAGATTTCATTATATTCTTCATGAAACTGTTTGAGTATCCGTTAGTGATCTTTTGCAATTTGAGATAATTTCTTTCTAAAATAATGCTTTTATTTCGAAAACAGGTTAGTACTCCTCAAGAGCGATTAAGTATTTTTATTTATTTCTTTATAACCGGCACTTTTTCTTCTTAAACATGTTTCCTAAGACAAACAAAACTTCATAAAGTATTGCAAAATTGTAATAAAACATCAAGGGAAAATGTCGAGTTTTAAAGAGTAGAATTCACATATGCTGCATTGTACATGATATAT
Source organism: Unio pictorum (assembly GCA_030141615.1). Classification (NCBI taxonomy): domain Eukaryota; kingdom Metazoa; phylum Mollusca; class Bivalvia; order Unionida; family Unionidae; genus Unio; species Unio pictorum. The sequence goes on along the minus strand of JARLTB010000085.1, from coordinate 5,153,338 downwards.
GTTTACCTTGCTGGGTTGGTCAACTACCATATTATGCAATGTACATGATTTCTGTTTACCTTGCTGGGTTGGTGAACTACCATTTTATGTAATATACATGATTTATGTTTACTTTGCTGGGCTGGTCAACTACCATATTATGTAATATACATGATTTCTGTTTACCTTGCTGGGTTGGTCAACTACCATATTATGTAATGTACATGATTTATGTTTACCTTGCTGGGTTGGTCAACTACCATATTATGTAATATACATGATTTCTGTTTACCTTGCTGGGTTGGTCAACTACCATATTATGTAATGTACATGATTTATGTTTACCTTGCTGGGTTGGTCAACTACCATATTATGTAATATACATGATTTATGTTTACCTTGCTGGGTTGGTCAACTACCATATTATGCAATGTACATGATTTCTGTTTACCTTGCTGGGTTGGTAAACTACCATATTATGTAATATACATGATTTATGTTTAACTTGCTGGGCTGGTCAACTACCATATTATGCAATGTACATGATTTCTGTTTACCTTGCTGGGTTGGTCAACTACCATATTATGTAATGTACATGATTTATGTTTACCTTGCTGGGTTGGTCAACTACCATATTATGTAATGTACATGATTTCTGTTTACCTTGCTGGGTTGGTAAACTACCATATTATGTAATATACATGATTTATGTTTAACTTGCTGGGCTGGTCAACTACAAGATTATGTAATGTACATGATTTCTGTTTACCTTGCTGGGCTGGTCAACTACCATATTATGTAATGTACATGATTTCTGTTTACCTTGCTGGGTTGGTCAACTACCATATTATGTAATGTACATGATTTATGTTTACCTTGCTGGGCTGGTCAAATACCCGATTATGTAATATACATGATTTATGTTTACCTTGCTGGGTTGGTCAACTACCATATTATGCAATGTACATGATTTCTGTTTACCTTGCTGGGTTGGTAAACTACCATATTATGTAATGTACATGATTTATGTTTACCTTGCTGGGTTGGTCAACTACCATATTATGCAATGTACATGATTTATGTTTACCTTGCTGGGTTGGTAAACTACCATATTATGTAATATACATGATTTATGTTTAACTTGCTGGGTTGGTCAACTACCATATTATGCAATTACATGATTTCTGTTTACTTTGCTGGGTTGGTCAACTACCATATTATGTAATGTACATGATTTATGTTCACCTTGCTGGGTTGGTCAACTACCATATTATGCAATGTACATGATTTATGTTTACCTTGCTGGGTTGGTAAACTACCATATTATGTAATATACATGATTTATGTTTACCTTGCTGGGCTGGTCAAATACCCGATTATGTAATGTACATGATTATTGTTTACCTTGCTTGGTTGGTCAACTACCATATTATGCAATATACATGATTTCTGTTTACCTTGCTGGGTTGGTCAACTACCATATTATGTAATGTACATGATTTTTGTTTACCTTGCTGGGTTGGTCAACTACCATATTATGTAATGTACATGATTTATGTTTACCTTGCTGGGTTGGTAAACTACCATATTATGTAATATACATGATTTATGTTTACTTTGCTGGGCTGGTCAACTACAAGATTATGTAATGTACCTGATTTATGTTTACCTTGCTGGGTTGGTCAACTACCATATTATGCAATGTACATGATTTCTGTTTACTTTGCTGGGTTGGTCAACTACCATATTATGTAATGTACATGATTTATGTTTACCTTGCTGGGTTGGTCAACTACCATATTATGCAATGTACATGATTTATGTTTACCTTGCTGGGTTGGTAAACTACCATATTATGTAATATACATGATTTCTGTTTACCTTGCTGGGCTGGTCAGTTACCCGATTATGTAATGTACATGATTTTTGTTTACCTTGCTGGGTTGGTCAACTACCATATTATGCAATGTACATGATTTCTGTTTACCTTGCTGGGTTGGTCAACTACCATATTATGTAATGTACATGATTTATGTTTACCTTGCTGGGCTGGTCAACTACCAGATGATGTAATGTACATGATTTCTGTTTACCTTTGATCAGTCGGTCAAACAAACAGATTATTTAACCATGTGCACGTTGCTGGCTGTCAAATACGTTAGTGACCACTCGGAATCTCTCTTGTTATCTCTTGTTATATATATCATAGAGAGAAAAAGAAAGGTTCAATTAGGAGTACTGTTAAAATTCATTTCAAGGTATTGCTTTGTATCACGTGGTATTCATTATTGTACAATAGAATGCTTATATTAGAAAAAGAATATATTTTAAGGTGTTTTATTATACAAAGAATTTCGGACATATATTTTTAGAATCAAACTGCTGAATCGAGACCATCCCTCATGTTTGCATAATCAATAGGATTAACTATGGGAGACAAAATAATAATTTCGTTACTTCAAAAGAAGAAATCGACATCATATGTAGGTATGTGAAAATCCAAAGATATTTATTTATTGTACAATCTCGAGCTTCATGCAAAGACAGGTTCCGTGAGACTGTACGAATTCAGTAAACCAAATCATATGACTAAAGTTAGTCATCCATACATATGTATTCGATTGTCAATTATTGTATCCAAAAGAACAGAACAGTTCCGAAGAACAAATATTTTCCATGTCTCTGAGAACCATTAAGATGTCTGAAAAGTGGACATAATACTGAATTGAAGATCAGTATTTGGCAGTAAACTGGTTAGTGGTGGTTTTATGATGGTATTAATATATACTCATGATTTTAGCAAGGTGCATTTGAAAGTATGCGACATAAATTATTGGTGTTTTGACGGACGTCGCGAAAGTTTGTTCGCTAAGCTCATTTGAGGCACTACAGAGCATTTAGGTTTGTGAATAACAACATCAGCAAATTAAAATAGAAGATTACATATTCTATATTACAAATATTTGATGTTATATTTTATATACAAAATTCTTCTTTGTTACCTTCACGTGAAAACGCGGCGTTACAGAGAATATCCATTTGGGCACAACAGAAGTATCGGAAATGTATACCTGCATTATCAGTAAATACAGAAGCGGAACCAATGGTGTGCTTACTGAGACAAAAATGTGAGGGAATTATAAACTCAACATCGTTTTGTATATTGAAAAAAGTCATGTAACAGGTAACCTTGAGGTATAAACAAGGATGATCTTGCAGATGAATATTATGGTCACGTGAGCTGACGTGTTGCAAGCATCGTATCAGACACGGTGAATTATAGCGTTTTGTTCCGAAAAAGATGCCTTGTTTTCATTGCCTCGGCACAATATAACCTTTATGTGTTGCTGTGCCGCAAATCATCAAACCAAACTAACAAAAAAGGTTCGCTGTAATGTTATAAATCAAAAAGTATATTAGTTTCTCAATTTGAAAATTAATTATTTTGTTCTTGCTTTTGATTTTGCACATCAAATGACGGTGTTTGAATGTATCGGATGTTGTGAACCGGAAGTTGTGTATGTGTAAGAAAATTTTAACGTTCTTGTTATTGTTTAAACGCCATATCAATGCAAATAACCACGTGATCTCGGTGCACTTAGTAACAATTTAGATTTCATGCACTATTTCATTCACTTGTGTGTCTGATATAGAGACTTTTCTGTTTACATATGTATAAAGACTGAGTTGTATAACCAATGTACATGTACCCTATTATCTGTAATTGTGTTTGCCATATTCAATTATTATTACTATTATTAAACTGTAATGTTCACTAATTGTAGTCTGTATTTTATAAATATAATATTTTGGTCATGTTGATTTAACAGAGATATTTCTTATTAATAGCTCCTTTACAACTTCAGACGAATTTATCAACCAACATATTTTCTCAAGAATAACACAAAATTATTAAATTATAGCACTCTCTCTCTCTCTCTCTCTCTCTCTCTCTCTCTCTCTCTCTCTCTCTCTCTCTCTCTCATCATGTATGTGTAAGATGAAAAACAGGAAGAAGGTCTAATTTCAAGTACAAAAAAATCAACAGCCACTGACAAATAACAATATAAATTGCTTCTCTCAAGATTAAAAAAAAAAATACAGCGAATAAATTTGGCGTATCTCTAGGCTGTGCTGCAACCCTTATAAATTATGCGTTTCCTTAAGTCAGAATATATAACGTTCAAAATATTCGCGGATACAGGGTTGGGGCTATCAAAGCGTGAAGCTGTGTTGCAGATAAGAAAATAAATATTTATCTCGGTTAAATAAACGATATATCTTTACTCTGTGTAATGTTAGAGGACTCCGCATAATAAAATTCGACTATGTTGTCTACACTCTAGCCATCAACAAGATGACGGACTTAATATTTTTTTTTACCTGAATGCAGCACTTTTGAGGAAGAACATTCACTTAAGTTAATATGAAAATATTATTAAAGATAATAGAAATTGAAGCTAATGCAAATTAAAGATAATGCATATTAAAGATAATACAAATTAAAGATAAAACAAATTAAAGATAATACAAATTAAAGATAATACAAATACAAAGAACTTCTTCAGTCTGATAAGTTATACAGGGTTAATTAATATCTACAAATTGTCTTTCCATGTTTGGGAGGCGTTATGGTTCAGTGGTTATCATTCTGGACTCGTGACCGAAACAGTGCTCGTTCGAATCCTATCATCGGATCAACCTGCATCGCTAGCATATTGTATTTTTAGGCATGGCACATTACTGCAACTGCCTTGACACTACATAACCTACTTGGGTTGTTGTATAGGACAACACCAAATCAACAACATTCCATCCATAGGTTCAAGACGGAAATAGCGGAATTAGTATAAATTCATGAATTGTTTATAACATAAATTAGAATTCTGTTCTCATTGACTTTATACTGGATTAAAAAAAAAGATTGTATTGCTTGTTACTTATTAGTATTCATCTGAAATATAATTCGACATAACATACTTTTTAAAAATCTCGAATAAAAGAGTACATACTTTGCGTTTATTCCCCAATTATTCCCCGTGCCATTTCTTTGGAATCATCAGGTGTCACGTTAATGGCTTTCTTTTGTCTTGCATCTTGATAAGCAAAGACTGGGTTGGGTCAGCCTGAAGCAAACTGATGGCATCTTAAGCTATGCAGAACTAACTATATGTATAGGTATACATTTAGACGCACTCTGCAGCAATAAATTTTCTATAATCTAGCCCCCCCCCCCAACCATAGCAAACATTTCAACTGGCCTACATCAACCCATTCTTCATCTAGGTTCTATTACGAGAGTACATACAACTTTACAAATAACAAGGTCATGATATGATAGTAAGCAAAAAAACATAATAAAGCCTGAAAGTCTACACACTGAAGGCCATATATTTTGTTAGTGACTTTGTGTTATATATATATATATATATATATATATATATATATATATATATATATATATATATATATCGCTCAGCTGACCTAGTGGTTTGAACGTCCGACTCCGATAGCAATGTGACTGAAATTTGATTGAATATATATATATATATATATATATATATATATATATATATATATATATATATATATGTCCTCTTGCGTGTCTCTCTCTCTCTCTCTCTCTCTCTCTCTCTCTCTCTCACACAAACACACACAATGAACCTTCCCTCAACTTTCCAACCATATTTTCAGCCATTTTTTTGTCTCTACAGGAATAACAATGCATGGCAAGATTCCTTTCTAATTCTTGGATTTTAGATGTTTTCGGACCTTCGAACATGTACGTCTAGTTAAAAGTTTTATCAACCCTTACTAGTATTGGAGAATGAGGGTTCTGCACAACCTTTATCACTACGTGATACAAGAGTTGCCAGAAATGTCCCCATGAATATATATTACTGAGAGACAGGGGGTCTGGGCCAATAGCTTTTTTCTTTGGCTTTTTTCAAAGGGGGATTTTGGCTCACTCTATTACAGATGTGGTTTTGTAATAGAATGTCTCTTCTTTGTTATACTCGGAGTGTAGGTAAATTGGGACTGCGTGATGAGATAAAAGATCCAAGGTTTGAACTCGATGCGGAGGAAATGGTTGAAGCGTGCGAAGGAGTTGATAGCATACGCGATTAAGGATCTGAGTTATGTACCTGAGATGATTTATTGTGAAGAGAGCGAAGAAGAGGAAAATGAGGAGTGGGTGAAGTATATATCGTCGATGTCTACAGCGATGACTCTCCATCGTGTAAAATGCTTGCGTGCAGGTTTACGCAGTTCCTTTGCGAGATCTTTCTTTACGTCAATACTAGGCATACATATGCCCAGCTTAAAAGCACTCAAGCCTAAAAATGTTAAAAGAACGTGTAGACCAAGTTCTTGTGCGTGGTATCATTGTCACGAAACAAATTCCATGCCAATGATACCGCGCACAAGAGCTTGATCAACACGTTCTCTTAAATGTTTAGAATTGAGTGCTTTTAAGTCTCTCACCATGACTCGATCGCATCCCGCTTTATCATCGGGATGATCTCTGAAACATATATCGTGATACATAGGGGGGCGACTGACCTGGCAGTGGCTGATCGTTACATCCAGTTGATGTTCTAAGTGATTCCATGGCCCTGTATATTTATGTCCTGGAAGCGACCATCCACCCCGAGGTTTGAGAAACTTTCCGATGAAAGCATGGACATCCACAGATCCGCAAAGAATTTGTCGATGTCCACATCCTTTACAGTCTCCCACGAAGATTTATTTCCACGCGAAGGTCCTCGCAGCTCGTATCGAGCTCGCATTGTCTGCAATGATGCATTTTGTATACGAAGACATGCCACTAAGCTTTACCGGTAACAATTTGTGCCTTTGTAAAACCACACACGACACATCATCACGACTTGATCATGTGTCGATGTTATTAAGTCCTCGACGGGGTCGACACTCTCCGTTTTGGTCCTTCACTTAAGACACCACGAGATCATGATGGTTATATGAGGTGTTGATATTATTTTGTAATTTTCATACCTAATACCACTTCGACGGGAGATTGTCCCTACTACCTTTCTTGGATATAGTCGATAAAGTAACATCCACAGGTTCTATCGTCGACATTTTAAATGTTGTAACGAGTTATAGACCGCTCATTTATACGTTGTGTGGAGATATCGTACGACATCGTCGGGAAGAGGTAAATCAAAATAATCGAAATGCTCTACATCGTCTCAGTATGAAATGGTGACCCAGTGAGTGCCATGTCCATTGTAATAATATTGTTGGTTAATGACGCAGCTCTCGTCGGAGGTGATATGTTCAGGAAGTTGCTTCTTAGAAAAGACATCTCTGAAATGGGGAACACGATATTCTAAGATATTCTCCTCATCGAAGTTGTTTAATACCTTTTCCGAGTCCGAGTGATCCTGGCAGTAAAGATTCAGCGATCCCTGCTAATAAAGGTCCGATAAATCCTCACTGCTTTTACAGCTTCGTCGCGGATAGGTTCAGAACGAGACCGTTCTTTTTTATTCATGGTTGCCACCGCGAAACGTTTCTTCTGATGTGGTGACAGCCTAGCTTCGACTGAAAAGTACGACATGGTGGTATATGAAAATCTATTATTTCGTTTGGTGTGGTTAGTACAAAGAATGGATGAGGTCACGATGGCCGAGCCTTATATCCAAATTACTCAGACGATTATCCGATGTATCACCGTTGAGATGAAAGATAGAATAACCGATGGGAACTATCCCGCGATGAGCTTCAAAGACAAAACGATGACGGTACATCATAGCCCTCACGCCATGGACAAACACATGAGCAATGAAATAACCAGTACTATTAAACCACATTTGTCTAATCTTCATGCGTATGCTATGTACCTCTCCATCCATGTTAGCTTCATAACGACTAAACACAGGATGTACTTTTTCATTGTGTTGTGGAAAATAGTTTCCTGCATCAGGCTTAATCTGGTTCAGAAACTCGTTGAACATAGCTGAATGATATTTTGGGTTTCTGGCTAGTTCTTGCTTTCTCGTAGTAATAGTTAACTGCCCTGATATTTCGTCCACCACAACACTAATACACTTTGAGTTTACCTCGATCCCCTTCCCATATCCCAAGCATGGTTTCATCCCTGCTCTTCCACGCTTGATAAAAAAAATAATGATGTGCACAGTACTCTCTTTCACAGGACTTGTTACACTTTTCCGTACTACCCTGGGGTAGCCACACACACACCGTTCTGTGTCATACACAGAGACAATGTGCTAAATGAAAGATTTTTTTCTTCAAATTCTGACATAATGAACAAGCAATTAAAAAAAATGGTAGACGGGGCTTTATTATACTGCATCACTATCATTGCAGAATAGACAAAAATCTTGCCTAATATCCATGGAATCTGATCCAGGAAAAAGTTTATCATTCGTCATGATCTTGTTCGTTGACTTATATGCATCACTCAATCGTTGTATGGTACTGCCGCACTGCATGAGTTGATCAGACGAGTAAGAAGAGACATCAAGGCGATACCAAGAGCCTAACGCAACCTCATCAACGAATACAGAGCACTAGCAGGATGAGAAATAACCAACACACAAGCACTTCAAGCAAGTACAAAGCTCTCACAGGAGAAACAGCCTTCCAAACGTACTCGACTTCAGCATGAGATTCTAAGTCGATCACGCCGATCTGAAGAAAAAAAACCTAATTAAAATCAATATACAAACACTTCAACGACAACGCTATCACATCACACGTCTTCCACCACCACGACACTTTGAAAATTTGTACGGAGGTGATGACTAAGAATTTATTTATTATCATACCCATAATCTTCAGCGCTAAGTGCATAAGGAACTCCTGCAGCGTATTCTACATCCTACCATCCTAGCAGAGCTATGCACATACACGGCCATTTAAACCTGGAATCGCGTACAACATTCACCTGGTCAAGGAACACAATATCATCAACGTGTGGATCAGAGCCAAATCGCTCATAGTGTATAGCAGTGATGATTACAGTCACATGCAGTTTTCCAACTCTGGAAATGCATTCAGCCATAAGTAATAAAGCAGCATACAAACCAATATCAATACAAAGTAAACATACTACTTTGCCTTCTATCAACAAAGATAACATCCTCCTTATTGGTAGTTCCATTTTACATGGAATTAACAACAGAGGAGGGAGGCACTGTGTTTGAAAGCATGCCATTTCAGGTGCCAAAATACAGACAATACTGGAAGATATAAAAATATATGATCTCTCCAAGTTTACTAAAATAGTACTCTATATTGGAGGGAACAATGCCAGTGAAGGGACTGATCTAGAACTTTTTGAAGAACTATATGACCAATTACTTAATTACATTCATAAGCAAAATCAAAGCTGTCAGGTTGCATTGTGTGAAATGGCCCCCAGGGGAGATTGTGATGTGTTAGATATCAATGAGGTCATTCGAAGGCTGGCAAGTGAATGGAAGTGTGGGTGTCACGATTTATCCCGACCCACTTGTACATGTATAAAAGGTAATTCTGACCGACATGTTTGATGTGTAAAATTGGCCAAGGTAAAGCTAATCCCCTTACGTAAGATGGTCTTAGATGGGTCGAGAGAGCAGAAACGCGGCAAGGGTGGTTAAAAATGTCACGTAGGTGTGAAGCTTATGACCACATCAAAGGTAGCGTGGCCGACGAGTAGGTGGACGTTAGTTACAGTTTCTCCAAGACAGACAGGTAGATTTGAATTGACCGTTCGACGATTGGACAGGGTCCAAGCGCCACCCAATCAGAATGCGATATGGGTGAGCCCTTGTTTTAAACCAAGAATAATATCTTATGTCGATAGAAATTAAATTAGTTCGTTATAATCCACTGGAAGTGATTTTCACTAAAGACTGGAACTCCGTTTGCCAGCCTTGAATTCGAGCGTAAATCTTAAATTCTGGGAATCTAAGAGATATACAGCTTCAAGGTCAGTGAAATAGTGTTCGATCTCTGCTTTATACGACTGCAATTTTAACTGAAGGATTGTCGTATATATATATATATATATATATATATATATATATATATATATATATATATATATATATATATATATATATATGTATATATATATATATATATATATATATATATATATATATATATATATATATATAAATATTTATATTTATATTTATATTACTAGAATCATAGTACGAATAATTAATTATGATGTTAATACGTTGCCTCTTATTTCGTGATGTTACTATGCTACATCTTATTTTGTGATGTAATATGTTGCTTCTTATTTCGTTAGTTAATATGTTTGCATATTATTTCGTTAGTTAATATGTTTGCATATTATTTCGCTAGTTAATATGTTTTCATCTTTGAAAAGATGAGTTGATATTTGTAAAGAATTTTATATTGCTTGCTAGCCGCCGTATGAATTCATATTATGATTCACTGTGTGGTTATATTATGGTAGAGTAGCACATTTGCTTATGTAATTATAGATTTCGCCATTGTTAAATTGACTGGTTGCAGTGTGTAAAATTAGTATATGAATATTTGGATATTTGGGCACGCTTGTGGAAAAAAATATACAGACAGACATCTAATCGTAGTAATATTATAATACGGTGATATTTTGTTCTAGGGGTGGGGTTCTTTCGAAATATTTAAATGACTTATGAGGAAGTTCCCCTGACCCGTAATTAAAAATGTTAAATTATTGATAATAGATTTATAGCTGTGAGCCCCCCAGTCAGCAATGCCGACGGTTACATTATAAATGAACACGAAGATAAAATTCAATTAATAACAATTTCATAAAATTGAACTTTACACGATAATTAACAATCACTCGTCTCTCCCTTGACCAAGTGACGGCCTAGTTCATCACGCGATTCCTTAGTGTGAGTATAATTTCCCCTGTCCTTGTGATCTACTCATCTAATTTTCTCTGTTACACGCTTCCTTCCGTCTTTCTCCTCCTTTCCTTTCCTCCTTTGACTCTTTGTTCCTCCTGTCTTCTCCACTTCCGTTCCACGTTCCTCCTGTCTATCTACTCCAACTTATAATTTCCTTCTCTCCTCGTAGCTCCTTCTACTTCTCCTTCCTTCCGTCTCTCAAACCGAGACCATGACAAAACTTCTCAAGTCTGTCACTCAAAGCTTCCTGTGAAAAACCACAAGGTGTTAGCATAGGGGTCATAAAATCTTATCTCACACTAAATCAATAGTTAACCATCAGCTATGGCGGTAACGGTTTTGGTCACGCAACATATTACATCACAAAATAAGATGTAGCATAGTAACATCACGAAACAAGAGGCAACGTATTAACATCATAATTAATTATGACACCCACCCACCCCACGCTTGAGAATAAAATTGGGATTTTATTCCCTCAAAATCATTTCAAATGCAAAAGTATTACAACAAAAATAAGAACACAATCATCTCAATGCTACACACTAAGTAAGAATATGAAAATATACACAGAATGATCTATACCATTTCAGCGCTTCGGCTCATGAAATCTGCGCCTATGTTATCAGATCCTTTCACGTGTCGGATCTGCATCTGGTACTGCTGTAAGAACAGCGACCATCGCATCAATCGTCCATTCGATAACTTCGCCTGTGCAAGATAGGCGAGTGGTTGGTGGTCGGTCTCCAATATGAACTTCCGTCCGTACAAGTACCGCTCGAACCGTTTTATCCCGAACACGATTCCGAGACATTCCCTCTCCGATACGGAGTAGTTCTTCTCGGCAGCAGACAGCTTCCGACTGCCGTATGCGACAGGGAAAAGCGTCTTTTCATGCTCCTGTAGTAGTACTGCTCCCAGTCCCGTGTCACATGCGTCGGTGCGATGAACGAAGTCTTTTTCCAGATCCGGTAGACGGACAACTACGTCGGATGTAAGTCTATCCTTCAGCGTTTGGAAAGCAAGCTCACACGCATCTGTCCAAATAAACTTACTCGGGGTCCGTTTCTTGGTTAGGTCCGACAATGGCCTCGCAATCGCGCTGAAATTAGCCACATACCTCCTGTAATACTCGGCCAATCCCAGGAATGACCTTACCTCCGTCTTCGTTGTGGGCCGTGCGGCGTTTCTCAGCTGCTCCACCTTCGACTTCTCTGGGGACAGCGTGCCTTGGCTCAGCGTATGTCCCAAATAGTCCAATGTCCTGAAACCAAGGTGACATTTGGAAGGGCGGGCTGTCAATCCCTCCTGACGTAGCCGCTCCAAAACGTCAGCTAACAGAGTGAGGTGTTCACCCCACGTCTCCGTAGCTAACAAGAGGTCATCCATGAAGTTGTGGACACCCCTATCGCGCAAGGGCTCCAACAACTTCCGCATCATCCTAGTAAAGACGCTGGGCGCGTTCTGTACCCCGAACGGCATGACTAACCATTGGCATTTCCCGTCGGGAGTAGCAAAAGCGAGCTTCGCTCTATCTTCCTTCCTTACCGGAATTTGCCAATACCCCTTGGACAAATCCAATTTCGAGAAATATTTCGCTTTCGAGACAGAAGCGAAAATATGTTCTGGGTCGGGTAGCACTTCAACTTGAAATTCTGTCACCTGATTCAGCTTCCTGTAGTCGACGCAAAATCGATGGGTGCCGTCATTCTTCTGCACTAGGACTACTGGAGAGCTGTACGGAGAGTCGGCAGGTTCGATTACTCCCAGTGCAATCATCTGTTCGATCTCCTCCCTTACGACTTGTCGTTTTGCGTGGGGCAATGGGTAGGGTTTTCGCTGAACTGGTCGGTCGTCCATCAGCTTTAAACCGAACTCGACAAGTGCCTTCCTCCCGGGTATTTCCGTAAGCACATCGGAATACCCGGCCAGCAAGGTCTCTATCTCTTCTAGCTGTACCGCAGTCAACAGGGGGTCACACTCCACGTCCGAGGGTGTCTCGGCCCTCGTTAACGGACAGCTCGGGACAGTGTTGGTACCTTCCGTATCGCCTTCGGTGTCCTCTGTGACTATCGTGGCGACAACAAAATCGCTGACGGTCTCTCTGTTCCCGCTTCAGCGTGTTTGTGCAACTGCGCCAGAGTTGCGTCTTCCTGTTGCAACTTCCTCAACTCGGCTGGAAGAACGTTACTCACCGGTGTCGCTGTAACTGGGATCGGCTTCGCTTTCGTCTGTCGGCTCTTGGATATGATCTCCACAGCACTCACTGGCATCGGTGTGCAGGTTTCGGGGTTCGGCTGGGGTAGCACATAACGGCATCCCAGTAAGACGTCATGTGATAGTCCATCCAAGCACGCAGCTTCAATTTTCCCCTTCACGTACGGTGAATCGAGGTCGATGACAGCCACTGGCAATGTGTCACGCGCGCTGTTCGAGTACTGAACTTCAATTACCTCCCCGGTATAATCCTCAGGCTTGACGTATTTCTTGTCGACAAGTGCTGGGACGCTACACCCAGTGTCATACAAGATGGTGGCACCTTCTCCATTGACAGTTGCGGCTGCAAGATTTGTTGGTTTGCAACTCGCCTCCGGCACGCACTCCTTTCTAGCAACGTCATTCACCTCGGTCTGTCTGCCCTTGGGACAGTCCCTAGCGAAATTCCCCAGGCGCTTGCAGTTGAAACACGTCGGCGACCCTCGCCGACCTGCAAGTCCCGCTTTCATGGGGAAGGCCTGTCCAGGTCGATGGGTGGCATCTTTACCTGTAGATCCCCCTCCAACCCTCCCGTTGCCCTGACGGTTACGGACAGCCAGCTCAACCTCAACCACACGACGCGACTCAGTGGGTCGGGGTCGGTCCGCACCCCCGGAACCTCCACTCTTCGAGTGCGCCTGCTTGTATCGCTCCGCCATGCTAGCGATCTCTTCGAGCGACCGGTGTTCTCTCTCTGCTAGAAAGACTGTCAATTCGCGACGGTAAGTACTCAGGACATGTTCCTTGAGTATAACCTCGCGCAGCCAGTTGTACGTTCGTTCGACTTCAGCCATCTTGATCCACTTCTCAAACAAACCTTGAACGCGGTTGTGGAAATGAGAGTGGGTTTCAGTTACCTTTTTCGTCGAGTCCCGAAAAAGTTTCCGGTACGTCTCGGCGGTCAGCCGATAATAGCAAAGAAGGGCCATCTTGAGCGCATTATAGTCGTCAGCATCGTCTGCAGCTAAGCCTTGGTAGACTTCCCGAGCCGCACCTTGCAAAAAGGCTGAGACATTAATCGCCCAATGTTGTTCAGGAACCTTATGAGCGTGGGCAAGTTTCTCAAACTGCACGAGAAAATCGTCGATAGCCTCCTCCCTATCGTTGAAACGTGGCATGTTTATCTGGACAATCCGGTGGTCGATAAAAGGTCGTCCGGTCCTTCCGGAATTCGTACTGGCCTCGTCCCGGTCGTTAGCCCTGGCTTCTACCCTCACCCTTTCCATTTCAAGAATGTGAGCGAGTTCTCTTTCCTTTGTGGCCGCTGATATCCTGGCCAGCTCCAGCTCTTTCTGGGTTTCTCTGTCCGCTGCTTCCTTGGCCAGCGCTTTTTCCGCCTTTCATTCTTTGATCCGTTCTTCAATGAATGTTGCCAGGTGATCTCCCTCATATCCGAGATCTTCCGACCCCATGACACGGTACTCCTTGATCATTTGCCTTTCAGTAGCCATTATTATACTAATAGAAAGTGATACCTTGTCTCTTAATAGCAATGCACAGATATAACAAGTTTCGAGTTAAATACTTACCTGCCGACAGCAACTAATTTCGTTCAGGTAAGATATTTGTTCGATATCTGCTTCACAAGTACTGCAATTAACGAAAGATCTACAAAGCATGCAAATATCAAATATACAACAAAAGAAGAGAAAATCATAAAAATTCAAAATACACAGGATGGAAAATATCTCACACTGTTCACTAATAATCCTACAAATAACTTTAGGTCATAAAATAATATATATCTAATTCAAATCCCGGACGAAGCGCCCACTGTGGCGGCCCGTGTTCTAGGGGTGGGGTTCTTCCGAAATATTTAAATGTCTTATGAGGAAGATCCCCTGACCCGTAATTAAAAATATTAAATTATTAATAATAGATTTATAGCTGTGAGCCCCCCAGTCAGCAATGCCGACGGTTACATTATAAATAAACACGAAGATAAAATTCAATTAATAACAATTTCATAAAATGTGAACATTATACGATAATTAACAATCACTCGTCTCTCCCTTGACCAAGTGACGGCCTAGTTCATCACGTGATTCCTTAGTGTGAGTATAATTTCCCCTGTCCTTGTGATCTACTCATCTAATTTTCTCTGTTACACGCTTCCTTCCGTCTTTCTCCTCCTTTCCTTTCCTCCTTTGACTCTTTGTCCCTCCTGTCTTCTCCACTTCCGTTCCACGTTCCTCCTGTCTATCTACTCCAACTTATAATTTCCTTCTCTCCTCGTAGCTCCTTCTACTTCTCCTTCCTTCCGTCTCTCAATCCGAGACTATGACAAAACTTCTCAAGTCTGTCACTCAAAGCTTCCTGTGAAAAACCACAAGGCGTTAGCATAGGGGTCATAAAATCTTATCTCACACTAAATCAATAGTTAACCATCAACTATGGCGGTAACGGTTTTGGTTACGCATGCGCACACATCGAAATTACCACACACGCTTCTCGCAATTCACACAATGGCGCAATAACACGGTATCAGAAAATAATTCTGCAGACATCCATACACTGCGTCATATCAGTACATACACGCAGACGTATATATATATATATATATATATATATATATATATATATATATATATATATATATATATATATATATATATATATATATATATATATATACAAACACATAAAAATATATCAAATATCACCGTATTATAATATTACTACGATTAGATGTCTGTCTGTATATTTTTTCCACAAGCGTGCCCAAATATCCAAATATTTATATACTAATTTTACACACTGCAACCAGTCAATTTAACGATGGCGAAATCTATCATTACATAAACAAATGTGCTACTCTACCATAATATAACCACACAGTGAATCATAATATGAATTCTTACGGCGGCTAGCAAGCAATATAATTCTTTACAAATATCAACTCATCTTTTCAAAGATGCAAACATATTAACTAGCGAAATAATATGCAAACATATTAACTAACGAAATAATATGCAACATATTACATCACAAAATAAGATGTAGCATAGTAACATCACGAAATAAGAGGCAACGTATTAACATCATAATTAATTATTCGTACTACGATTCTAGTAATATAAATATATATATATATATATATATATATATATATATATATATATATATATATATATATATATACACGACAATCCTTCAGTTAAAATTGCAGTCGTATAAAACAGAGATTGAAAACTATTTCACTGACCTTGAAGCTGTATATCTCTTGGATTCCCAGAATTTAAGATTTACGCGCCAATTCACGGCTGGCAAACGGAGTTCCTGTCCTTAGTGAAAAACACTTCCAGTGGATTAGAACGAACTAATTTAATTTCTATCGACATAAGATATTATTCTTGGTTTAAAACAAGGGCCCACCCATATCGCATCCTGATTGGGTGGCGCTTGGACCCTGTCCAATCGTCGAACGGTCAATTCAAATCTACCTGTCTGTCTTGGAGAACTGTAACTAACGTCCACCTACTCGTCGGCCACGCTACCTTTGATGTGGTCATAAGCTTCATATCTACGTGACATTTTTAACCCCCCTTGCCGCGTTTCTGCTCTCTCGATCCAACTAAGACCATCTTACGTAAGGGGATTAGCTTTACGTTGGCCAATTTTACACATCAAACACGTCGGTCAGAATTACCTTTTATACATGTACAAGTGGGTCGGGATAAATCGTAACAGTCTCCTTGAGTGCCTCTAATAGCATTGATATTAGTCTCTTGAATTTAGGAGCTTCTAGCAAAGGTTTACACATAGGTCATTTAAATGAGCAGCGGGGGGGGGGGGGGGGGGCGAATCCTACATTTGCCCGAGACATCATTTGCTCTAAATCTAACAAACATCTCGAGAGAATTAATTCGAATCCTTCTTTTTCAACCAAAAAAAAAGATTACTTGCTCGAAACATAAGTTTTTCGCAAATCATACTCAAAGACCGTTTTCATGGTTTAGTCAAAATACGGTCTCGTCGTGATGTCATCGCCCCCCTGCTGCTACAGGTTAATAATTTATTTCAACCAAATATTTGATCAAGTCCGATACGATATCGTGCCCGAGGATCATGTAAATTTACTGTTATAAATCCATGCGTGGTTGACTGAGCTTTACTAAAGAAATTTTTAAATTGATTGAAGTCCATATCGGAACACCATGTTTGCCAAATATTTCGTAGTGTATGTGTATCAACGCCGTTAAACACAGCAAGAATATTACAGTTATCTCTGATCACTTTTGGAATCTGAGTGTAGCATTGAGTGACATATATCACGTCGGTGTTTTTATGCCTGCCTCGGGAAAATATTCTAGCTGGGTTTTTTTGATTGTCTAACATCACATCGTCGTATACGACTAAATTGTTAATGCTCCCATCAAGGTCATCCACGGATGGTGCCTGGTCAATATCGGTTATAAAATCAATGACGTTCTCACCCTTAATTTCTGATGCATTCTCGTTAAAATCCTTTAACACTTCATAGCATCGTTGATCATCTACGCTAGGAGCAGCTAAATACAACTTATCCCACTTCATCCATCTCACTATTAAATTGAGCAACAATTGCGTCTTGCCGCATCCAGATGGCCCGATTATAATTGCGCGGATAGAGTTTGGTAGCGCTGCATGATGCTTAACTGGTTCTCTTGTTTTAGTCGCTGAAAAATCAATTATATTCATATCTCTATACATAAATTATGGATCTATATTGTGTGAAGTGTAAAACGCGTACTAACACAAATGATGTGACGACGATTACAACTAAAAATAACAGATCAGCACTTACTGGTAGGTGTGCAACATGTGGTATAAAAAAGTTTAGATTTGTTTCTATGAAATCCGGACATGTTTTTTTTAAAAAACGAGGTGATATCGCAGCCAAATTGGCAAAGCTCCCTGGAACCCCATGGGCAAAGTACCCCGGAGAAAAGCACCTTCCAGGATATAGCTACTGTGGCCCCGGAACACGATTAGATATCAGACTTGATGATCAAAATCTGCCCCGACCCGGCGAGTATCCGATAAACGCTATTGATAAGGCGTGTCATGCTCATGATGTTGCATATAAAAGTAGCAATCTGCAAAACAGGCATCTCGCGGATGTGAAATTAATTCATGCGTTAAATGCTATTCCTGATAAATCTTTCAAAGAAAAATTGGCTTCATGGTTGGTAAAATCAGCTATGAAAGGCAAATTGATGATGGGCGCTGGTAATTAATAATATGGAATCTATTTATTATTCTCCGAGGGGATACTGGAGGGGTAAAGCTGCAATCAATAAACTCGCTAACGCCGCAAAAGTGAAAAAGGCCACTGCGGCTAATTGGTTATCCAAACAGGCTATATGGCAAATTTATCTACCGCGTCCTAAACAAATCAATTTCTCGCATTTTGATGTTACCGGGCCCAATGAAGTTCATCAAGCTGATTTATTGTTTTTACCACATGACAACGGTTACAAATACGCGCTAACCGTAGATGACGTTGCGAGTCGATACAAACAAGCAGAACCGCTAAAAACAAAATCATCACCTGAAGTTGCTTCTGCATTTGAAAAGATTTATCGACGAGGCTCTCTACGCTGGCCAAATCTGTTACAAGTTGATCCTGGCAAGGAATTTCAAGGCGCTGTTTTATCAGCGATGAAAGATCACAATGTCACCATCAGACGGGGGCATACTGCACTACATCGCTATCAGGCAATTGTAGAACGATTTAATCGGACTCTTGCTGAGCGGTTATTTGGATATCTATACGCAAAAGAATTCATCCAAGAAAAGCGATCTCGTGAATGGGTCAAAAGGTTACCAGGGGTAGTTGCAGCGCTAAATAACGAGATTACCAGAGCAATCAATATGAAACCTAACAACGCAATAAAAAAAAGTATATACCACAACCACGGCGGGATAGCGTTTCTCAGCCAATTCTCAGCAATGTCGAAGGTGGTAAAAAAAAGGCTACTGATCCTATTTGGAGTGTCACTACGCATAGCATATCTACTATAACACGATCAACTGGTAGACCTCCAATCTATAAATTGGATTCAACTGCCCCTCAGCGGGTTTTTACACGCGAACAATTACAAGTGATTCCTGACGATACTCAATTGCCACCGCATGGTCTTAACTAGCGCCGTTGCGTCTGTTGCACTCAAGACAAGTCAACATCACATTGCTTCTGACATGACCGAGACTGTTATTTTTTCTGTCTACGGTAAATTGGCGAGGATCTTTATCCGAATACTGCCAACGCATTATACAATTGCAACTCGCGCAGTGATTATTCTGTTGTTGCTTCAGCGTAATTATTAATTCAGCATCAATATCAAATTCTCGTTGTTTTTTTTTTTGTCTTGTTGTTTGTGCAAATCGATGCTGAAATTCAGCGTAGAATAAAATCAATCACTGGAAAAGAATCAAAAATAGCTATTAAAGTTCATGAACCGACGCTCTCGTCGTCGATCGAAATAAGCACAGAGGGATACATTGTAGATATCTATAACAGCTCGTTAAGAACAATGTTAGGATGGCCTGAAAAACCACCCGGAGCCACCACCGACTTAACCACAGACGTACAATCATATCATGAAATCAATCCCATATATCGAGATAATTTATCTGATATAAAAAAGGAAAAATCGCCGATAGATTTATATTTACCAACAAAAACACATTGCAATGGGATTTTATCATTAAAAGAACAGCCGACTCATCTGTTACTATTTCATTTACGCTAACTGACATCACTGACATCACTGGTTATTTTAATGAAATTAATCAATTACATAAAACACAACTAGAACAACTACGGCAAACAAAATCGCAAAAACACGTTGAAATATTAAATCAGCTTATATCTGACATGGAATATATCAATGAACTAATTATTCAAACAATAACCAATGACAACAGCGACAGTAAACAACAATTCCTAACCGGTTACAATATCACAGAAGCCGATCTGCGTAATTTCAAGTTTCCCGGATATAACGCTGAGGAAATAACAAAAATTGTTAGAAACAATATCAAGGTGCTACAAACACTAGATTCAACTGTCCTCCTCAAATATAATAATGATCCAGATGGTGGCGGTAGGCATATTGCCCCGCACAATGTGAATATTTCAACGGTGATTGCGCTCAATTTAACATGTGATGCAATTGAATGAAGCTATCAAATTAATCTAGAGCAATCAAATCAAGCTCAGCAGGGATATATTCTTTATTAGTTTGCACCAACAGCTCCTCCGGGATTCCTAATTATTGAAAACCCAATTAATCCTGTCTACATGCGATGCCATAATAATTCGCTAACGAGAATTAATTTCCGACTCACTGACCAATCAAATAATTTGATTGATCTACAAGGTGAGGTGTTAGCGACTAGTTTGTTTGTAAAGTCCTAAAGACTCGATCAAATATTTGGTTGAAATAAATTATTAACCTGTAGCAGCGGGGGGGGGGGGGGGGGGGGGGGGGGGGCGATGACATCACGACGAGACCGTATTTTGACTAAACGATGAAAACGGTCTTTGAATATGATTTGCGAAAAACTTATGTTTCGAGCAAGTAATCCTTTTTTTTGGTTGAAAAAGAAGGATTCGAATTAATTCTCTCGAGATGTTTGTTAGATTTAGAGCAAATGATGTCTCGGGCAAATGTAGGATTCGCCCCCCCCCCCCCCCCCCCCCGCTGCTAAATGTTCAGGGTGGTCAGGGTTTTCGAGGAAAGATTGATCAAGTGAAGTTACTGTCAACCTCTCCAAATAATAATATCCATTTATTTGGACTCTCGGAAACAATGTTAACAAAAAATCAGGGTGAAAATTTCTTATTTATTAATTACTATGAAAAACCTTATCGTAAGGATAGGAAAGCAGGCGGTGGTGGGCTCCTTGTATATGTTAAAATCGGTACTATTTGTAAAAGACGGGAAGACCTAGAAATACCGGAAATAGAATCCATTTGGCTACAGATCACTCCAGAAAAAGCAAAGCACTATTTAGTAGGTTTTGTGTATAGACCCCCATCATCACATATTGATTGGTGTGAATATTTTGAACTTCAAGTAGATAAAATTTCAAATGAAGAGAAAGAATTTTACATTCTAGGTGATATAAATCGAGACCTTCTCAATGATCAAATAGAAGGGAATTGGATGAAATTTATTGATTCGTTAGGTATGGAGCAACTAGTAAATGAACCCACCAGAGTAACATCTACCTCTAAAACACTTATAGATCATATTATACCAATACAAAAGAAAATGTTTTGCAAGTAATGGTTCCAAAGATTGGTATTAGTGATCACTTTCCAATTTTTCTAACACGTAAAGTCAATGGCAGATCAACAAAAAATGATATCCATAAATCCATTACTTATAGGTTCTTTCAAAACTTTGATACTTTTAAATTCCAAGAAGATCTAGAACAGATTCCATGGAATACAATCCAAATCTTTGAGGATATTGATGATGTTTTAGATACTTGGACAGATCTGTTCATCAGTATAGTGGACAAGCATGCCCCTTTAAAAACACAGAGGATAAAGAAAAACCATCAGCCAGGCTGGATCTCCCCAGAAATTTTAGAAGCAATAAAGCAAAGAGACCAACTAAAATTAGTAGGAAATCAAACTGAATATAGAGTTTGGAGGAATAAAGTTCATAAAATGATACATCAAGCCAAACAAGCGCACTACAAAAAAAGTGCTGGATGAAAACCAAAATAACCCGAAAGCTATCTGGAAAGTGTTTGCAGGTTTTGGTGCAGGCAAATGTAAGCGTAAAGCTGAAATGTTATCCCTCAATCATGAGGGCATTTATACTGATAATCCAAAGGACATCTAAGATATTTTTAACAACTTTTTTGTTCAAATTACTGAAAAACTTAAAGAACCCAGAACTTCATCTGATCATCTGGAACTCAAACATTTTTGTGCTAAAAAACTACAAAACAATATAAAATTTGAAATTCCTGAAATGAGTCCAGAATTTGTGTTGAAATATATTAAAACAATGGATGTATGTAAAGCTACTGGACTTGAAATGATTGGACCAAGGCTACTAAACGTGGCTTCACCTGCAATTGTAGAGAGTATAGTTTTCATTTGTAATGAAAGTATTAGGTCTAATAAATTTCCACAAAGATGGAAAACTGCCAAGGTTATACCATTGCATAAAGCAGGAACAAAAGATGATGTAAATAACTACAGACCCATCTCTATCCTTCCTTGTCTCTCCAAATTACTAGAAAAACATGTACATGATTATTTTCTCAACTATTTAAACACCTATGATCTTATTCATGATAATCAGTCTGGCTTTCGCCAGAATCACTCCTGTGAAACTGCGCTTGTATCTTTGATTGATAAATGGCTGAAAGCGTTAGATCAAGGAGAAATGGTAGGCACTATTATGGTTGATTTTCGTAAAGCTTTTGATCTTGTAGACCATGAAATTTTACTTGAAAAACTAAAGATTTATCAATGTAGTGAAAACTCTCTAAACTGGTTTACTTCTTACTTAACCAACAGAGTGCAAAAAGTATCTTTAAATGGTCAACTTTCTCAAAGTAAAAGTATTAATTGTGGAGTACCACAAGGCTCTATCCTTTGACCTCTGTTAATCATTCTATTTATCAACGATTTACCTCTTAAGATTGGAACTTCAATTTCTTCCACTGACCTCTATGCAGATGATACTACACTGTCTGAGATTGGTAAAATCAAAACGGTACTTGAAAATAACTTACAAGATGCTCTCAACAGACTTCAAGTATGGTGCAAGAAAAACAGTATGATCATAAATACAGAAAAAACGAAAGCCCTACTAGTTACAACACAACAAAAACGAGCAAGACTAGATAGCGACAAACGTAATGTTTTTTTTGACAATGTGAGCCTTAATATGACATCTCAAGATAGAATTCTTGGTGTATTCGTAGATAACAATCTTATGTGGTCTATTCACATTAAACACATTTCAAAAAAGGTTAATTCTTATCTTTGGCTACTGAGGCAAATCAAAACATACATTCCTCTTCAGTATAGGGTCATCTTTTATAAAAGTTATATTCAGCCATATCTGGACTACTGTAACGTAATTTGGGGTAATACCTCTAATTCAAACATAACAAGACTTATAAGGCTCCAAAAGAGGGCTTGCCATTTAATTCTAGATCAATGTATAGACAATTTTCAGGATGCAATGAATAATATAAAGATTTTAACAATACATGAAATAAAATTTCTTAGAAAAGCCAAATTGATGTATAAAGTATCCAGAAAATCCATCCCTGTCTATCTAAGCAATATCTTTCACCAAAGAGATGCTGATGGTACTCCAAATTTAAGGTCCATAAGAAGAAAAAATTACATTATACCAAGGCCAAAGAAGGAATTGTTTAAAAAAAAGTTTTCAATATACTGGTCCAGTAGTATGGAACAACATTCCCAGCAACATAAGGCAGGCTCCTAGCATTTCTTCATTTCATAATCAATGTCTTAAATGGATGAAATCTTTGGAAAATTGAACAGTGCTAGTACCAAAAAAAAAAAAAAAAATACTGCCTGCTTGTCTGTATTTTTGCATCATTTTCAAAGCTGAATGTTTCAACACAGAATGATATTTTATGTTTCTTATATGTTCATGTTTTTACAGATGCCTGTGCATGTGTTCCAGGCTTGATACTTTGAAATTTAAAATTCTTTAATTATTTAGCGTTGAGCCAGACTCTTCGCATCATGTTGTATGTATTGTATATATTGTACATAACAGATAGAAGGCCTCAAGGTAGATTAGTTCTGTAACTAATTGAGTTACCTTCTCTAAATAAATTCTTTATTATTATTATTATTATTATTATTATTATTATTATTAACTCTGCGATAACATGATTGGACTTGATGACAAAAAGTGGGCGATAAACAGTTCGTGGACTATCCGATGATGATTTCCAAAATAGCATCACAATGCAGTATCAGTTTACTGTATTACCAAAACAATTTCGTGTACATGAAAGACTTCAGCCGATTATTCCGATCTCAATACAATCATCATAAAAATCATGGCTATTTGAGTTATCACTGCTTACAATGCTTTCCTAGGCCATAGCAACCGCAAGATCAAATCGGGATACTGTCAGGAACAACAAACCGTACAAATGTCATGCGAGGAAACACTACATTTCGAACATCACCACAAAAATGTACGTGCACACATTTATATTCTATGAGACTGAGGCCAAACTGAAAAACATAAAAGGACTCTCACCAGAACCGAACCATTCTTTCACCCAGGTAGAATATAAACATGTCCAGTGCTCGATCGGATATAAAACCTGAAGATCCGTTGATGAACGCTTGTCTTCTCCATATGGTCAGTATCGCAGAGAGGATTGCATCCCTTGGTTCTTTAAGCAACTCAAACGGGAATTGGAACGCATCAATGGCATCTATAAAAAAAATCCAGAACCAATCATTCCACTCACCAAAGCACAACTGAGACAATTCTTATCAACTCAACGAAGTGTACTTCAAGCTGCATGATAACAAAGTCAGAGACCACTGCCATATTACCGGTCAAAATCGAGAAGCTGCTTACGCTGATTGTAATTTACGCTTTAAAGACACAAATTTCATTCCAGTGATCCCACATAATCTACGAGGATGCGATGGACATTTCATCAAGGCAGCGTTCAATCATCCTCGCGTCAAATCAGTTCTTGCTGAAGTGGGACTTCAAATCAAATACATCCCCAACAACTTTTAAAAAATATGTCAGTCCATTGGACCTTTTGATTACTCGATTCGTTTCAGTTCATGTTGACATCGCTAAAAGAATTAGCTAAAACAACTCAGTTCACCACCTGAAAATGATATTTGGTGATAGAGCCGACCTTCTCAAGCAAAAAGGAGCTTATCGCTACGTATACATCGATTCCTCCCCACGCTTCAACGTAACATTGGTACCATCCCAAAAAGACTTGTATTTCCATCTAAGCCCGAGAGGTATTACCGAATATCAGTATGCAAACAACATATGAAACGAATTCGGCTTTACAACACTGGGTGATTATCACGATGTTTACCACAAAACGGATATGCTCCTGCTCACATGTGTCTTTGAAAATGTTTAAACCATTACCATCTCCATCCACTCTAGCATTTCTCGTCACATAACTCTTCACCGATCAAGCCATATTCATGTTCGCCGAACAAATGGTACGAGGAGGTATCTCCGCCAATGACCCCCCCCCCAACCGCCTGTGTACATCCTCTACCTCGAAATAAACAATCTATATGGTTGGACTATGTCACAACCCCTTCCTGAGGGGCATGTTCACTGGATCAGCAAAGAAAAAAAAAAGTCGATCTCAGCATCCACCACATCTCCACGAAGCTCATAACAATAATCCCTTCTGTGCTGAGCAAATTCTTGTCGACAACTCGATTCTTTCTCCTGAATAGCTGAAGAAAAGATGCAGTCTGTACTCAAAGATGCTAGGTGAAATAGCTCATACCCAATATCAACCACAAAATCCACAACAAAAATACATTATTGGCTGCTCAAACAAGCTCTCCAGCATGGACTCGTTTTCGCAAACGTTCACAGAGTACTCATGGTTTGTCAGTCTCCGTGGATGAAACCCTACATCGATCTCAACACAAGCAGCAGAGGGGCTGAGCTTCACTTTTTACTAAAAATTGCAACTTTTCGTCTCCCATTTTTGAACTTTAAGTCTCCATTTCCGATTCTGAGACTTAACAAAAAATCGCTAACTTAAATTTTGGCAATTGGCCACTTAACAAAAAATCGCTAACCTAAATTTACCTCTCTACTTTTTTCAACTCGCGAAAATTAGGTATATATTTTATCAAGTCCGATCCGATATCTTGTCCGCGGATCATGTAATGCTATTGTGACAAATCCATGAGGAGTTATCTTAGTATTACTAAAGAAATTTTTAAATTGATCAAAACTCATATCAGAGCACCATGTTTGCCAAATATTTCTGATTGTATGAGTATCAACTCCATTAAACACACTTAATAAATTACAGTTATCGCGAATTACTTTAGGAATTTGTGTATATCTCTGAGTTACATAAATAACATCTGAATTTTTATGACGTCCACGTGAGAAAATTCTTGCAGGATTTTTTTGTCTATCTAACATAACATCATCATACACAACAAGATTATTAACACTCCCATCTAAATCCTCTACAGATGGGGCTTCATCAATATCAGTTATTATATCAACAACATCTTCTCCAGAAATTTCAGATGCTGTCTCATTATATTCTTTTAACACGTTATAACAATGTTGGTCATCCACACTTGGTGCAATTAAATATAACTTATCCCATTTTAAATATTTCATTATCAATGTCAATAATAGTTGAGTTTTACCACTTCCCGATGGTCCGATAATAATCATTCTAATAGAATCTGGTAACATTTTATGATGTTTTTGAGGTTGTTTTTTCTTTGTAGCACTAAAATCAATTACTTCCATTTATTGATATACGTTTATTTACTATAAAAGTTATGGATTTATATTGTGTGAAATGTAGGAAGCATACTGGCACAAATGACTTGAAGGCAATTACAACTAAAAATTATCGATCAGCACTTTCTGGAAAATGTGAAATTTGTGGCGCAAAAAAATTTAGATTTACTTCCCCTGGTGCAATCAATGTTTTAAAAAAAAGGGGGGAGATATCGCCAACCGTTTAAGTAATCTTCCAGGACTTCCTTGGGCTAAATATCCAGGAGAAAAACATATTCCAGGATATAGTTATTGCGGACCAGGAACTCGATTAGATATCAGACTTAATGAAAATGATCAACCAAATCCAGGTGAAGATCCAATTAATGCTATCGATGAAGCTTGTCGTGTTCATGATATAGCATATAAAAGTAATGATCTCCAACAACGTCATCTCGCAGATATAAAGTTAATTCACGCGATAGATGCAATTCCAGATAAAAAATTAAAAGAAAAGTTAGCTTCAGTATTGATAAAAACCGCTATGAAGGGTAAAATATTATTCGGTAATTGAAAATCTAAAAGTATTTAAAAACATTAATGTTTTATACATGGAATCTATTTATTACTCACCTACTGGCTACTGGAAAGGTTACGCAGCAATTAAAAAACTAGCCACCGCCGCATCAGTAAAATATAAAACCGCGAAAGATTGGTTATCTAAACAGGCGTTATGGCAAATTTATCTTCCGGGTCCTAAAAAAATTAATTATTCTCATTTTGATGTTTTTGTACCGAATGAAGTTCATCAAGCCGATATATTATTTTTGCCGTATGACAACGGTTACAAATATGCACTAACTGTAGTTGATATCGCTAGTAGATATAAACAGGCAATACCGCTAAAGACAAAATCAGCCACTGAAGTTGCTTCTGCATTTGAAAAGATTTATCATAAAGGTCCACTACGTTGGCCAAATCTATTACAAGTTGATCCGGGTAAGGAATTTCAAGGTGTTGTTACATCTACGATGAAAACTCATAATGTCATCATCAGACGAGGACATACTGCAATACATCGCGATCAGGCAATTGTAGAGAGATTTAATAGAACTCTCGCTGAGCGGTTATTTGGATATCAATACGCAAAAGAATTCATCCAAGAAAAAAGATCCCGTGAATGGGTTAAAAGATTACCAGCTGTGATTACTGCGATAAATAATGAGATTACTAGAACAATTAACATGAAACCTATCAACGCGATTAAGAAAATATCTATAAATAAAATTCCACAAAAAGATAATGTTTTCCAACCAATTCTT
Source organism: Unio pictorum (assembly GCA_030141615.1). Taxonomy (NCBI): domain Eukaryota; kingdom Metazoa; phylum Mollusca; class Bivalvia; order Unionida; family Unionidae; genus Unio; species Unio pictorum. The sequence goes on along the minus strand of JARLTB010000085.1, from coordinate 5,125,378 downwards.
GGTAGTAATGTCACTGTTAGGTACTTATACGAACCAGGAGAGCTTGAGGGTGGTAAAAAAAGAGCTACTGATCCTATTTGGAGTGTCACCACGCATAATATATCTAACATAACACGATCTTCTTCTAGACCAGCAATTTATAAATTAGATTCGTCTGCACCTCAACGGGGTTTTACACGTGAACAATTACAAGTGATTCCTAAGGATACTCAATTACCACCACGAAAAATTAGTTAGTATCTTTAATGATAACTCTTCTCAATTGATTTATTCGTCTAGCACGAGATACCGCTAAATAAACTAAATTCGACCACTCAATACGATTATCTATAATCCAGATAGTTGAATCCTCGATAGTTAATCCTTGTGAAGAGTGTATTGTAGCGGCGTATCCTAGTATCCAAGGTGAATTTTCAATCTCCAATGCATCTTTAACTACATCAATATCAACATACACAATTTCATTCAATACTAATTCCTCAATTCTAGAATCTTTACCTGGAATTTCAACATCAATATTTTGTTTTCTTGTATCACGTGGTCTGTAACATAATGGTACTTTTTCATTAGGAAATTTCTCTTTGTGTATCTCAAATAATTGTCGTTGAAGATCATCCCGAGTTATTTTTAAACTAGCAAATACTTTATCGGTTGGTTTCCAATTTTTCAAAAATTCATCTTCCATTATTTCTAGAATAACTTCTCTGAGAACTCTACACTGCTCGTAATTAGGTTGTCGTCTTATTCTAGATTTTAAATCTTTTATTTCATTATCTAATGATCTATAATCTTCCATTACTTCCTCGTAATAATCTACATTAGCCTTCAGCCATTCATGAGGAGGTTTTCCGATAAATGGAGGTGGTTGACCGTCATCTCCGCACATAATTATCTTAACATTATTCTTTGATAACCAACCTAGAAATTGTTTTAATATATCTAGTGGTACTGTACAAATTTCATCCCAAAGAATATATCGTGGAATATATTTATTACCCATTCGAGAAGGATCCCATTTATCACCTTTCCACCTAAAAAAGCTGTGATAGGTACAAGCATTAATTCCTCGTTCTCTCAAGGATTTTGCTAGTGCATGAGTATGTGTTAGCGCTAATATATCAAGATTTTTATATAATCTTATTACTCTTTCAGTCTTTCCACTTCCGCCGCAACCGTTTAAATAAATTATCTTATAGCGAGTTATCGGATCAAATATTGATGGAGCATTAGAAATTTCAGTTTTAATATTTTTGCGATAACTATCAAGTATTTCAACATCTACATGATGATTATAGCAGTGTAATTTTTCTTTTTTAATTCTCCAAGTTCCCCAGTCAGAATTGCTAGCAATTCTACTTAAATATGGCTCAACTAGATAAAGATATTTTTTATGAAAATATATCGAATCTGTGGCAACTCTTACAGCAATATCTGGGAATCTATTTATCATCGAGAATAAATTAATACTTGTATAAGCTAACATTGATGCTCTTAAATGTGTATATTGAGGGCTTTCTCCATCTATGTAAGTTATAATAGTACCATATTCACTCCCATTTGATAATAATGCCTTTCTACTCGTTACAAATCTATTAGTGGAAGTAAGATTTTTAATAATAATTTTCTCTTCAGTTGGATCAATTACTAATCTAGAAGATGTTCTAGTATTATTAAATCTCCCTCCAACTGTAAATTTTCCTATTATTTTTCTTCCTAAATCCTTTGCTGATTTCTCTCTATCACAATACATTTGTTTAGCAGTTTCTATAATCTTCTCTTCGTCGTATTCCGGGAAATTCTCTCTTACTTTTTTAATCTCTCTATTTAAGTCTGGTGTTGGTAACCAAACATCTTTTTGACTTCCATAACTTATTATTGCTTCACTAACCTTTAACGCTATCAACATACCACTATCTAGCATATATCGTAGTAATACTATTGGCATCCACATCTTCTCAGACATATGTTTGCCAAGCCAGGCATAACTACAAGGATGTAATCCAGTTCTAAATTGAAATGCAATAACCTTAGCAAATCCTGGTGAATCAAAGTCAGAACTAGAAACACTAGTGTTTCCACTAGCAGTTCCAGGTAGATCTCCATTAATCGAAACTCTTGTCATTTCATGCGTTGGATGTCCAAAACGTTTGAAATATTCAGAACACTCTCCCATTCCTAAAAACCCTCCGGGATAACTGGCGTTCATATCTGCGGAAATTAATCCATTAATATCGTATTTAGTATTCCACAATCCTCCGTGACTATACTCAACACAACTTAATTTTACATCTTCCACCAACATTTTAGGTGTTTTTCTCCAAGAATTCTTTATTCTGGCATAATGAGCAGCCACCGATGATACAGTAAAAGAGTTAAGTAATATATTTTCATCAAAGTCTTCTACAAAATTCTTTGTAACATTTCTCATACGATTATTTAATTCTTCAGGACGATGTAATTCCCCATTAGTTTTCACAAATTGATCAAAATCCATCTCAGGATCTTCATTATCGCTCCTAAATAACCAAATTCCTGTTGGATCATCTTTGTGTATCGCGGCAATATTATCAAATATATTTCCAAACTGAAATTCAGTTTTATTTATGAATTTTATTTTTTTATTTTTAGGGAATTCAGTAACACCAGAATTCCAGGCGTGCCCATTATGATCTATAATTTTAATCGGTGGTAATTTATTTTTTTTATATTTACAATCTTGTAACACCTCTCCAGTTATCAATTCAACGATAATTGGATATTTTAAGGCTTTTTGTAATTCAGCAACATCACTAATTTTAGCACCACCACACTCAATCATCCGTTTTCCCCAGTTTGTTATCACTTCTTCTCGATGTTTGGTTAATCCGTTTCCTCGTGAAGAATTTTTAAAATGTTCCATAACTCGTTCTGCAACGCAGTTTATCACAGATGACTTTCTCATTGGATATATTTTATCGTGATCAATATTTGTATGAATTCTATATAACCCGTACATCACAAGAGTTTCGGGATAAGCTCTGTTATAATAATTGCTATCAATTCCAACGATCACTCCAGGATTCATATCGTTACTAAATATTACATTTCTCCCGTCTTTCATCACTGGATTATAATTATCTCGGATAACCCAGCGTTGAGTTTCATCGTCATATTTTATCCATTTTACTTTGCAATAATATATGTGATCAAGTAATGATATTATATTCATCGAACGAACTTCATTCATTGTACCGTCATATAGAACTTCTTCATCACTTATTCTAAAAGTGGAATACATATGTGTGGCTCCATCACGTTGAAATTCTTTTATGGCAAGTTTTCTTAATTTTTTAAGAGGATGAGGAAGCCTTTTCAAAGATAATCCTGATCCTGCATCAAGTGAAAAATATCGTTTATTTACTGCTGGCATGATATACAATTATAATATATACAATAGTGTTTTATATTTAAATGAAAAAAAAATAATTAAAATATATATTATATATGGATATGAAATCCGATTCAAACACTCGAAATACATGTAATTGGTTACCGATCGGTAGTAAAATAAAATGTCAGCGAAACTGCGTCGGAGATTATTGTTACACACATAATAGAAATATTAAACGCGGAAGTACAGGGCCAAGACCTTGTATCGTATGTGGTATTGGAGTACGGGGTAAAGTTGAATTATGTGCAGATCATCACTCTGCAAATTATAGAACAATAAAATTATATTATGACACACATCAACATGTAAAACACCGCGGAGATGTTATTCAAACCCCGGAAGATTATCTAAAGAAATTAAATATACAATTCCAATTAAATAAAGAAATTCTTGTATAATTATATAATGTCGAACGAATACCGCACACATCCGATTTACGTACAATACGAGGCTTCGACCGACGGAACGATTAGACATAAGCGATTAAGAAGAGAAATTGGTAGTGCTAGTAATATGGGATATTTACAAATTGGTGTACGTATTAATGGAAAAAAGAAAATTTATGCAGTTCACAGATTTATTGTGGAGGTGTTTATCGGAGAAATTCCAACCGGATATATTGTGGATCATATTGATCGCAATAAATTAAATAATTCTGTTGATAACTTAAGGATTGTAACACCACGAGAAAATAATCTTAATAGTGATCCTAATAGGTGGAAAAGTAATAAACCAAGACCAGTAATTGCTTTTTACAGTGATAAAATCACTGGTGATGAGATTATAGAGTTTCCATCTATGAACTCAGCCGCCAAATTTTTTAATATTGATTCTGCATCAGTAAGACGAGTTGCTAATTATATAATTACATCATCATATTCCGATAGATTCGATTGTAAAGTCTCATTTTGTTGGGCTTAAAAAAATGAGATTGCAATTTTAATTTGCAAAGCTAGAAATTCTACGATAAAAATGGAAATACAAGTATTTCTAAAGCAATTTTCTACATATAACTATTATCAAATTTCTCAGCGAATTGAGATATATTTTTTTCCGCCTCAAATACATTCCCCACATTTTTCAAAATTAAATTAAGAAGTTTGCTGAGTTCAACAAATTCATCTAACACATTATCATTACCAAATTCCTTAAGATAATAAATAATAAAATTACGCTGTCGTATCAGTGTTTTAATAACACGATATTCTGATTTATAAGTTGGATAACCCTTGGCGGCTGCAGATTCAATTTTACGAAATTCATCTACAAGATAATCAGCAGACCAGTGTGGTGTTTTTTTTTGTGCGATGATTTCGGCGATTTCTGGGACTTCGTGAAGTCGATTAAGTTCAAATACGATTTCATTAACGATATTTTTGTTCATTATATATATAGAAATATTTCAAATTCTAATTAAAAATTCTACGAATTTTGGATTTCTAAATATAAGTATTATCAAATTCCTCAATAAATTTAAATATTCTCTCTTTTTCTTCACGTAAATCATATATTGTTTTTCTTTCTAAATCTTCGGTATTTTTTAGTAATCGATTACAAAGTCTAGTTAAAGTAATAAATTCATCTATAATTTTATCGAGCATTTTTCTTTTAAGTTGATAAATTATTATATTACGTTCATCAATTAATTTTTTTATTATATCACATTTATTATTAAATTGTCTAATTACATTATGTTCAGATACAAATGCTGGATGATACTCGGAATGTTTAAATCCAATTTTATTAAATTCATCTTCAAGATAATCAATATTAAAAAGTTCGTATGAATTTGGATATTGTATATAATATTGTGTGATAATTTCGGCGACTTCCGGGATTTTACTAAGGCGTTCAATTTCAAATATGATTTCATTAATGATATTTTGATCCATTATATAAAATCCAAAATTCTACGAATTTTTAATTCTAAATTAATTTAAAAATCTAATTAAAAATTCGTAGAATTTTGGATTTTATATAATGGATCAAAATATCATTAATGAAATCATATTTGAAATTGAACGCCTTAGTAAAATCCCGGAAGTCGCCGAAATTATCACACAATATTATATACAATATCCAAATTCATACGAACTTTTTAATATTGATTATCTTGAAGATGAATTTAATAAAATTGGATTTAAACATTCCGAGTATCATCCAGCATTTGTATCTGAACATAATGTAATTAGACAATTTAATAATAAATGTGATATAATAAAAAAATTAATTGATGAACGTAATATAATAATTTATCAACTTAAAAGAAAAATGCTCGATAAAATTATAGATGAATTTATTACTTTAACTAGACTTTGTAATCGATTACTAAAAAATACCGAAGATTTAGAAAGAAAAACAATATATGATTTACGTGAAGAAAAAGAGAGAATATTTAAATTTATTGAGGAATTTGATAATACTTATATTTAGAAATCCAAAATTCGTAGAATTTTTAATTAGAATTTGAAATATTTCTATATATATAATGAACAAAAATATCGTTAATGAAATCGTATTTGAACTTAATCGACTTCACGAAGTCCCAGAAATCGCCGAAATCATCGCACAAAAAAAAACACCACACTGGTCTGCTGATTATCTTGTAGATGAATTTCGTAAAATTGAATCTGCAGCCGCCAAGGGTTATCCAACTTATAAATCAGAATATCGTGTTATTAAAACACTGATACGACAGCGTAATTTTATTATTTATTATCTTAAGGAATTTGGTAATGATAATGTGTTAGATGAATTTGTTGAACTCAGCAAACTTCTTAATTTAATTTTGAAAAATGTGGGGAATGTATTTGAGGCGGAAAAAAATATATCTCAATTCGCTGAGAAATTTGATAATAGTTATATGTAGAAAATTGCTTTAGAAATACTTGTATTTCCATTTTTATCGTAGAATTTCTAGCTTTGCAAATTAAAATTGCAATCTCATTTTTTTAAGCCCAACAAAATGAGACTTTACAATCGAATCTATCGGAATATGATGATGTAATTATATAATTAGCAACTCGTCTTACTGATGCAGAATCAATATTAAAAAATTTGGCGGCTGAGTTCATAGATGGAAACTCTATAATCTCATCACCAGTGATTTTATCACTGTAAAAAGCAATTACTGGTCTTGGTTTATTACTTTTCCACCTATTAGGATCACTATTAAGATTATTTTCTCGTGGTGTTACAATCCTTAAGTTATCAACAGAATTATTTAATTTATTGCGATCAATATGATCCACAATATATCCGGTTGGAATTTCTCCGATAAACACCTCCACAATAAATCTGTGAACTGCATAAATTTTCTTTTTTCCATTAATACGTACACCAATTTGTAAATATCCCATATTACTAGCACTACCAATTTCTCTTCTTAATCGCTTATGTCTAATCGTTCCGTCGGTCGAAGCCTCGTATTGTACGTAAATCGGATGTGTGCGGTATTCGTTCGACATTATATAATTATACAAGAATTTCTTTATTTAATTGGAATTGTATATTTAATTTCTTTAGATAATCTTCCGGGGTTTGAATAACATCTCCGCGGTGTTTTACATGTTGATGTGTGTCATAATATAATTTTATTGTTCTATAATTTGCAGAGTGATGATCTGCACATAATTCAACTTTACCCCGTACTCCAATACCACATACGATACAAGGTCTTGGCCCTGTACTTCCGCGTTTAATATTTCTATTATGTGTGTAACAATAATCTCCGACGCAGTTTCGCTGACATTTTATTTTACTACCGATCGGTAACCAATTACATGTATTTCGAGTGTTTGAATCGGATTTCATATCCATATATAATATATATTTTAATTATTTTTTTTTCATTTAAATATAAAACACTATTGTATATATTATAATTGTATATCATGCCAGCAGTAAATAAACGATATTTTTCACTTGATGCAGGATCAGGATTATCTTTGAAAAGGCTTCCTCATCCTCTTAAAAAATTAAGAAAACTTGCCATAAAAGAATTTCAACGTGATGGAGCCACACATATGTATTCCACTTTTAGAATAAGTGATGAAGAAGTTCTATATGACGGTACAATGAATGAAGTTCGTTCGATGAATATAATATCATTACTTGATCACATATATTATTGCAAAGTAAAATGGATAAAATATGACGATGAAACTCAACGCTGGGTTATCCGAGATAATTATAATCCAGTGATGAAAGACGGGAGAAATGTAATATTTAGTAACGATATGAATCCTGGAGTGATCGTTGGAATTGATAGCAATTATTATAACAGAGCTTATCCCGAAACTCTTGTGATGTACGGGTTATATAGAATTCATACAAATATTGATCACGATAAAATATATCCAATGAGAAAGTCATCTGTGATAAACTGCGTTGCAGAACGAGTTATGGAACATTTTAAAAATTCTTCACGAGGAAACGGATTAACCAAACATCGAGAAGAAGTGATAACAAACTGGGGAAAACGGATGATTGAGTGTGGTGGTGCTAAAATTAGTGATGTTGCTGAATTACAAAAAGCCTTAAAATATCCAATTATCGTTGAATTGATAACTGGAGAGGTGTTACAAGATTGTAAATATAAAAAAAATAAATTACCACCGATTAAAATTATAGATCATAATGGGCACGCCTGGAATTCTGGTGTTACTGAATTCCCTAAAAATAAAAAAATAAAATTCATAAATAAAACTGAATTTCAGTTTGGAAATATATTTGATAATATTGCCGCGATACACAAAGATGATCCAACAGGAATTTGGTTATTTAGGAGCGATAATGAAGATCCTGAGATGGATTTTGATCAATTTGTGAAAACTAATGGGGAATTACATCGTCCTGAAGAATTAAATAATCGTATGAGAAATGTTACAAAGAATTTTGTAGAAGACTTTGATGAAAATATATTACTTAACTCTTTTACTGTATCATCGGTGGCTGCTCATTATGCCAGAATAAAGAATTCTTGGAGAAAAACACCTAAAATGTTGGTGGAAGATGTAAAATTAAGTTGTGTTGAGTATAGTCACGGAGGATTGTGGAATACTAAATACGATATTAATGGATTAATTTCCGCAGATATGAACGCCAGTTATCCCGGAGGGTTTTTAGGAATGGGAGAGTGTTCTGAATATTTCAAACGTTTTGGACATCCAACGCATGAAATGACAAGAGTTTCGATTAATGGAGATCTACCTGGAACTGCTAGTGGAAACACTAGTGTTTCTAGTTCTGACTTTGATTCACCAGGATTTGCTAAGGTTATTGCATTTCAATTTAGAACTGGATTACATCCTTGTAGTTATGCCTGGCTTGGCAAACATATGTCTGAGAAGATGTGGATGCCAATAGTATTACTACGATATATGCTAGATAGTGGTATGTTGATAGCGTTAAAGGTTAGTGAAGCAATAATAAGTTATGGAAGTCAAAAAGATGTTTGGTTACCAACACCAGACTTAAATAGAGAGATTAAAAAAGTAAGAGAGAATTTCCCGGAATACGACGAAGAGAAGATTATAGAAACTGCTAAACAAATGTATTGTGATAGAGAGAAATCAGCAAAGGATTTAGGAAGAAAAATAATAGGAAAATTTACAGTTGGAGGGAGATTTAATAATACTAGAACATCTTCTAGATTAGTAATTGATCCAACTGAAGAGAAAATTATTATTAAAAATCTTACTTCCACTAATAGATTTGTAACGAGTAGAAAGGCATTATTATCAAATGGGAGTGAATATGGTACTATTATAACTTACATAGATGGAGAAAGCCCTCAATATACACATTTAAGAGCATCAATGTTAGCTTATACAAGTATTAATTTATTCTCGATGATAAATAGATTCCCAGATATTGCTGTAAGAGTTGCCACAGATTCGATATATTTTCATAAAAAATATCTTTATCTAGTTGAGCCATATTTAAGTAGAATTGCTAGCAATTCTGACTGGGGAACTTGGAGAATTAAAAAAGAAAAATTACACTGCTATAATCATCATGTAGATGTTGAAATACTTGATAGTTATCGCAAAAATATTAAAACTGAAATTTCTAATGCTCCATCAATATTTGATCCGATAACTCGCTATAAGATAATTTATTTAAACGGTTGCGGCGGAAGTGGAAAGACTGAAAGAGTAATAAGATTATATAAAAATCTTGATATATTAGCGCTAACACATACTCATGCACTAGCAAAATCCTTGAGAGAACGAGGAATTAATGCTTGTACCTATCACAGCTTTTTTAGGTGGAAAGGTGATAAATGGGATCCTTCTCGAATGGGTAATAAATATATTCCACGATATATTCTTTGGGATGAAATTTGTACAGTACCACTAGATATATTAAAACAATTTCTAGGTTGGTTATCAAAGAATAATGTTAAGATAATTATGTGCGGAGATGACGGTCAACCACCTCCATTTATCGGAAAACCTCCTCATGAATGGCTGAAGGCTAATGTAGATTATTACGAGGAAGTAATGGAAGATTATAGATCATTAGATAATGAAATAAAAGATTTAAAATCTAGAATAAGACGACAACCTAATTACGAGCAGTGTAGAGTTCTCAGAGAAGTTATTCTAGAAATAATGGAAGATGAATTTTTGAAAAATTGGAAACCAACCGATAAAGTATTTGCTAGTTTAAAAATAACTCGGGATGATCTTCAACGACAATTATTTGAGATACACAAAGAGAAATTTCCTAATGAAAAAGTACCATTATGTTACAGACCACGTGATACAAGAAAACAAAATATTGATGTTGAAATTCCAGGTAAAGATTCTAGAATTGAGGAATTAGTATTGAATGAAATTGTGTATGTTGATATTGATGTAGTTAAAGATGCATTGGAGATTGAAAATTCACCTTGGATACTAGGATACGCCGCTACAATACACTCTTCACAAGGATTAACTATCGAGGATTCAACTATCTGGATTATAGATAATCGTATTGAGTGGTCGAATTTAGTTTATTTAGCGGTATCTCGTGCTAGACGAATAAATCAATTGAGAAGAGTTATCATTAAAGATACTAACTAATTTTTCGTGGTGGTAATTGAGTATCCTTAGGAATCACTTGTAATTGTTCACGTGTAAAACCCCGTTGAGGTGCAGACGAATCTAATTTATAAATTGCTGGTCTAGAAGAAGATCGTGTTATGTTAGATATATTATGCGTGGTGACACTCCAAATAGGATCAGTAGCTCTTTTTTTACCACCCTCAAGCTCTCCTGGTTCGTATAAGTACCTAACAGTGACATTACTACCAAGAATTGGTTGGAAAACATTATCTTTTTGTGGAATTTTATTTATAGATATTTTCTTAATCGCGTTGATAGGTTTCATGTTAATTGTTCTAGTAATCTCATTATTTATCGCAGTAATCACAGCTGGTAATCTTTTAACCCATTCACGGGATCTTTTTTCTTGGATGAATTCTTTTGCGTATTGATATCCAAATAACCGCTCAGCGAGAGTTCTATTAAATCTCTCTACAATTGCCTGATCGCGATGTATTGCAGTATGTCCTCGTCTGATGATGACATTATGAGTTTTCATCGTAGATGTAACAACACCTTGAAATTCCTTACCCGGATCAACTTGTAATAGATTTGGCCAACGTAGTGGACCTTTATGATAAATCTTTTCAAATGCAGAAGCAACTTCAGTGGCTGATTTTGTCTTTAGCGGTATTGCCTGTTTATATCTACTAGCGATATCAACTACAGTTAGTGCATATTTGTAACCGTTGTCATACGGCAAAAATAATATATCGGCTTGATGAACTTCATTCGGTACAAAAACATCAAAATGAGAATAATTAATTTTTTTAGGACCCGGAAGATAAATTTGCCATAACGCCTGTTTAGATAACCAATCTTTCGCGGTTTTATATTTTACTGATGCGGCGGTGGCTAGTTTTTTAATTGCTGCGTAACCTTTCCAGTAGCCAGTAGGTGAGTAATAAATAGATTCCATGTATAAAACATTAATGTTTTTAAATACTTTTAGATTTTCAATTACCGAATAATATTTTACCCTTCATAGCGGTTTTTATCAATACTGAAGCTAACTTTTCTTTTAATTTTTTATCTGGAATTGCATCTATCGCGTGAATTAACTTTATATCTGCGAGATGACGTTGTTGGAGATCATTACTTTTATATGCTATATCATGAACACGACAAGCTTCATCGATAGCATTAATTGGATCTTCACCTGGATTTGGTTGATCATTTTCATTAAGTCTGATATCTAATCGAGTTCCTGGTCCGCAATAACTATATCCTGGAATATGTTTTTCTCCTGGATATTTAGCCCAAGGAAGTCCTGGAAGATTACTTAAACGGTTGGCGATATCTCCCCCCTTTTTTTTAAAACATTGATTGCACCAGGGGAAGTAAATCTAAATTTTTTTGCGCCACAAATTTCACATTTTCCAGAAAGTGCTGATCGATAATTTTTAGTTGTAATTGCCTTCAAGTCATTTGTGCCAGTATGCTTCCTACATTTCACACAATATAAATCCATAACTTTTATAGTAAATAAACGTATATCAATAAATGGAAGTAATTGATTTTAGTGCTACAAAGAAAAAACAACCTCAAAAACATCATAAAATGTTACCAGATTCTATTAGAATGATTATTATCGGACCATCGGGAAGTGGTAAAACTCAACTATTATTGACATTGATAATGAAATATTTAAAATGGGATAAGTTATATTTAATTGCACCAAGTTTGGATGACCAACATTGTTATAACGTGTTAAAAGAATATAATGAGACAGCATCTGAAATTTCTGGAGAAGATGTTGTTGATATAATAACTGATATTGATGAAGCCCCATCTGTAGAGGATTTAGATGGGAGTGTTAATAATCTTGTTGTGTATGATGATGTTATGTTAGATAGACAAAAAAATCCTGCAAGAATTTTCTCACGTGGACGTCATAAAAATTCAGATGTTATTTATGTAACTCAGAGATATACACAAATTCCTAAAGTAATTCGCGATAACTGTAATTTATTAAGTGTGTTTAATGGAGTTGATACTCATACAATCAGAAATATTTGGCAAACATGGTGCTCTGATATGAGTTTTGATCAATTTAAAAATTTCTTTAGTAATACTAAGATAACTCCTCATGGATTTGTCACAATAGCATTACATGATCCGCGGACAAGATATCGGATCGGACTTGATAAAATATATACCTAATTTTCGCGAGTTGAAAAAAGTAGAGAGGTAAATTTAGGTTAGCGATTTTTTGTTAAGTGGCCAATTGCCAAAATTTAAGTTAGCGATTTTTTGTTAAGTCTCAGAATCGGAAATGGAGACTTAAAGTTCAAAAATGGGAGACGAAAAGTTGCAATTTTTAGTAAAAAGTGAAGCTCAGCCCCTCTGCTACACAGCACAATGTGCCAAAGCCACCACAGACTTCGTAAAAGACTTCTTCAAACTGATGACCAATTATAACATCTTATGAAAAACCATGTAAAACATCAGACATAGGAAGAAAATCGAATTCATTAATACCCAACATCGACGAGATAAGCTCATGGCCAACGATACCTTTGTCAGTATAAAAAAAAAACTCGTTGCCATCAAATCCAGAAAAACTAATCTCCTGCTGGACAAGCCTATGAACTCTTCGACCGCAGCAATTATTCACAAGAGCATCCCTTCCACTGATGACAATAAAAAGGTGGTGAAAAAGTTCAAAGATGAAACTAATGGCATACCCAACATAGAATTCAAAGGACTTTGATCCAAAATGTACTGCATCACTTGTGACGATGGAATCCTCATGAAAAAAGCCAAATTAGTCAGAAACCATGTTACTTCCAAAATAGCCACCCACCAGCATTACATACAATCACTGCATGGACATATCCAGTACTATACTACACCAGCTATCCACAACACTCATTAACAAAAATGGATTATACCTCTCTGATGAAAAATGATACTCCACCAATGGCATTCACACCCTCGCTCATGGACACAAAGACATACAAAAGCAAAGAAGAAAAAAAAAAACAAAGCCAAGGGGAAAAAAACCACTGGCCCAGAACCCCCATCCCTCAGTAGTATACATCCATGGTGACTTCTCTGGCCACTGTTTTATCACGTAGTGATCTAGGTGGCCCAGAACCCCAATTTTTCTATACTACTACCTTTATGTTTTTTGTTTGATGATGCAACAGTGGAAAAAATAGCCAGAAAAAGGGTGCACCATCCTTTTAGGGTCGCTGCTGGTTCAGGGTTATATGACTTTTGGATGAGAAGCCGAAAGATATAACATTGTCATCTTGCAGCTTAATTAAATTGTTTTTAAATATCCCTGTACAAATTACTGTATTAGGTTAAGGTTATTATTAGAAATGTAGAGTTTTTAAATAGTGGTGCTTATGGGTATTTTTATTTTTTATTATTTATCAGCTGGTGATCAGTTACTACGCTGCACAGTGGACCCTGATGGTCTAGGACTCTAGGTTCATGACCATCTCATATTGTCTAAAGTGTGGGGTGTATATATGGTACTCACTCCTTCCAATATTGCCGCCTGTTGGAACTGGTCCTGATGGTCTCGGCTTATTACACCTCATATGTTTCATTGAGTGTGGAGCACTTATTAATATTCAAATCCAAAATTACGAAACGCTACCACACTCAAGATCTCAACCATATATTCAGTGAATGACTTAAAAACAACACAGAATGAAACAAATTCCTGAAAAAAAGCTCTAAAATGCACCATGCAAGTAACCAGCCATGTAGCAAAATCAAATTAATGTGACTTAAAAACAACACAGAATGAAGCAAATTCCTGAAAAAAAGCTCTAAATTGCACCATGCAAGTAACCAGCCATGTAGCAAAATCAAATTAATGTAGCAAGGTGTGCTTATCAGATATTGGGAAAAGAGGGAAAATGTGAAACCGAGCAAAAAGACCAATACTACTAAGCCAAATACACATACCCTAGATATGAAAACCACACACAAAACAAACTGAATCCAATAAGGTATAGAAGCTAAACCTAAATAAACCGACACTAAAACAGTTAACACCCCATTAAACCAACATCACTAAAGCTTAATAAAAATATATAAACTCATCTCATCCTTTTAAGTTGTGGTAAGATTGTTCTGAGTTAATGTCAGTCATATACAACAGTTTACTGCCTGCACAGCAGGCTACTTAATTACTCGTCAGGTGGTAAGCTAGCAACCGACAGGTTATTGCAAGCAAAACGTGCTTTTAATTAACCGTCAGGTGAGAAAGGAGCCACAAACCGGACGCCACCCAGGGTCAGTGCAAGCACTTACCTCTAGGATTTGGTTAGTGCGACAACTGGTAAAGGAAACAAAATCTCGTTCCTGTCTGTCTGTATGCAACTTGATATACATGCTCGGACACAGAAAACGAGAATGCTGGCTGGAGTCTCCAAATGCCCAGTTATCCAATTCGGGATATTCCCGATTGCTAATAATTATATTTTTGTTGAAATCTTCCCATGCATAGTTTTTAATTTTGTATACATTTAACTGAAATGTTCCAAAATTACAATAAAAATATAAGGTCAAAGTGAGATATCAAATATTTGCGGTCAAGGTAGTATATTTAAAGAATACTTCTAGACTGGTGGCCAAATGGATCATATTTGTATATTAAATCAGTTTTATCAAAATGGGTTTACACGCGAAAATGAAAACCGTATATATAATAGAAGACAATTTCATGAGTAGCGGTAAAATGGGCTGAGGCCAGACCTCAAGTGGTAGGACCGGCAATGGCCTAAGCCCTAAGGTATTCAGGTGGGAAAACTTTCTTCCTTCTTAGTGTTAGAAGTGATGGTGTCCGCCATCACCTGTTTGTCCCATTCTGGGCATTATTGAATGTGCTGGTTTGAGATGCTGAAAGCTCTTATGAATTCATGAAATTTTTTCAGTACATCATAAGCTATACATGGTGGCCAGGTTTATCTGGCGGATGAAAACCCCGGAAAGAATCACAGACTCACGATCAGAACCTATGCGTGCATAGGTGAGAAAGTCGTTGTTGTTGTAGGGTTTAACGCTAATTTTCAGCACACGATAGGCTGGCTATACATGGCGGCCAATATTATTGGTGGAGGATAAACCCGGGAAAACTCCCGGAGAGAACCACCAACCCACGAGAAGCTACTGACAAGCTTTCTCACATAACTACAGCAGAATCTTAGACTCGAACCCATGCAGACAGTAGTGAGATGGCAGTGATCCGTAACGGAGAGCACTTTAGATCACTCGACCACTCAGGGCTCCCTAGGTGAGATGGCAGTGACCAGTAAAAATATGGGCCTTAGAGCACTCGGGCATCCAGGTCACATAGTAATACTTGTGCTTTAATTATTAGTACATATTCATCCCAAACCAGTCCTCTTGATATTCTTATCTTGTATTGAAGTAATTAACAACAGGTTAATATATTTGGTTATTGTTAGTACATGTATAATGGAGCATATATTTAGCTATGACCAGTTCCTGAATAAGAATAAGAATTATTTATTTCAGACTAGATTGTACATCCATTTAAATTAAAATATTGATACAAAATGTTTCTTTGCTGATATTAATACAAAACATCAGATTTACTTTGCTTTTTTGATTGTTTTATAATGCATTGTTTCTAAATATACATATTTTTCAGCACTTTGTTTGAGGAAATGGACCAACTGAGAATTTCCCAGACCCCATTCAAGCCAATGGTTCACGTAATATGCCAGTAGGAAAAGTTCCAGTGAAGAGAGCTTCTCACAGCGAAATGAAACCAATCTATATAAATGCAAATGCCTGCATTTGGAAGAAAACAAATCTACATAATCTACGTAAGGGCAAAGTGACTCACAGAATTTGCCTAGCTTTATTATCTTTTACACATTAAATTTAACAAGTTTAATTTCACAGGCATTAATTTTAAAGTAAATATGCAATGCTAGCAAGTTAATGAACTGATACTGTTTGAAAAGTATTTCAATTATATTGATTATACTTCACAATGAGTTAAAAAAAATACATACATATATTGCAGATATGGAATTGCATAATCTCTGCAAAATTCAGCTTACTTCTGTAACACCAAAGTCAGTCTGGTTTAATATATATATCCTCCTGTATGTACACAATTAATTCACAAAATTCAGAACTTGTAACCATAAGTTGGTTTTGAATCTGTGCATAGTAACTGTGTGTTATCTTTAACGATACAAGATCATCCTTCTGCAAATATAAATCTGGTATATCATTGCATGCTGTTTCCTAGGTTATTTTTCATGCAGAGAAGGAGCATTTAATTTTCACAATTCTACATACTCCATTCTCATATAGTTTCCCATCAGGGGAGGCACCCAAAAATTAAAAGTCATTATTAACCACAAAGCCACACTCCTGGAAATGCCTAGAAGGATACAATTCAAGATACTTTTCTTTAGCACTTTTCTCTTGTCTTTTACCAGATTCAAGAGCTTTGGCTTTCACATCATTTTTTGAAAATAAAGTCTAATAAACTTTTAACTGGGTTCAGATTTCCTTGATATTATTTTTCCAAAGTTAGATGCAGTAAGTCTCTTTTTTCTCTTTAACAGTGATCCAATAAGGCCTGATTTCTTGTCTGTACCTCAGTGTCACATGGATTTATGCACTTTGCGTTCTCATTGAGTGGTCTTAACTCATTTGGTAAAAAGACTGGATAAGCCCTTGTCACAGATGTAATACCACAGTCCAGAGTTATTTATGTAGTTTCTCTCATGTACTTTGTCGAAAAGGAAAAAAAGAAATACTTTCTTCTTTGCTTCAGGGATATCAGCAATGGATATGTTAGCAGTTGCAGCTGAGAATCAAGATCTAAGGCTCATATTGTCAAATCGTTCAAAAGTGATACAAGAGCTTCAATTTAAATTGTCATCAAAAGATAAAGAAATTCAACATCTGAAGAAAATAAATGCCAAGAAACAAACACTGAGTGTAACAGTTGAGAAGTATAAGTAAAAAACACTGAAAAATTTGTTTAAATACTATATAGGGATCACATACATAAGATTTTTTAGCTTTAGTGGCCTTTCTAGCCCCTATAGATTGTCCGGTCAAATATGGACCAGAACAGGGAAAGAAAAAGCCTTAGCCAGGAAGATGGACTGTTTTTACCAATATGTAGGCTTAGGCATGGTTTTGGTTTAAAAGATTTGGCTACACGGCTTGGACTCTCAGCACTACTAATGTTGTGTTTAACACATGGCTTGATCTTTTGTTTTTAAAACTTGGACATCTTTCAATTTGGCCACCTAGAGATACCATAATAAAAAAAAACATGCCATCAAAATATAGGAAAGATTTTCGCACTACTATTATTATTATAGATGGAATTGAAGTTAAGACTCAAATTCCAAGTGAACTCTGCCTAGAGAGACAGTTATACAGTGATTATAAATTTGCAACAACTCTAATGGGGTTGATAGGTTGTGCTCCTAATGGTCGTGTAATGTTTGTTTCACATTTATTTACTGGATCAATTTCTGATAAATCTATCACAGACAATCTTTTTATGATATGTTTTAAACACTAAAATCTATTGGTTATATCGAGGAGATGCCAGAATGGTAACCAAAGGTTTTTAACATTGCAAAATAAATAAATGAACTTGGTTTGAAAATAAATAAGCATTCCATTATTTGCATCGGCAAGTAAGCAAATGACAGCTTCTGAGACACTTTTGATTAACAAAATTTACAAGCATAGGGTACATATAGAATGTCTCATACGTAAAGTTAAAATGCATACACTTTTATCACATTGTATTCCAACATGTTTGTTTCAAAAGGCCAACAAATTATGGACAGTGTGTTGTCTTCTAACACTTTTTCAGGGTGTATAAGGATTAACACTGAATATACTATGATTGAATAGTACCTGATACGATAATATTGACCTAATATGCTATGATTGAATAGTACCTGATACGATAATATTGACCTAATATGCTATGATTGAACAGTACCTGATACGATAATATTGACCTAATATGCTATGATTGAACAGTACCTGATACGATAATATTGACCTAATATGCTATGATTGAATAGTACCTGATACGATAATATTGACCTAATATGCTATGATTGAAAAGTACCTGATACGATAATATTGACCTAATATGCTATGATTGAATAGTACCTGATACGATAATATTGACCTAATATGCTATGATTGAATAGTACCTGATACGATAATATTGACCTAATATGCTATGATTGAATAGTACCTGATACGATAATATTGACCTAATATGCTATGATTGAATAGTACCTGATACGATAATATTGACCTAATACGATAATATTGACCTAATATACTATGATTGAATAGTACCTGATACGATAATATTGACCTAATATGCTATGATTGAATAGTACCTGATACGATAATATTGACCTAATATGCTATGATTGAATAGTACCTGATACGATAATATTGACCTAATATGCTATGATTGAATAATACCTGATACGATAATATTGACCTAATATGCTATGATTGAATAGTACCTGATACGATAATATTGACCTAATATGCAATTTTCCTAGAGGTTTTGATGATTTAGGAATGTTTTGTGCAGTTCAGACCGGAGAGATGAGACATGTCCTTTTCACCCACTTTTTTGGTACTCTAAATGTAAAAGAAATGTAATAATATAATTGTGTTAAACAATGTTGTTTCTGTGTTTATTTCCTATCAGTGTCTCTTTTAGACAGCTATAATTATAGTACATATTTTCATGCACACCTTATTACTTGTTCTATTTGATGACATTGTATTGTATATTTACAAGAATATTTTTCTATTATGTTTCCATCTAGGTATGTTGCATCTGCATGATAAATAAAAACATAGTATTAAAGCTATATTGTTTCTTGTGTTTATAAATCTGGAAGTAATAAATGGTTAATAACTCAATGTACAAAAAAAATTTTAAACAATTATTTCTGTTGGTAAATAATTTGTACTTTAAATAAATTCATACTTTTTGTTTATATCTGTCTGGCAACTCATTGGCTTCCTTTTCCTACTCTATGTCAGTCTAAAAACCACAACATGGTTTAGTGGCATTGGTTTTATTTTCAATCTCCTTGGCACATGCCATTGTTGAGGTATACTTGTGCAGCTCAACTCATCAGGAACAGTGGTGAAGTTGTTGGCATCCAATAGTCTCGAGAGATGATGTAAGTGTTGGAAGTGTGTCCATGAGAGATGTCCTGGTTGGTGGTTGTACTGCATCTGTAGTGGCTGTAGTGGCTACACGTGTTGGGCTACATAGTGGTGAAGTTATGTACTTTGAAACACTGTAACAATTTAATTAGCCCTAATACATGGAAGCAACGCCCACTGACTCTGCAACAATACATTTTTTCAGATATCATACACATTATCTCTTTAACTACTGGTGCCAGGGTATAGTTCACTACATGCCTGGCTATACCTAGCTACTGGGTTAACTATTGAAACCTACTGTGTCTGATCTGTGGGCTGACTATCAAAGCCTAATGCTGCTGCAGCCATATGATAACTTTTTAGCTGTTGATGTGGGATATGGGCTAATTGTTTCAGTTATTTTCTGTATAATAAACTGATTTATAGACTAAAACCATACTAATATAAATGCTATTACTACCTTATGTCTGTTTGATTCCTGTATCCTTTTAACATCCACAATATAAAATCCATGAATATTCAACATAAAACAGTTTGTAAACCCTAAAATTTAAATTGACCATAATTCAGTATCATCATTGGAATTGGGCTCTATTTCTGACAGACCTGACATAGATGATAGCTCAATGTCACTACCAAAACTTCTTAACTTATATTTACATGGCGGATATATCTGGCACTAGTAATTAAAGAGTTAATTAGTAAAATAAATGTTATAGGTGCATGAAAGATACTGCTTAAAACCCCTTTGTGAAATGCCAGTGGAAGTGTTTAAAAATTATTTACCGGGATTAAGTTTAAAAACAAAATGTGTTGAAGTTACAATTTTGATAACTGCAATTAGTAAATCCTCCAATTAGTAAATCCTCCTGCAAGTTAAAATAAAACATCAAAATACTGTTGGTCTTTGTTTGTCTTTAGTGCTGCTGCCTGAGATCCTGACATATGTGAGCTTAGTATTCAAGTATACTGTAATTCAGTATGGTCATGTAATTGAATTTACTCACCTGAAAATATATATTACTCACCTGAAAATATATATTGATTTTTCTAAAAATGAATAGTAATATAGTTTATGCAAAGTCTATTCAATCCCAACTAATGAAGGTCTTGCACCCTAAATGTCATCAAAAAGCTTCCAGATACCATTCATATATGATGTCGAACACCAAGGGGGATCAAAATAGTACAATGATGGGGGTAGGGGTATTTAAAAAATGTGACATCACAAAACCAACACCAGCGCCATCTACTAGAGAAATAATTTAGAATGCAGTGTCATTGCTTTTTTAATACAAAGGGATTTCAAACCAATTTTAAGTTTGACAAATTTTATTGGTTGGGGGTGTCAAAGCTTTGTGATGTCGTATGAGGAGGTTGAGTTTTTGTGACGGGGCTGGGTATAAAAAAGTCTGCACAAATTACGTGACATCATATATGGGTGACTCCAGACAAAAATTATTGATCCCTGTTGCCATTTACAAAGGTGGCCTGGTCTTAAATTGGGTTAAGAGAACAAGACCTTGGATGAAAGCAACAGTTAGCATGATAATACTATTTTTATTTTTAACAGCTGCAGCTTTCATTGCGAGATTACACCATGTTAACACCTTTAGGTTGACCTCATTTAATTATATCCATTTACGTAATTTAACATTTTGTTTTTGCCGAGTGTACTTCTTGAACAATGTGTATATAATGACTTTCTAAAGGAATATGGATATACGAGGATCCAAACAAAGTGAATACTTGCCATTTTATAATATGTGCAATCAAATTGTAAAAAAAACACACAATACTGAAATAGTCGTTACCAAATGTCTACATGAGCTGCATGACTTATACAATTAAATGTTGCCATTACTTCAGCATATTAAAATTCAAAAATTAAATATAGTTCAGAACATATACAAAACATTCATTCTTACCCCATAAACAGTATCCATCTTCAAAGTTTTCCTCCGTAATTTTGATGTGCAGACGGTGCTGGTTCTTCATCAAAGATAGCCAGCATCTCGCTTCTACATGAATAAAACTTTGATATCGTGTATATATGCTTGCGTATGTAGTTCAAATTCAGCCACTTGAATGGGAAGCTTGGGGTTCACAGTAACAGTCTCTAAGGGGGCTGGGCTTAACTACCGGTAGTCATTTCGGTTCTATGCATTAGCAAAAAGAGTGGACTATTGACCACATATGTTGACTACTCAAATGAGAATGGAGCCACCACTCACAGAGAATTCACCTCTAATTTGTGTGTAAACACACATTTCGGGTATTAAGTTTATGTTCATAGCATACTGTTATTTGTTAACTATTCGATGTGTTTAAATCCCATTCAGTGATAAGCAGGTGTATCGAGTAGGAAAATAAGCCACTACTTGACGCATTACTGTCTGTACTGCAGGCTTCTTAACTAGCCGCTATGAGGTGGGGGGATAGGGACACACCTGATTAGTAAACTCCGGTTGCATGCAGGCAAACACCATTGGGATCTTTTTATTTTGTCGATTGGGTAAAAGAGTCACCACTTGATGTATGTACTGCATACAACTTGAACTGCATGCCCAAAAAGGAAAAGGAGAAGATTGGCCAGAGTATCCAAGCATCACAGGAACTATCTGTGACAACTAAGATCACAATTAATCCAATTTTTCTCAGGTATCGAATTAAGTAATTCCCTACAAACAATTGTGCGGAAGCTATATATTGTAGTTAGAGTCACACTTAACAGTTGAAAATGTTCCTATCCATATCATTTATCATATTTTGAACAAAGATTTTCGAAAAACAAAAAGTACAAGGTCTAAGTGACCTAAACCTTTAGCATCCAAGTCAATAAATTTGAGTACCTAATTTTGGATGGTGATCATATTTGTATGATAAAGAGTGAAATGCAAATGGGTTTTAAAGCCAAAACGAAAACCTACTATATGAGGCAACTGGTTATACCTTTAACAAGGACTGAAACCAAACTTCTTTTGGTAAGACCAGGAATGGCCTTACATATTCTGTAGGCATGAACTTTTTGATTCGCTACTGGTCTTCCAACCCTCTTAACTAGGTGTCATAAGATTTTTACATTATTATTTAATTTAGTAGAAATTTAATCTTCTATGTCCAGCTGAATTATCATCATGTCGTAATGTAGCAAATTATTAATATTCAAGATTAATGTATGGTGTTGTTATGATAGAATCAAAGTGATGGTGTAATCTGCTACGATGTTGCATGGTGGTGCATAACTGAACTTAATAGTGAATAGTGTAAGAACTTGTACTTGTTTGTATTTGAATGTCTTGTTGTGGATTGTGCCGAGTTGGGCATTGTTGGCCTGTGCATATATAATTAGGCATTTTTATATCTGTACCTTTCTTTTATAATGTGTATGGTATGAAATGCATAGGAATATTGTTGATGTTGATAGTTTACTATATCATGAATTAGGGATAGGCGTGTATGTATCAGAGTGTATGTATCAAAGTGTATGTATCAAAGTGTATGTACCAGAAGTTGTTATATTGTTGTTGTTATACTTTATTATAGAACAAACATGTGTGGAATATTTAGTTATGAGTGTATGAGTAGACTTATATGCCATTATGTGAGAGTCTATTAATTATCGTGCAATTGAGCAAGGAGACAGGATTGTATGTCCCTTCTAATCAACAAGAAGCTTTCCGGGTAAGATAGGGTGCCGCCTGAATAATAGAGAAGACTACAGGGATATCACTGAGAATTGGCAGTTGTGTGAAGGTGCAGGCCAGGAGAATAGGCAGTTGTGCAAAGGTGCAGGGCCAGAGAATGGAAACAAAGGTACAGGAAGTACTGAATCAGGATACAAGGCAGAAGTTACAGATGAGCAACATAGAGAAAACATGGGAACGAAACACTTTCACCTTTAATTTTGCATGATGAAATAACTGGCAATTTGAATGGGTTTTTGTAGTGATTGCAAGAAATTTTGTTGAAAAATTTTAATGTAATTGTTGAATACCGTAAAACAGTTGATTAAATTGTTATACCTTCCACCATATTATTTTTTATATTTTATACATCCAGACCATCGAACTTTGTGACTGGAGAACTTGGAGTTATTTAATCTTTCAACTGTCTGTCCTTCTCCATTGTTGGTTATAATTCCATACGGGACACATGACATGAAATCTTACTGTAAAATCATGCTTTGACAAATGACTTGTCAGAGACAAAAACCATTAATCAATGAATAAGCAATTTCTAAGTGAAAGTTCCTAGTAGTACGATGTATTTCCTAACAATATATTATCTTGTTTTAGCTCAGTCAATGCAATTAGTTCAAGATGATCATTGCTAAGTCACTTTGGTAGAAATCATTAATCCTATTCAGTTCTGGAATTAGTCAAAGACCAAACCCCTTTGAAGAAAGTGGGAAAGTGAGAGACAAATCCAAATGCAGAAAAAGGTGAGGGAGAAATAGAAGACAGGCTTATGCTAAATGTAAATGTAAATGCAAATGTAAATGTAAATGCAACGAAAAAAGAAGATAGGGAAATATAAATGCTGAAAGAAAGAAAAGGAAGACAGGGAACTTCAATTTAGACTCAACAAATTGGAGGTGTCAAGTGGAAAGCATTACTCCCCTTTACACACAGGTTTTGATCATTCTAGAAATATTTTGTTGGTATGTTACAACTCTATGGTTCTTAAGTAGCAGAAAGAAGCAAAACCAAGTTTTGTAAAACTTAAATAATAATTTAATTATCAAAGTTATAAAATGAAAATGTAAGAGCATATGAACTGATTTCAAAATAATCCTTTAAAAAAAAGATTATATTTAAGAACTGAAAGTTCTGAATGAATTTCTGATTCTCAAATGTACTGGTCTGCCAAGAGTCCTGATGTATCAAACTGAAATTGTCCAGCATTCCTTTGAATAATTCAAAATAGTACCAGAACATTATTTTAGTCCAATAGCACTTTGTAGTTCAATAGAATAACCCAAACAAATGTTTCTTCTCAAATAATATTCAAACACTAATTTAGATATGTCTGCAGGCTGATGTGATAACAAAAACATAAATAAGACTGAAAAATAAACCTGTTTAGCTCCACATACTTATTGCACAAGCCTAAGAGGTGAAAATGCATTTTGCTCTTACTAAAAGAATCCACTTGACCTAACCCATCCAACTGGGAAATACAAATTCATTTAATAACCCACCTGACCCGACCAGCCCATGAGAAATTACCCCAAACTTGCCAAAAGGCTTCATTTTTAATATTATATATTATCATCAAGGATTGCAAGCAGAATATATATGTACATAGTCGCCTATTTACAGAGGCTATACAATCTGCACTCTTAACACATTAGCCCCTGGAGATTTTTGCTGTTTTCGCATGAAATGTGAGTAGGAAACAAATTGTGGGGACTATTTCTGAATACATCCTATCCTAATACATCAACTTCCAAGCAATATTCCATTAGACAAATGGCTAGTTGTGCTAAAGAAAATGTTTTTCATTGGTTAGTTTGCTGGCGCATGAGCAGAAGGTAAAAAGTTGGACTTCTTTTTATTTTTCATTTTTTGCTTAATGGACCTGTAACTTTTGTATGGAGAAGACTATTTATTGAAAATGTCCACCTTATCCTACTTTTGCAAGGTTCACCTGTCTCTGTGCGCTCTAGATTAGTCTGCTGTAGATCCGAGGCCATAAAGTCTAAAATCAAGACACAAATTCTAATTCTGACCATTGGCGAATTTTAGATGAAGAAAAAAAAATGGGTCCAAAAACTTAGGTTTTACGTTCTGTATTTTCTAGTGCACCTAAAATGTCAAGATTATTTGGTATCATTGTAGAGCTAAATCTGTCTACCTTTCTATAATACCACCCATTTTAGTTATTCATGCATGACCTTGACACTACAGACCATGGAAATAGGCTACTACCTCATGCCCCGTAAACTTGTCACTAGGGGTTAATGTGTTAATATCTTAAAACTGAATTTTATACCCCTGTACAAAATATAACTATATAATACCCTGATTATAGGTGATCATTGTAATTTACAGTCATGAATAAAGTTACACAAAAAAATAGTCAACATATACATAACAAGTATGTAACAGTGCAAAATTTTGTAGATGTTCTTGCAGCTCATTTGTAGTTGTCAGTGTGATACATAACAAATTAAATTAATCAATGGGTCTTTGTACAATGTCAAATGGCTAGACTGAAGTGGTTTTAATATTCCATTTTGGGGCATTATTGATTTTTAATTAGGGTCCATTTGATAATGGTCATAAAGATGGATGAGGCAAGGTGAATTTCTGGTCTAAGTACTGGGAAATGTCTAGAGTTAAAAATGATACAAAGACTGCTTTGAGCTTTTTGAAATAAATGTCATGAGACTTTTCAGAAATCAGCTTATTATGAAAGTGTGGAAATATGAGGAGTTGCAGCCTTAAAATGTGTGTCACATTTAATTCTAATTCACAAAGCAAAATAAGACGAAATTAAATGTTTAATGTATTCTCCATCGCAACATTAGTCAAAGTTTTGCATGTGACAAAGTCTTAGCATAAAGGAAACACTGCAAGTATCTTTTCTCGTTAAGTAAACTGTCCATGGGATGAGTGTATTTAAGTTTGTGTGACAGGTACATCAGATTCTGCTATGATAGAAGCCAGCTATTCTTGAAAGCAGAAGGTATTTGACTCAATCTCATGCAATTTGTTTATGGATAAGAGTGTAATTATTTGCTGAATTTATTTGTTTTAAATTCATACATCAATTTTCCAACGATATGAATTCATAAGATAAAGGTTTTGTTTTGAATGTTATATGACTCATTTATTCTAAAATTTTCACATATTATTTACTGGCTAAGAATTTCCTATGATAATTGTGTGAATTTATTTGTCTTAAATGTCATGAATAGGGTATGCCAGGAAACGAATAGTCTATATTGCAGAATGTTACGTAATAGATTGTGAGTTAAAAAATAAGGTAATTAAGGCAAGAAGTGAATTTCATTTATTCCTTTGTATAATTAAGATGTGAATTCTTTTAGCTGAGAAATTGAGCAACTGCCAACCAACAATTAAAATGTCATGTTCAATTTCCATTTTTTTCATGTAATTAATTAAACTGTTATATTCTTTATAAAGGGGTTCATGTTGTGCTATTCTTTATTTTTCCTCAGATCTCCATTTAATGACATCTATAAATTTCATATCATATTTTTTATTATCTACTCTAAAACATTCAAAGTTGTCAACAAGTTTAGGAACTTCCATGTGAAAAACTAATACCCTATATTCAGACAAAAGTAATATTTAATCTATAATCATAGAGAAAGAGTATGTATTATGTTGTTTACAAAATAAATATCACTGTTCAGGCACACCACTAACTTCATTTTGGACAAAGGTCAGTTACAAATACAGATATACATAACATATAATCACTGAAAAAAAAACAATAAACAATACAAGTTAAATATATATAACACCTCCCCACATAACGAAAAAGAAAGATTAATACTCCAAAGCTTTCTTTTACACCTTAGTTAAATATACAGATAATTAAAATTACAAAACATCATGTCGCAAGAAAGAAAACAAGCTATACATGAAGCAATATAATACTTCTATATATATGAAAGTGCAGATGCAATTAGATTATCATTTCCATTGATGTACCTGATTCCAATCTTAACTTCTATAGGTTTAACTTGAACATATCATATGATATGTCTATGAAATTTAATACAAGCATGGCAAAACTCACTTTGACCAAATCTGTCAAACTTGCATTACTGAATCTATCAAGGAATTCTGAAAACTGTTTCCGAGTGATCTATCCAGGTGTCACTCTAAATGATGACATCACCAATGTAAGCATAACAAATTATCTAATCAAATGTAGTCATGTTCCTTAAAGGTCGGAAAGTGCACGGCAAACCTTTTATGTCAAGTGGCATCACTTTATTTTCATAAAGTCAATCTGGAGTTGATTGGCATGTCAGGAACATCCACTGTTTGATCAACTTAAATCCATGATAGTTCATATACTATTTTTTGATGTAGCTTTAAAAAGATTTCAATCATATCAAAATGACATCTGCAGTGTGGCAGTTTATAGTGGTCTATCCCTAGGGCATCATACTGAAGACATATAGCATGATGTCCCACCCAATCACATTATCCTGACACCAGGCCGACCAGTCCTAACACTAATGTCTTAATAAAGTGTGCATAGTGAAGCAGCTGTTAGTACCATTTTTATGTCTTTGTTATGACTCTGGTGGGAGTCAAACCTACAAGCCATGAATGTAAAAGAGACATAGAGTAATATCCTTGTCCATCTGTCCTTTACATAAACTTTACATTGAAATGTGTCTTGTTGAATACAACCATAAAAACTCTTTTGCAATCTGGCCACCCTAACTGGTGACTTCTATCCAGTTTTGCACGGATGTCAGTTTCTGAGGTATTATTTGTCAGATTTTTGTATTGATGTCAGTTTCTGAGGTATTATTTGTCAGTTTTGCATTGATGTCAGTTTCTGAGGTATTATTTGTCAGAGTTTTGCATTGATATCAGTTTCTGAGGTATTATTTGTCAGAGTTTTGCAACTTTGTATGTTGATGTGTCTTACTGAGTGTAATACCTATATTACATGTCTAAGTATATTTGTGAAATTTTTATGTTCAAGACAGAAATTTCAGGCATGATTAGTCAGAGTCAATCAATTCTATATTTTTATATATAAAAACAGATCAAGCTGGGTCTATGCAGTTTGTAAGGACAAATCTGTTGAATCAACAACACAAACTATAATCTATCAGCATATCAGCAATGGCAGATCAGTGTTCTTTTCTGACAGATGAATATAACTTATATGCAAATAATATATGACATGATTTATTGTGCTTTTATGCATAAATAATATTTGTATATTTTATGATACTTGCTTAATAATGATTATTACTGATTTTCCATGCTCAAATGCTCCCAGTATGGTGAAACGCATGTCTAAATTATTTACATAAAACATCTGAAATCAGTGATATGTCATTATTATTTATGAAAAATCATTACACATATAAGTGCTTAGTAAATGACCTAAAAATTGTTAAAGGCTCTTTCATTTTAAAACTTTGGTACAGTAAATTTAAATATTTAACAGTACTGTCATAAACTAATGACCATCAAGACCATTACATCGTCAACATGAAGTAGCCACAAATGTATCTATTGTGATCCATCATTAGTTTGTGTTGGGGGTACATGCTGGATGAGTGTTACTGATCAATAGCAATAACAATGTAAACTAAAATTGATAAATATACAATAATTTAAATAATTTATTCATATCAATTAAATAAACTTCATTAAGTTAGTTCTACTGCTGATCATTAACCTGATAAAAATGATGTTTCACATCAAATGTTTAATGCCATGTCGATCCAAAATAGTTTTCAAGAGTCTAAATGATACTAGAAAAGCGTGGCATCAACTTACTCATCTTTACATATATTATATTTGCCAGTATTACTATAGGACAACTGCTGCAGCTTCGCATCTGCTAGTTGGCATGAAGCCAACATCTGTCCACCTGTCTGTGAGTGGATCATAACATTCAACTGTGTCCATGGTAACAGGGGCAGTGAATTCATCAGTGAAAGAGCGTCCTCCAATAGCATATAACAATCCGTTGACCACAGCTACACTGGCTGCTGCTCGAACAGTTCCCATAGGGCTGACCATTGTCCATTCATTCTGAAATCAAATGATCTTACATAAGCATTCATACTTTTTTCAATATAAAATGTATATATCCACTTCAAACACGCTGTGATTCCAAAGTTTTCAAAAAGTTTGTTTCTATCCATATGAAAATGTCATCAAGAGTTACTATAAATCTTAGGTCCTTCTAAATCAGTCTGAAATTCACATCAAATATCTTGAATCCCTGGATAAAATCTCTGATAGAGATTCACACATATTTCTGATATGGGGATGACCAAAGTTTGAGATAAACATTTAGCATTAGATTTTGTTTGTTTTAGTTATTCAATTTTCTAACTTCTAAAAACTAATGACCAATTACCACTCAATACTTTAAAAACAAATAAAATCATTTAAAAATGAATACTATCCTATATATATATATATATATATATATATATATATATATATATATATATACATACATGTATATATGTATATATAGGTACTCTTTTAAAATTATAGTTTTAAGTACCAGAATCAAACAAACAATAAACTCCTAATGTTGTGAGCTAATCCTGAGAGTGACTCATATCAGTACTCTTAAAGCTGATCTTGGGAGTGATTCATACCAGTACTCTTTGAGATGATATTGTAAGTGACTCATATCAGTACCCTTACAGAAGATCTTAAGAGTGCGTTATAGCAGTACTCTTAAAGCTGATCTAAGGAATGAATCATATTAGGAATCCTACAGCAAGGAATAACTTATATCAGTACTCAGAGCTGATATTGGGAAAGACTCATATCAGTACTCTTCTAGCTAACATTTAGAGTGACCCTTATCAGCACTTATAGAGCTGATTTTGGGAGTTAGTCATATCAGTACTCTTACAGCTGATCTATGGAATGACTCATATCAGTACTATCTAGAAAATGACTCATATCAGTACTATTTAGAAAATGATTCATATCAGTACTAAATAGAAAATGATTCATATCAGTACTATTTAGAAAATGATTCATATCAGTACTATTAAAAAATGATTCATATCAGAACTATTTAGAAAATGACTCATATCAGTACTATTTAGAAAATGACTCATATCAGTACTATTTAGAAAATGACTCAAAAGTACTATTTAGAAAATGACTCATGTCAGTACTATTTAGAAAATGACTCATATCAGTACTATTTAGAAAATGACTCATATCAGTACTATTTAGAAAATGACTCATATCAGTACTATTTAGAAAATGACTCATATCAGTACTATCGAGAAAATGATTCATATCAGTGCTATTTAGAAAATGATTCATATCAGTACTATCTAGAAAATGATTCATATCAGTACTATTTTGAAACTGGCTCATATCAGTGCTATTTAGAAAATGACTCGTATCAGTACTATTTAGAAAATGACTCATATCAGTACTATTTAACTCATATCAGTAGTATTTAGAAAATGACTCATATCAGTACTATTTAGAAAATGACTCATATCAGTACTATTTAGAAAATGACTCATATCAGTACTATTTAGAAAATGACTCATATCAGTACAGTATATTTAGAAAATGATTTATATCAGTACTATCTAGAAAATAACTCATATCAGTACTATCAAGAAATGATTCATATCAGTACTATCTAGAAATGATTCATATCAGTACTATCTAGAAAATGACTCATATCAGTACTATTTAGAAAATGACTCATATCAGTACTATTTAGAAAATGATTCATATGAGTACTATTAAAAAATTATTCATATCAGTACCATCTAGAAATGACTCATATCAGTACTATTTTGAAAATGACTCATACCAGTACTATTTAGAAAATTATTCATATCAGTACTATCTAGAAAATGATTCATATCAGTACTATCTAGAAAATGGCTCATATCAGTACTATTTTGAAAATGACTCATATCAGTACTATTTAGAAAATGATTCATATCAGTACTATCTAGAAAATGGCTCATATCAGTACTATTTTGAAAATGACTCATACCAGTACTATTTAGAAAATTATTCATATCAGTACTATCTAGAAAATGACTCATATCAGTACTATTAAAAAATTATTCATATCAGTACTATTTAGAAAATGACTCATATCAGTACTATTTAGAAACTTATTCATATCAGTACTATCTAGAAAATGACTCATATCAGTACTATTAAAAAATTATTCATATCAGTACTACTTAGAAAATGACTCATACCAGTACTATTAAAAAATTATTCATATCAGTACTACTTAGAAAATGACTCATACCATACCAGTACTATTTAGAAAATTATTCATATCAGTACTATCTAGAAAATGACTCATATCAGTACTATTTAGAAAATGACTCATATCAGTACTATTTAGAAAATGACTCATATCAGTACTATCTAGAAAATGATTCATATCAGTACTATCTAGAAAATGGCTCATATCAGTACTATTTTGAAAATGACTCATATCAGTACTATTTAGAAAATGAATCATATCAGTACTACTTAGAAAATGACTCATACCAGTACTATTTAGAAAATGATTCATATCAGTACTATCTAGAAAATGACTCATATCAGTACTATCTAGAAAATGGCTCATATCAGTACTATTTAGAAAATGACTCATATCAGTACTATTTAGAAAATGACTCATATCAGTACTATCTAGAAAATGATTCATATCAGTACTATTTAGAAAATGATTCATACCAGTACTATCTAGAAAATGACATATCAGTACTATTTAGAAAATTACTCATATCAGTACAGTATATTTAGAAAATGATTCATATCAGTACTATCTAGAAAATGACTCATATCAGTACTATTTAGAAAATGACTCATATCAGTACAATCTAGAAAATGGCTCATATCAGTACTATTTAGAAAATGACTCATACCAGTACTATTCAGAAAATGATTCATATTAGTACTATTTAGAAAATGGCTCATATCAGTAATATTTACAAAATGACTCATATCAGTACTATTTAGAAAATGACTCATAACAGTAGTATATGAGCTGATCTTTACACTTATCAGTATGCTTAGAGCTGATCTTGGGATTGACTTGTATCAGTGCTGGAAAAATATACTGTCTGGAAGCCTGGGACAAGCATAACAGTTTGCAAGACACATTCCCAAAATTTTCCATGGAATAAAAAAGACCAACTAACCAGGTTACAGTGATACTTTCAAAACCTGCATAAGATAAATGACACACAAAGTAAGAGTAACCTAGTTTTTACAGATATGTAACATGCAAATGTAGATAAATTCATGCAGATAATCTGATACCTGTACATGACTGAGTTCATGAAAGTAAGTTTATACTAATTAAAGAAATTGATATAAATAGTATGTGACACTCAAGCTTTACCTATATCCCTGGCATATATATGTAAATATAACACCAGCTTTCATAGAATTTCCTCTATATTGGCAAATCAAAGACGGGCAAGGCTAACAGTTAATGTTCCTGCAATACTTGTGGTGGTGTATTATAATGCAAATATTCTATTGCTAGAAAAAATTGCAGAACAGACTATAGCTATTATTCCCTTTAAACCATTGCTCTCCTCTGTCATTCTTTATTTGTTACCTTCTTGTTGACCTGCATCATATTTTACAATTTGAACAATTATAAGACAAGATAATAAGAAATAAATATATTAATTTGTTGATGTTTTTGTATCATATTAGATTATTCAAATTTTGCATTAAGACAGTATTAGATCATTAAACATAAGTTTTGTAACTGAAGTGGCACGACATGGTAGAAACATAGACTGGTTTATGGTTATTTACCATATTTAACCTTGTGCTCAAATAATCTACTTTAAGCCAGTCTGAACTTTTGGCTTGGTTAATATACAAAATCAACATTATTTTCTGCTGACAACATCAAAGTCCATCTGCAGGAAAATTAAATTGGAATGGCCTCTTTCTAAATACCAATAAATCACAAAGGAAAAAATAATCATAAAAGTCAGCCACATTTTTTTATTACTATTTCATATCATTTTTGTATGTTTTGTTTGTTTTTGTAGGGTTTAACGCCATTTTTCAGCACACGATAGGCTATACATGGCGGCCAGTATTAATGATGGAGGAAGAACCCGGGAAAACCCTCGGAAAGAACCACCGACCCACGAGAAGCTACTGGCAAGCTTTCTCACATAACTACATTAGCTGAATCTGAGACTCGAACACAAGCAGACAGAGGTGAGATGGCAGTGATCCGTAACGGAGAACGCTTTAGACCACACGACCACTCAGGGCCCCTCATATCATTTTTGTTACAAGGCAAAATCATTCAACTGCTGAGCTGCAATGGAAGGAAACTACACTCCTTACTGTTTCAGGACAATATTTCTCTACGGTGCTGAGAGCTCCATCCAGATCATTCCAGCCTCCTACAACATAGATGCAACCATCCAATGCTGCCACCCCAGCATAGGCCCTCTTGACCTGCATGTCAGGAAGTCTTCTCCACTCATTAAAGACTGGATTAAATGTTTCTGCAAGCTGTAGTTCAGTGCCCAGATCACTCATTCCACCGATCACAAACAACAAACCTAAAAAAAGGAAAATATTACAATAAAAGTCCACTGAAGAAACTGGGGGAAACAAAATTAGAAGAATTCATGACAAGACCCGTTTTTTTCTGACCTTTAATTTTTTAACTGATGAGTATTAACACTATCTCTTATAGTCTTCAGATAACTCCAATATACCAAACTTGGTAATACAAATATTTTCTTCCATTTCTAATTTAATATTTTCACAAGATGTAGATCTTTAACCATAAATATGATATCATAGACACAAAATCACTAAATTTGTCTCAATGTTAAGTAATCGCTACTTGCTAAGTTTGATCTAACTGGATATGAAAGGCATTGATTTTTCAGACAGATCACATTAAACTTGTTTATTGGAATGAAACTAATCACAAAATTGGTAAAACTTTGTTTGCATATTTAAACATGTATTACTTTCTACATAACTCCATAAAGTACAAAATTGCAAGCAAATAAGTTCTGACTTGATCCCTAAGTTTGATTTGGTGTGTTTTACAAAACTTTTTCACAAAAGTGTGAATATTTTGTGGTCTGGTCTGAACCATTTTCATTTTGATTTAATTAAATATTAAAAGCTTTTTAGTGAGAAGCCCAAATCAGTGCCACCATTCATGCAAAAGTAGTGACAACAAGATTTGTTTAGATGGTCCCTATGGTGTCATGTTGTAAGTCAGATAAGTACTACTTTTATTCAGAGCTGTTACAGCAGTGTTTACCTGTGTTTATATCATCAATTGAAACAAAGTAGCCAAAACAAATATTGCCAGGAGGGTCATTAAGGCAACCATTCTGGAGGTTAAATCAACATTGTGTTATTTCAGGAACAGCAATATACCTGTATTGTAAGAAGCCCTATGGGGCTGTTATTTTAAATGTCAGCATGTTGAGCTGGCTGTTATATTTTAAAAAAATTTGCAGGAAACCTACATCATTTCATTTAAAACTAATTATAAAAAGTTAGAAGTGTTCTATTGCATATAACATGTTGAGAAAACCATACCATTTTTTAAGTGTCATTTTCATCTGAGACATTATAAAAACCAATCATGCTACATAAAGATTTTTATTTTTTGCTTTCATTATAAAAAGTCTTTCAATGGAAACTCCATGTTGCTATGACCTTTCATTCACTAAGAGCTGTGGCAATTTAAGTTTTAAGATGGCTGTTGTGGATATTAGATGTCTGAGGGGCATAACTTTTATTTCGCACCAACAGAACCTTGGGATGAATGTGCATGCAAAGCTTTAAGGCAATCCTACCATTATTTTAGCAATCATCAAATTGTGACCATGGACGGACAACTGATGAACAACAGACTTATGATAGCAGGCCAGCGGATAAATTCTGCATGCCGGACCCTTCTCATAAAACTTTACTCAACATTTCAATGACCAGTAATAAATGATTTTCCAAATTTCTGAATCTTACTCAAAATACAGTATTTTTTTTATTGGTCCAAATATTTTCAAATAAAATCTGTAATTGAGTGAACTTTTATGATGGGCTGCCTTGGTCTATAACCAACACACTTAAAATGGGATTTACAAAATATAGCATATCACAATGACATCTAAATGCCATTTTGATGATACAGCTTCCTGCTTAATAAACTGATGAGAAAAGCCACCTTAGTATATCAGGCATATACTATCCAAATTCTAGTTCAATATATCAGCTTTTAAAGTTTTATATATACAAAAACATATAACTTTCAATATTTCTATTGGCTTTCCCAATAACACCAGAAAACTAGTATCCTTGTCTCATCACTCACAGACAAAAACAATAAGTACAGTAAAACCTGTCATGCACCCAACAAATGCAAAAAAAATTGATGCCATGGTAAGGTTTGTCTATCTTTAGTAATGGTGGCCATATATGATGGTGGATCAGAACCAAATGAACAAGACTTCCATTTCTGCTTTTTATCAAATTTTGTCCAAGTCTAATAAGCAGTTTTGAGAAGCTGTAAAAAGGTTTTTCTATCCTGAGTAATGATAAGTTATAATTAATAGAGAATTGGCATGTTTTGAGTATATCTCAAAGACCTCAATGGCAAAATGCTGTTTTTCAAATTTTGTAAAACTTAGCTATCCAGTTTTTTTAGACTAAATTATTGAAGGGTTTTTCTTGTAACAGTAGCCATATTGGATAGTGAATCACCAACATTAATGGGATTCACGCCAGTATGCTTTCTATAAAATTTGGTCAAATTCGGTGCAGCAGGTTTTGAACAGTTGTTAATACAAAGTGTTGATGGAAGTACTTTGTAAATGGATTAATTATGGTAATTACACTCACTTGGCCTAATGGTAAGGGCAGCTAAGGAGGCTATTTCCAATCAAAACCAAGTATCCATTACATATACATCAAAATCTTATTTATTAGGTCCAATTTTAACATATTCCTGAACCGCTCCGGTGGCCTAGTGGTTAGAGCGTCCACCCCGGAAGTGGGAGGTCGTCGGTTTGATCCCCTGCCGAGTCATACCAAAGACTTACAAAAATGGTACTAACAGCTGCCTCGCTTGACGCTCAGTATTAAGAGGTTAGTGTTAGGACTGGTCGGCCTGGTGTCAGGATAATGTGACTGGGTGAGACATCATGCTACATGTCTGCGGCATGATGTCTCAGTGCTAGACATCACTATAAACTGCCTCACTGCAGACATCGTAGCGATATGACTGAAAAATTGTTAAAGCTACGTTAAAAATCCTAATCAAACAAACAAACAAACAAAAACATATTCCTGTATTGAAACAACAATTTCTGGGAACATATTTCCAATATTTTTTGAAGCAAGTCATTAATTCAGATTCCTCATTTAACTTGCATCAAAAGGACATGAACAAAAATGTATGGCTTAACATGGCTGTATTTTCGCCAAGAATAAAATCTGGCCACATCATCATTTAGACAATGCTTCCTGCCCAATCAGTGTTATTATCGAAAAAGTTACTGTACATAGAAAAAAAAAACAATTTGTCTAGAAATTTTGTAATTTTACAACAGGAGTCAAATAGATTTAAAGAAAATTGATAATACACTCATTTATGACAATGCATCAAATCTGATTTCATTTATTGAAATATTTTGTTAAACAAATGTTTGAACATTTCTAAATAAAACATATTGCTGTAAAACAATCATTTCCATATGTATAGCTGTATAGGTATTGTTTATACTTGTTTATAAGAGGAGTCCAACTGCAAACAAACTGTACATAATCAGTTCTGCCATCACATACTGCAATTATAGTAGATCTGGGTCTGTGCAATTTGATAGTTATAATTATTAGAACAAACAAAACAGACCCTGATCTGCAGGTGCCTTATGCTACAGCAGATCAGGATCTTTGTTGTTTGCAGTTTTACTCAACTTCTAAGCAAGTATATATATATATATATATATATATATATATATATATATATACATATGTATGTATGTGTATATATATATATATATATATATATATATATATATATATATGTATGTATATGTATGTATATATATATATATATATATATATATATATATATATGTATGTATATGTATGTATATATATATATATATATATATATATATATATATATATATATATATATATATATATATATATATATTATATATATATATATATACACACACATATGTATGTATGTATGTATGTATGTATATATATATATATATATATACACATATGTATGTATGTATGTATATATATATATATATATACACATATGTATGTATGTATGTATGTATGTATGTATGTATGTATATATATATATATATATATATATATATATATATATATATATATATATATATATATATATATATATATATGAGTATGTCCATAAGACATATAAGACTTTTTGTTTTGCAAATTTGAACCTATCAGGGTTATATCATGCCAAGATAAGAGAGAGATGAGTGTCTTTCCCAGGGACACACCGATGTAGCTGACCCAGACTGGTGTGAGCTGCTATTAAACCTGAGAACCTTGGATTACAAGTTCAATGCCCAACCAACTCAGCTATAAGTTTCCTAATCATGC
The DNA here is from genome assembly GCA_030141615.1 of Unio pictorum. Classification (NCBI taxonomy): domain Eukaryota; kingdom Metazoa; phylum Mollusca; class Bivalvia; order Unionida; family Unionidae; genus Unio; species Unio pictorum. The sequence continues at coordinate 5,087,291 of JARLTB010000085.1, read as the reverse complement.
AAGAGAACCAGGTTTGATTCCCACTATGGACTGATATCTATATAGAAAAATATTCCATGTAGGTGCTTTCTTATCTTGCATTAGAAAACAGAATTATGTTACTAGTTGTATTTTCTCTTATAAGTATACATACAAAACACATAAGAACATAAACAGCATACAGCTGATGTAAGAAATCTGTTACTTCAGCTTTGCCACCCACCTGCTGAAATAAATCCATTATTCACTCATTAGAAGCACTTATCTTCCATGTCTTGTGGTCTAAAAAAGCATAAATTACACGGGGTGGAGTGATAACAGGACCTGCCTTCCCAATACTGGAAAGATGCCCTGTGCTCAGGTGACTGTCTTGATTTTTATGGGCCTATCGCAATTTTAAACATAGGCAGATTTAGGGTGGGCACTAACTGTCTTGTAACCACACATGGACAGTGAGAGGACATACAATAATATGATCTACTTCCTTCAAGTCAATTATGATATGGCTGTGTACAGCTGTATCACAGTCTCAAGTCAATTATGGTATGGACGTGTACAGCTGTATCACAGTCTCAAGTCAATTATGGGATAGTTGTGTATAGTAGCATGTGTCATGATATCTAGTTAGTTACAGGATGACACTGTAGAGTTGTATGTACACTGTGTCAAGTCAATTATGGGATGACTGTGTTCAATTAATTGTGCCATAGCATCAGGTTAGTTATTGGATTGCTATAGATAGTTACATATGCACTGGTGTAAAGTAAATTATCAGATGGTACAGGAGCCATGGTGTCAAATCAATCATTGGATGACTGTCTACAGTAGCATGTATCATGGATCAAGTTTGTTATGGGATGGCTATGAACACTTGCACGTACAACACTGTCAAGTATTGGATGGCTGTGTACATTAGCATGTGCCATGGCATCAAGTATAAGATAATGTGCATGCCACAGTGTCAAGTCAATTATCACATTGATGTGAACAGTTGCATAAAGTCAATTATGGGAAGGCTGTGTACAGAAGTATGTGCCATGGCATCAAGTTAGTTATATTGTAGTACGGTTTTTAATGCCATTTTTCATCACACGATAGGCTATACTTTCTGGCCAGTATTAATGGTGGAGGAAGAACCCAGGAAAACCTCCGGAAACAACCAACAACCTTTAAGAAACTAGGCAAGCTTTCTCACATACCCACAATGGCCAAATCTGAGACTCGAACCAACACATCCAGAGGTGAGATGGCAGTGATCCATAACAGAGAACGCTTTAGACCACTCTGCCACTCGGGGCCCCCCAAATTAGTTATAGGGTGACCCTGTACATCTGCATGTGCCATGGTGTCAAGTATTGGATGGCTGTGTACATTAGCATGTGCCATGGCATCAAATATAAGATGGGTTCAGTTGTATGTCCACAGTGTCAAGTCAATTATTAGATTGATGTGTACATCTGCATATGCCATGAGAAGGCTGTGTACAGAAGCATGTGCCAGGCATTAAGTTAGTTATAGGGTGATGCCTAACATTTGCATGTGCCATGGTGTCAAGTCAATTATGGGATGGCTCATGTGTTATTGCATCTAGTCATGGGATGGCTGTGATGGCTGCGAAGAGTAACATGTGCCATGGCATCAAGTTAGTTATAGGGTGACCCTGTACATTTGCATGTGCCATGTCATCAAGTCAATTGTGGGATGGCTCATGTGTCATGGCATTAAGTTAGTCATGGGATGGCTATGAAGAGTAGCAAGTGCCATGTTGTCAGATTAATTATGCATGTGCTATGGTGCCATGTTAGTCATGGGATGGTAGTGTACATCTTCACATGCCCTGGTATCAAGTGCATTATGAAATGACTGTGTACAAATGCATGTACCAAAACATCAAGTTAATTATGGAATGATTGTATACAGCTGCATGTCATATGGTGAACCTGTGGTCATTTTTTGCTAACACCATGATGCAAGTCTGTGATGAACAATGTGGTGGGAAACACTCTACCTTATTTAAATGATAAATCATCTACCTGGTCATTTAGGTTCCATCTTAAATATCCCCATTATTTACTGACTCTATTGTACCTTTGTTCACAAATTTTCACCACTGTTCATGTATAAAGCTAAAAAAATCAAGTCATACAGTTATTTAAGTTTTCCTTCAGCACAGGAATGCAGCATCAATCACTAATTACCATCAGCTCTTTTTCATATAGAATTGATTCAAATCTGTGAATCAACATTCACCTGTGAAAACAGCAAATCTCTCTGAACCATCAAGGCTCAATTTTAGAAATCCAAAAAATTTAATAAGTTAAAATTTGTCTTGACAAAGAAGCCTTTTAACCCTTTTTTGAGCTCTTTACTGAATGCATATTTTTTAACATATTTTATTACCTGCCTCTCCTACAACACCAATGGCAAATCGCAAAGTGGTCATCCTTCCAACAACAGTCCATTTTTTCTGATCAGGGTCATAACGCTCAATGGTATTCCCAATCTCTGAGCCAACCCATCCTCCCAGGGCAAAGAGATAGTTATCCAGTGTACAGACCCCGAGACCACATCGTGGAGTGGTCATTCCAGGCAGCATCATCCACTCATGGGTCACTGAATCATATGACTCCACACTGTCATAAATAAGAGAGTCATTTTCTCCCCCTACAACACATATACAACCATTAACAACACCTACACCATGGCTACTCCTGGCATACTGAATGCTAGGCATTGTGTACCACTGCTGATGGAATGTGTCAAATCTTTCAACAATCGATAAAGTCTGAGCATCACTCCATCTTCCTCCTTTTGGTCGACTAAACCCTCCTATGACATAAATGTTTTTCCGAGCACATTTCCTTGGTCTTGAATGAAAAGGTTTCAGCTTGCATGCTTTTTTTTCAACGTTCTGTTTCTTCTCACATCGAAAATCTTTAAGTATTTTTTGTAGTGCAACTTTAATACTTATGTCATCTTGTGTTTCCATATACCCATCAAGTTGCTTTTGAGAAATAAGAGGAAATCTTACTGGGGACATAACCTCAAAGATATGCTTCTTTCTTGTAGCTTGGTCATGTTTTATCCAGTCCATGGCTGCTATAAAGACCTGAAACTCATTTTCAATACGAAGGTTTTCACTGTAGAGATAATGCAAAAGTCTGTCAAGGGGTAGGTTTTTGTATTCCTCCTCTCTCTGGACTTTGAGGAAGTTACTGCTGATATATCTATCGGAGTCTCGAATCAAATCAGTGCAGGCATGAATCTCAGCAAACATGTTGATACCTGAAATTCAACAAGATGTAACTAAATATCTGCACAGGAAAATTACCTGTTTATGGCTGATTCTGGGGATTTATGATCAACAAATAAATCTGTGACCATGGCCATTGGTCAAGGTATGAGGTCTTGAACAAAGCTTCATGTGCAGAAATCATTGTTTTCTTATCAGACTTACCATGATTGTGACTTCTGACCTTTTGACACCTGATAAATTTGATAATCATCATTTATTATGACCCTACTATATTCCATTATCAATCAACAATTCTAAATCAACAATTCAATTTTGCTTTTATTATGATTTTCATTGTCACAACAACCACATAGCTATGAAGTGTTATTTACATGGTAATTAAACATGCTTAGTGCTTTGGTTATTCCAGTTTAAACCAGATTGAGTGCAAGAATCGACAGAAAAGGTCAAATCAGCGAGGCTGCCAGTAGGGTAATGAAAATCTGTCAATGTGCTATTGAAACCATTGCCCATACAGACGATTTTATAAGGAAAAGTGATCATACATATTACTTGTAATTCGAACTCTCCAATAAAGATGATAGTGGGGTACATGTATATCGTAGAATAGATTTGCAATAAAATGTTAATTATATACAAGTCAAAACAGAACAAGCACTTAAAAGATAGTATATGTATATGTACGAATTGATTTAATGAAGTCCATGACTTTCATATTTACAATAGAAAATGGTTTTTATATTTTATATTTGAATGACTATAATGAAACAAAAAGACTTGTTGACCAATGAATGGTCTGTGGTTTTCACTTTAGCATGCAATTTTTGTTGGATAAGAAAACATCAAAGGTTTTCTGAACTCAATTTAAAATGCACTAAAACTAAAGCTAATATTTACTAAGTGTTTTGAACACAATCTTGTGACGTATTTTCAGCTTCATTTGCATAATTAAACTTGTCAGAATTTATATATATATTATATATATTTCTGACATATGATTTCAATGGTGGGTCACATGACCCTCTGCATCTATGATATGGCCACCCATGCTTATGCATCAATCATTGTATTATCTCACCAACAATTAATTATTAACTTTTGCAAATGTAAATGTAATTTCTTAGTAGAAATTTTCTGTGCAATACTTAAATGGATTTTTTTTTAAAACTACAAAGTGATGTGTATGAAAAAGTATGATACATTTAAATAATTATTATTTTGATAACTGGATTGCATACGAAAACTTAAAGGGTACAAATAAATACATGAAATACGGTACCTAAACAGTTGTGTGGCTGTAGCCTGTCCTTTAGGAAGATGGAACAAGCCGTGACAACATCGCTTAGGCTAAACATGTCTGCTGCAGCTAGCAAATCCTCACAGGTGTCCTCATTTACCTCCAACTCACCTGCATAAAAAGAACATACTGCTAGTTCAATCCAGTTCAGATAGTTTGACCTCACATGTGTTGACCCTAACCTCAAATGCATCTTTAAAAAACAGAACATGCAACTTCTTCAATTCAGTTCAGGTAGTGGCCCTCACATGTACCTTAACTAACCTCTAATTTGCCTAAATTAAAAGAACATGCTGCTTATTCAATCAAGTTCAGGAAATGGACCCTCACATGTACCTTAACATGCTGGTTAATCAGTCCAGTTTATTTAGTAGCAATCTTTCGTTAAATTAGAGAAATGAAGTCGTAACTCTCACCTATAAGAGCAAACATGCTGAAAACAATTCAATGGTATAAAATAAAGTTCTGACAACTGTTCCATTTAAACAGAAGTGGTACCCAGAGTAGGTAATTTAAAACAAAATATGTCAGGGTATTCTAGTCATTCTGAGTTATACTGACTAAAATGTAAGTGTTTTGGGAGTAGGTCAGTGTACAACTAATTTTACTATCAGTAATACTTGCCTGTTGCTACTTCACAGCTGGTACTTTTCTGGTAAGAAAATATCATGACCATATGACAAAAATTGTCCATGTATCGGAGTAAAGGAGAATATTCCAGAACACTGGTTCACCTCTAGAACACCCTGCATATTCTTGCCCATGTGTACTTCCCCTTTATTCATTTCAAGACAGCAGCCTAACTTATTTGGAAAACCGTTGCTATGGTATCCCTGAATGTGTCAGTTTGGTGAGAGGTTGATGATCCTACAACTTGCAAATAAAAGACAAATACAAGAAATACTCACGCTCATTGAAAAGTACAAGACAAATGTCATATGGAATCTACATGGAACCCTTTCCAAGTGAAAACAATTTGGCCTCTGAGAAAATGCCTTCAGTTTGGTGGCTAACAAGTGAAAGGCAAAAGAAGGAGAAAGTAGCGAGAGTGCCAAAATGCAGCTTGCGTCATGTCCTCCAAAGATGAATGAGTTAGACAAGCCTATAAGAAAGCAATGGCTCAAACTTCAAGGTCATATAATTTTCATAAATGACTTGTCCATGTCAGTAAGGGACTGGTATGTTCTCCACAGAGTTGAAATGTAATCCAAATAAAAATGATGGAAGCTGAAATCCTCCCCATCTTTTTCAATGCTGCCAAATAAAATTGTACATCACCAATGAGACATTAAAATCAACCTTGATCATCAACACAGATATGACTGAGGCTGGGATCTCAATCGGGAATGGCGCAACCAGTGTAATCTGATTTGTTGCTAAAAGACCTGGTTGGCAAAGCAGAGAAACCAACTCATCAATGATTCCCACTGAACCTGATACAGCCATACTTTATGAGTTGGCCAAGAATCTTGATAATTTGTCTCACAAATCAAAGATGATTATATAAAAAAAACATCTTGAAGGTATTGTTTTTTGAAGTAAGTCTCACTCAAAAATTCATAGGGAATTTAAAAAATACTGAATAATTCCAATGAGAAGCCACCTTACTACTTGAGTGTTTTCACAAGTTTAAATGCAAAAAGATGAAGCAATGCTAAACTCCTTACAGAAACTACATGATAATCAAGTCAACAAGCTTAGCAAAAGCTATGGGACTTCTAAATTAGCAAAAATCCAATAGGTTACAATTGCTAATTGTTCTGGAATTTTCTGGTTAACCCTAATGTGAGAATGAATTCTTGTCATACATTCAGAATATGTTTCTCTCTGAAAAGTAGCAATTATGCAATAACAAAAATCTGGTATTACTGATCTTAAAATGTAAAATTCTAAATTGTGTCAATGAGTACCCATCTTCCATTTTCTGAGTCTCATGCACGTTTACAATAGCCATGAGGAAATGTGACAAACAATGGTCAGTGAGTCTGAAGGACACAATCACCCTGACTTTAAGGCAACTATAAACTTCAAGATACAGGTAATGAATACATTGGAGGTAACACTTGAGTCATGGTTACCTACATTGGCATTGAATGGTAATGTACTACCCATATTGCATTCCTTTCTTAAGGTTTTGATATGTTGTTTTTAACTCTGGCATGACAAGCACTTGAGATAATCTTTGAAAGAGTTTAATCAATATCTCTCAACCTCAAAAGATAGGTCAAAGTGACATATTTGTTAAGTTCTATTGCAGACTATGGCAATCTAGTAATCGATGAGGTGAATGACCAATCTGGATGAAGCATGTTACACACAGATGAACTGGTTACCTAATGCACATCATTACAAGACAAGAACTGTTCAACTGGCAACTTTTTGTTACCTAATGCACATCATTACAAGACAAGAACTGTTCAACTGGCAACTACACTAAAATCAGATATATAGATGGACTACCAGTACTAATAGATCATCAGTGATCCATGATTTTTAGTTTTGCAATTCAGTTTAAAGCAAATTGTAATGTCAACACTTCACCTATATTCATTCTTAACCAGCTGACGTTTCGGTGTCTCTCTTTGATTATACCGGTTGTTGATAAATTTGTATTTGGTTTCCAACAACAATCAAAGCCAGTTTCCGCAATTGTTTCGACCTTAATATTGGCTTTAGCTACCGATACTAGTTACCATATTGCCGGTACCCCATTGTTCTTTATCATTAATCCGCATCAATTACGCTACTCGTGTTTAATATCAATGGGATTAAGTACAACAATAAATGATGCCCACTCCCTTCTCTAGATCTAAATACATGTAATGAATTTAGCCATGGGCATTGTTTTCATTGCTTTAGTACAGGTTAAAACACAACCAGTTCTGCCTGCTGTATTTATTAGAGTACATCAAAAGAACATGACGCAATAGCTGGGCGGCAAGTTCAAAGGACTTTGACTAGCAGCTTGGGTGGGAAAAAGTGCTGAAATTTACAATGACTGAATTCAGAGACAAAGATCCTGAGACGTACATGTAGTTATTATAAGAATACACTTTAACTTCCATTATTTAATATACGAACAAGTACTATTTCATCATTCGTTACGTACACCCGTTACGTAATTTTTGTTATTTTCTTTTCATTGAATTCAGTCAAATAATGATCTGTGACAAAATTATTTAATATTTTACATCTGTGTGTGGATATTTTCGATGGAAATATTTGTATTATGGATTCAATGTATGTTACAAGATTCGCTGGTGAGTACATGGTGTTGATACTCTTTTCATGCAATAGATTATACATGTATATATAAATTAGACACGTGTATGTACCAATGCATGGTTCTCTGAATAAAGTACCGTAATTGTATTTGACAAAGTTTCTCAAATAAATTACCGTAGGTTTAAACTTTCAAGTGGAAGGAATGATCATAGCTCTTGTTGCAATGGATATTGCCGGTAATATGGAATATCATACGACGATACCATCAATATTCATGCAACCAGAAGTTACTACCGGTAGTATAAAATACAAAGCCAAGTTATTGACCTGGCCTCGTCTTATACTCCGAATCGACTTATATATGGACGAAGGATGGAAAATTTACAAAATTGGTCAATTCGACTTATACTCCGCATCGACCTATAGGCCGGAAAATACGCACAGGCCTCATAATGCAGTTTTGTCAAATATTTTTTTTAAAAAAGAAGACATTACTTTACAAGCTTCTCATAGTAAAAATTAAAGCTGAAATTTGTGGAAGTGTCAGAAAACACTGGGTTAAAATAAGTAGTATTGCATATAACATTGATGAAGACCATGCATTTTGTAATATTTAACTGTCATTAAAATAAATTAAAAAATATTCCTAACCCAGACATAGAAGCATTATCTTAAAGCTATACTTTGTATTAACTGGTGGATATAAAAAGGAAAGGAACAGAGACTCTACTGTCCAAAAAGTATTTTCAGGAATCCAAGAAAACGCCATTTCTTCCTTTTAACTGCTGGGTACTGAAACCATCCCTGATTTTATTGAGCAATAATAGGATTTTCAAATTGGCTGCTGTGGTGGTCATGTATTGGATGTAATCTAGTGTTGCTACACAGCACCATGTTGTTTGTGCATAGCTACTGTCAGACTGACAGTTTCATGTGACTACAGTTAGTATATATGTACAAAGTAGGGTTGCTAAGTGAGTCTACAGTTAGCAGATATGTACAAAGTATGGTTGCTAAGTAAAAGTACAGTTAGCAGATATGTACAATGTATGGTTGCTAAGACTATAGTTAGCAGATATGTACAAAATATGGTTGCTAAGTTAGACTACAGTTAGCAGATATGTACAAAGTATGGTTGCTAAGTGAGTCTACAGTTAGCAGATATGCTTTCCATCACCCATGTTTATACACCAGCTAGATCCTTGCGCTCTTCTTCTGATAATCGTATACTCATTGTTCCCAAGGTGAAAACAAAGTCATATGGACAACGTTCGTTTGCACACCAGGGCCCGGCAACGTGGAACAAACTGCCCATTGAAATTAGACACAAAGACACAGTGGTCAATTTAAGAGTGCTCTTAAGACTCACCTGTTTCGACTGCAGGGACAACTTAGCGACCTAATCATGTTTTGTATCTTATATGTTTTCAGCATGTTTTTATGTTTTCCAATTTCATTGTTTTTGTCATTTGTTGTTCTGTAGTGTAGTCATATCATTATTGATGGTGTAAAGCGCTTAGGGCTTCGTAAGATTAGGCGTTATACAAAGTCCTCATTATTATTATTATTATTATTACTATTATGTACAAAGTATGGTTGCTAAGTAAGACAACAGTTTGCAGATATGTACAAAATATGGTTGCTAAGTGAGACTACATACAACAGCTCCAAGTATGAGTAGAATGGTAGATACACTAAACATGTACCTTATTTTAATAGTCTCCAAAATTTATTCACATTAGAATATTCATGTTAGGGCTAGTATTTAACCAGCCTATATGGTATCCATGTGCAAGAAGGGTATCATTCTTGCAGGAACTGGGGAGTGGGGTGGGGGTGGGAGATTAGAAATCATATGATCAAAACTTTCCATAACCATATTTTTAAACAATTCAGGGCAAGGTTTTTAACTAGTCATATAAGATACACAAAAATTATACTAGGATTTACAAGACTACATCAAATTATCAAAAACTGGCAGTTAAACCTGATTATATTTATCCCATCCCAATACTTGAATAATTTCTTATCGAAGACAATCAAAACAACTATTGGAATGCCGTATGTGTATATTGTTGTATTATACCTGCATAGCAAAAAGAAACTACATGTATTTATAGACACACGCCCAGGGTTGGCGACTTAAAATATAACACAAGTTACAACTCAAACTTCACAAGCCAGATTCCCAATTTCCATATGCCAAACTTAAACACAAAATTATTAAACTGAATTGTTTAATTATTTGGATCTAAAAAACTTTCCCACAATGTTTTTCGCCAGGTTCAGAGGTCAGCCATAGGCTAACTGCTCTAATAATGCCCTTCACAGAGTGTTTATCTTCATTAGCATCAGAAGCGTGTCTTGATTTCAGTTTCGGTTTATACTTACAACTTGGTTCACATTACCACTTAATTTGTTTAACCACTATTTCACTACACTAGACTAAGCATGAGCACAGAATAGCTCAAATATTATTCATTTAATTTAAACTTCAAAACACCCAGATTAATACAAGAGCAATTAAACAATCCCATTAAAAAAATCACAATATTTAAGCAAGATTTTTTGCCCATCTTAACTCTGCCAAAGGTTGGCCAATTTGTATAATCAAAGACAGAAAAGCCAACACGACCACATTTGATCCCTTTATTAATTATAATACCTCCAAAAGAAAATAAAATCCTGCATTTGGCCTAAACTCTCCAAATTACAACAATAAAGTAACTGATTAACAACTTGTCTTGTATACACACTAGCCTTAAACCCCATTATGTGGCGACATACCAAAAATTGATGGGACAATTCCGGTACCCACCAGATTGGTTGCCATTGGATTCTCGTACATTAGAATCATATGTACATGTATGTTAACTTAAAGCCTTGTGTGTACTAGTCTATATTAACCCAAGGAATCCATTTCAATTCATGGGTCACATGTTTGCTTTATACACAAAGTTTAGAGCTTTCAATAGAAGTATAAGCAGAGAACTTCATAAAGGAAAGGGGCATACAAGGGGATAAATATGAATAATTTACTAGTATTCAAACATCTTGAAAATGAATACATGTAGCCATATTTCATCAACACAATCAAAGTTTTCTCAGGCAAAATTAGATTTTATTATTCGACAAGCCCAACTGGCACCTCACTTAGAATACAGGAGGGGCCAAATCTACCCCAGGTGATGAGTTATCAGATTTTTTTTTAGAACTGACCTGTATATATAAAGTCCAAGATAATCTGAAAGATGTCTGGCTCAACCCCCATTATAGTTATGCTGTATTTAGATATCTCAGACATTCCACTCATCAGCATAGCTTTAAAGTATGGGCCACAGGCCATAAGAATGATACGATGTGCAGGAAATGTCTTGCTTCCAACAACTAGTTTGATGTCACAGCAGACTTCATCTCTGCGAAATTCTTTCAGCATCTTGAAGAAATGGACTGGATAGTTCTCTGGCTTGTACTTGCTAGAAATGAGAATTGGAAAATATTTTAAAATATCCCCAAACAGCATTTAATAGCAACATTATATACACAAATGTAACAAGTAAACACCAAATTCATCTCAAATCATATTATTTTTTCAACCTGAATGAAAAATACACAAAACTGAGAAAAGGGATGAATAAAAGATATACTCACACATAAAAGACATTGATCAAAAAAAAGATTACATATAAAAGAGATAATAAGGTATAGATATAAAATATGATCACATATAAAAGAGATAAGGCCTGAATCTAAAATATGATCACTTTTAAAAATGTATTTTGTTAAGTTAGATTCCTAGGATTGCCTAAAACAATTTAGAACAAGGCAAATGTAAAAAGTTTTATTTTTTAGCAAAACAAAAATAAAATTATAACAGATGGCAAGCATGCAAAAAGTGTGTGCTAGATGATCAAAGGTTTACTTCAGTTTTCTAGTAAACATTTGAAAATAAACTATATATGAGTGTTATACAGTACTTATATAATTACTTTTTACTGTATATAAATAATATACCAAACACAAGTAAAAAGCTTTGTTAATTCAAAAAAAACCCTATTCAGATGCATTACACATAACAAACTGTATATGATTGTTATACTTACAAAATGAATTACTTTGTACAAAATTACATAAATATACCAAACACCAATAAAAAAAACTAGTTAACTCAAAAAGACCTATTCAGATGCATTACACATAACAAACTGTATATGATTGTTATACATGTACTTACATAAATACTTTGTAAGAATATATATACATATACCAAACACCAATAAAAAGCTTTGTTAACTCAGAAAAACCAATTCTATAGCATTGCATGCAATACTGATCATTTCTTTTTCTGTTTTTTTAACTGAGCTTCAAACACATTAATGGCTGTCATGCTAAGGAAATGAGGGCTAAGTGTCTTTCTGATTGACACAATTAGACAACCAATCATAACTGAATTAGGTGGGTACCAAAACAATGAACTGTGGATTATGAATGTGCTGCTCTACCAGTTGTGCTACCATGACTCCTCATGATTCAGATGTTGCAACCGATGTAAAAAAAAATATATATACATGTATGTCAAACCAAATTAAACTTAAGTTGCAACCGATGTAAGCAATATATATACATGTTGAACCAAATTAAACTAACTTGACCTTTTCAGAATATATGATTATACACCACAAATTAGGTGATGTCTTAAAGTTTTTCACATAGTGGGTCAATTCCCTCTCTGATCTTTTCATTAGCAGGGATTATCACTTTGAATGAAGGGGCATTTATTATTTGAGAACAGTATCAATGAATACATACACTGTTTTCTTTAGTTTCACAATTTACCTAGATATTACACTGCTACCAGAGTAGGTGGCAAAAGAGAGAGAAACTGTAAATGGCAGTGATTAATTAAGCCAAATAATCCAAAAACTAATGTTAGTCAACTAAAAATATTTATTTAACCTTCTTTAATCCATTGTGATAAATTTATGCGACAATAATACTAATCCTGACACACACGGTCAAGTTCAAAATGACCCGTGACTATGAAGAAGCCGATTTAAAAAAAAAAAGTGCTGTGTGATGAGTAACTTTCAATGAATACTGGGTGATAATAAAATTCTAAGGATGATCACTAAGGTAGCTATAATGTAAACACGATTTGAACCTTGTCCATTTCAAACCAACAAGACATTATTAGTCCTTTGGTGGAAACGTTTTAGTCAATATCCCTATCCATTCAAGAGGAAAAATGATACGATTTTCAAGATGAATAACATAGCACCATACTGGCTGTAAGATTGGTACCATTTTCAATTATGACAACTAGATATCCTAGACCAGTGCTGTCCAACCTTTTTGACTCAATGGGCCACTGAAAAAAATTTCTTGAAGCAGAGAGTCGCAGTAAAAAATTTAAAAGCAACTAACGGTACTATACAAATTATTCCCAATTGTTTACCTAATTAAAAAGATTTACTATGAAAATAGGCCATATACTTCCTTTACATAAATGCACAAAAAAACTGCTCGAGCTCTGGCAGGCCATTTAAAATCACAGGCTGCTGATTGGACAGCACTGTCATAGACTTTTGGTAAAAATCACATCACTGTGGCCATACTGAAAGTTAGATCTATATCATTTTCATTTAGGACCAACAAAAGGTTTTCTGGTGCAATGCTCACTTCACTATTTAGGTGGAATAACAATAACATTTTTAAGATGGCTGCAAGATAGCTATGATGGATGCCACAAGAAGTCTTATAATGAAAATACCATGTTAATTTGACCACCTCTCAACGAAAACTAAGTATACCGGTAACAAGATTTTCAAAATGGCTACTATTCGGGAGGTCAGAATGGCACTAATTTCATTTCAGTGAAACAAAGATGTTAATATGATCATCAACCAACATGAAGAAGTGTGAACAATACAGTCTCAAACCTTAAATTATGCCATGTCAGTATCAAGACATGCATCAACAGTCTGCCCAATTTGGAAGCTAAGATAAAAACAGGTGGAAAAATTGAAGAAATGAAACCTGAAACCAAAAAAGGAATCTTTTGATTCATGGTATTACTCCTAGCTCCAGAATCAATGATTTTGATACCACAGAGAAAAAAGTCAACCATTTCCTCAAGGAGTAGCTGACAATTCATGATGGAGTCATCAACAGTCTGCTATAACAAGCAGTACATCGACCAAAATGAGGTGATGATTCCAACCCAAAACCAATTATTATTGTCGCTTATTACAACTCTAAGGTCTTTAAATGATTTTAAAAAATAGCGAAACTGTCACAACTGTGATAACAGCAACTGAAATGCAAATTAGTTGTACCAAAGGGATACTGTTTTGATCATCAGGAAATGACTAAGTTACTGAACAATAATGATTTCAAATAAAAGCGGTTCTCATGATTCACCAGCTGGTACATGTACTTGTATGCTGACACTTTCATCAGAAGGCAGAATTTACTGTTTTCTCTTTTATCTCCCTCATTTCTCTTGATAATATGTACCAGTATTTATACAAAGGTAAAGTTCTTAAAAATTGTATTGCCATCACATGAGCTCAATTTATACAAAGGTAAATTGCTTGAAAATTGTATTGCCATCACATGAGCTCAATTTATACAAAGGTAAATTGCTTGAAAATTGTATTGCCATTAAATGAGCTCAATTTATACAAAGGTAAATTGCTTGAAAATTGTATTACCATCACATGAGCTCAATTTATACAAAGGTAAATTGCTTGAAAATTGTATTGCTATCACATTAGCTCAATTTATACAAAGGTAAATTGCTTGAAAATTGTATTGCCATTAAATGAGCTCAATTTATATAAAGGTAAATTGCTTGAAAACTGTATTGCCATTAAATGAGCTCAATGTATACAAAGGTAAATTGCTTGAAAATTGTATTGCCATCACATGAGCTCAATTTATACAAAGGTAAATTGCTTGAAAATTGTATTGCCATTAAATGAGCTCAATTTATACAAAGGTAAATTGCTTGAAAATTGTATTGCCATTAAATGAGCTCAATTTATACAAAGGTAAATTGCTTGAAAATTGTATTGCCATCACATGAGCTCAAAAGTAACCATACCAGTGTAAACTGTTTACAAGTATTTCCGACTTCATTGTCATGGACAAATACATAAACATTTTGAAGGAAAAAAAAAGACAAATTTTTAAATGTTTCTTGATTGTAAAGTTCTAAATATCCATGTGAGAATGTCCTAACAATCTATACTGTATACTAAAAATTACTAATATATAGTGTATCGGTACATATATATAATTTGTTCAGAACATTTTTTTTTATTTTCAGCCAATTGCACAGCATTATGAGTTATCTGGTGAAAATCACATGCCAATATGACTTCCTGCTTATGAAGGTCAGTGAGATTTTCAAGATATATACCATTATGGCCATATCAGATGTCAGATAAAACATCATTTTATTTAGGCCAAGTTAGACAATACAAGATGTATTTTGGCGAAAACCCCATGTCACTAAGTCCATTCATCTGGGAGGAGTGGTGATTACCAAACTTTCATGTGGGATGCCATGGTGGCCATACTAGATGTCAGATGAGCATGATCATTTCATCTTAGACATAGCAAACATTTAAATGTCTTTTAAAAATAATCATCAGTGCTGAAAGAATATTTTTTTAGACATTGGCACAGGGCTGGCGACTTAAAAAAACACACAAACCCTGACTGAAATTCCACAAGCCCAGACTACAATTTCCATATGCCTCAAATTTCCCTTTTTTAATATTATTTGTTACACAACACTGCAATTACTACAATTCAAATATAAATTCAGTACGAGTTCAAATGTTATGCAAGGGTCATAAGTGTTCACAACTACACACACTTGAGACTGGATTCTCCTGGTGTTCTAACTTCTCTAATGCATTCTCTAAGCAAATCCAACTCAGAACAGAGTTGACGTCAGTTAACTAAAAATTGCCCCACCCATTATTTTATTTTGTTGCTATCATGCTGGCAAAGTAAAACTACAGCAACCATTTTTTCTGAAATTACATTTTGTTGAGCACTGCTCTGTGTGTGTGTGTGTGTGTGTGTGTGTGTGTGTGTGTGTGATTTGGATTTTATACGTAGCTTTTTCAAAAATCAGTCATATCACTATGATGTCTGCAGTGTGACAGTTTATAGTGATGTCTAGCACTGGGCTTCATGCATAGGCACTGCTGATAGCTACTTACTTCCTAAAACAGCTTCAAAAATAAATATCCTTAAACACTATTATGACAACTGAGAACTGTCTCAGGGTGTTTTAGAGTATAAAATCATGTTTTTAGCATGACATGCCTTGTTACAATTTGATTAAAATCAGATCTCCACTTCATGTAGGACATACATACCAGCTTGACTCCATGGTGTCAGTTTCTCATGCTGTCTGAAGGTAAGCACTATCTGAGTCTACATCATAATTGCTAATCTGTAAATAAAGACAATTAATGGTTGCAAGCAGTTTGGTGTTGCATATTCCCAGGGTTAATTCCTATTGAATGAATGAATTATAAAATGAGTGATTATATCAAATGTAGTTCAAAACATGATGAAGTTGATATGATTGTGGCTGATTCACCATCAACACCATACATTTTTAGGGGTTATTGTCTGAAATATATTGCCTTTTTAATAAAAACAAATTTTTCAAAGCTTTAAAAAAGATGTTTCAGTCACATGTTAAGTGAGAAGTATTCTTTTTCAACTTGTATTAGGTTATCTGTTTTGCATGTAAATAGACTGGAGAAGGACTGAATAAAAATAGTTTTGTGTATAAATAGAGAAGGCCTGAATGAAACTAGTTTTGCATGTAAATAGACTGGAGAAGGCCTGAATAAAAATAGTTTTGTATATAAATATAGAAAACCTGAATTAAAATAGTTTGTATATAAATAGACTGGAAAAGGCCTGAATGAAAATATTTATGTATGTAAATATACATGAGAAGACATGAATGAAAATTGTTTTGTATATAAATAGACTGGAGAAGGCCTGAATACAAATATTTTTGTATGTAAATAGTTTTTGTATGTAAATAGAGAAGGCCTGATTGTAAACAGTTTTGTATGTAAATAGACTGAAGAAGGCATGAATGAAAACTGTTTTGTATGTAAATATATTCCAGAAGACCTGAATAAAAATAGTTTTGTATCTAAATAGACAATGCCTGACTGAAAATAGTTATGTATGTACCAGTAAATTAGACTGGAGAAGACACGAATGAAAATTATTTTGTATGTAAATAGAGAAGGTCTGATGGAAACGTTTTGTATGCAAATTGAGAAGGCCTGAATAAAAATAGTTTTGTATGTAAATAGAATGGAGAAGGCATGAATGAAAACTGTTTTGTATGTAAATATACTCCAGAAGGGCTGAATAAAAATAGTTTTCTATGTAAAAAGAGAAGGGCTGATTGAAAATAGTTTTGTATGTAAATTGACTGAAGACGGTTTGAAATAAAATAGTTTTGTACTAATATATCTTGTTGATCCCTACAAGAGGAGTCCAACTGCAAACTGCACAGACCCAGATCTGATGTCACATAAGATGCTGGCAGATCTGGGTCTACAAAGTGTGTAAGGAGTTAATCAGTAGGACGAACAACACTGACCCCAATTATTGGTAATTTATCATACCTAGAGAATAATTATCTTCTAAATTTTCAGCAATATAACTAATGTTGATTATGTGACTTACAATGTTCATGTGATATGAGGATATGTATTTGTATGCATATCTGTTATGAGTATGGAAAAAAAAAAAAAACAATGATCATGAATTATCCAGAGTAACGAAGCAACCTTTTCAGTTGTTGTTGTAGGGTTTCAAAGTAAGGAAGCAACCTTTTCAATTGTTGTTGTTGTAGGGTTTAATGTCCTTTTTCAGCACAAGATACATGGCTATACATGGCGGCCAGTATAATTGGTGGAGGAAGAACTCAGGGAAAACCACGGAAAGAATCACTGACCTATGAGATGCTACTGGCAAGCTTTCTCACATACACACACTTGCTGAACCCGACACTCGAACCCACACAGACAGAGGTGAGATGGCAGTGATTTGTAACAGTGAATGCTTTAGACTACTCTGCAACTCTGGGCCCCCTTTTTTCACTTGTAACAGTGACCCTAACATGCAAAGCATTATGCTATGACAGATCAGGATCTATGTTATTTAATAGCAAGTACATACTGTAAACAAGTTATTCTATAAATAAAGAATTATCATTCTTATTATTAATATTATTTTTACACACCACAAAAGTATCTTGCCATAAACTTCAAAATTGGATCCTTATGATAAAAAAAGAAATCACCTGATGTGCACACTTGTGACAAGTGGTCATTGAGCTGTCAAATTGTCATTCTGAAGTCACATAAACAGGAAATTCTTAGTTTATCCAGTGAGACTCCCTTGGCTAGATGTTTATAAGTAAATAAGACTTACAACAAGATCATGAATCAAATTTATTATTACTTGCTAATTAACAGTGAAGTTTGTAAATACAAATGGAGATACCTAAGTCTCATCTGCAACCTATTCCTGCATTTGATAAACCATTTAGCTGAAAAATGGTAGATTGTGGTAGTCTCTTACCAGGGACCAAGTCAGGCAACCAAAACTTGCTGATCACAATGTGTGCATCCTAAGATTTCTAAAGCCAATTCCTTTGCAAAATATTAAAGCTATAACCACCTAATAAGCATTGACAATATTTATTTTTACACTTGCTTCCAAAATCTGTCCATTCTTATCAGGGATCAAATTTTATGTCTGGAATTTTCCAAAGAGTTTTGCATGAATTAGGCATTAAACAGTTAAAGATGTCTAAATTTTAGGAAAAGTCAACCTGGTACACATCAATCCTAATTAGCATTTACCAAGGTAACTGATCAAAGAGAAAGTATATTAAATGTGAATCTGAACTGCTTTGTTGCACATTCATATATGCCAAGCCCAGGAGAGTTATCAGCATAATTACTACTAATATGAGTGGCAAAAATGCGCTATTGGAGCATATAAAAATTAATTAATATATTACATGCCAAAATTACAGAAACATTGAAATATTTACATTTATTTCTATTACTTATCGGGATCTGCAGTTCATTAAAATTTGTGTCACACATCAGCTAAATCCATATAGATTAGATAGTATGAGAATAAAGACACAACGTACCATGATAAATTATTTATACACAACATTCACTTTAACAAGTCAAAATAACATGTTTAACATTCACTGAAAGGTCATAAAGTCCACATATTCTAAATGCAGTACTTCACTGAACAATAAATTTTTTTATTTTTTTTTATCGAGCTATTCATTGGTTCTTTTCCTGATGTAACATGTTCTTAAGTTTAACAAAATCCCTCTCCTGTCATTTTTGGGTTAAAAAACTTCCACGAGTCACGTTGATAAAGCCCATTTCACTGAACATTTGACACCATGGCTTTTTTTTCCAGTTCAGATTGGTCTACAACTTAAGTGTGTATACTATACATGTATAATGAATCTGTGACACTTGGTTTCAAATTTAATAAACTGGTCTGTTTTCATCCGCAATCAGTGTAAATAAAAAATAAGGAAACTGTTTGACATACATAGAGAAACAGTTGCACATGTCAAGTGTGTGATTTGGAGTTTTAACGTAGCTTTAACAATTTTTCAGTCATATCATTACTTGATTAAAAACATCCAAATACAATAATTTATGTGCTATGTCAACATATTTGAGATAATAGCTGGAACCAATCTACTGGGACAGGAAATGTTCCACCAGTACAACAGCTGGTGCAATGATGCTTGACAAATCCATAGTTTAAGAACAATTGATGTGCTTACACAACAAGCTATTAATTTATAACTTTACTGCTGGAATAGGGGGAATTTAAGGCCATACATGGGATGTCATTTGAGTTGGGTAATAAAGGAATATGAAAAAATGGCTCTGATGCATTCAGAGCCTTTGATCAAAATCAGCTGACCAATTCCCTCAAAGGAAATAAGATGGAGAGGCCAACCATAATACAAAATTTCAGCAGACACGTAAAGGTAAGTATTTGATTTTTGTTGTCATGTTAACTACTTTTGTGTTTTCAAGATGTATTAAGAGGAATATTTAAGTGTGACTCCTACAGTTTTTGTTCAATCCGCAGGAAAATGCCAAAATGTGTGCCTTCTTCCAATGCTCTGAGTAAGAAACTACCGGCTGAAAATTATTACTAATCAAAAATACATGGATATCAGAGTTTTAAGGGTATGCAGGTGAGTAGCAAAGGTCCCGTGTTTTCAGTGTGTAATTCTAAGATATGTTTCTTTTGCAATGCATGCATAAAAATTCAGTTCAATTCTTATTGAACAGTATATTACATGATACTCAATATAAAAGTTGGGACACATAATATATTTTTCATTGACAGTAAAATTACTGTAAAGTCTAAATCAATCTTTACTTTTTGGGGCTAATTTACTAGAGATATGAAGACTCAGCTTTTCGAAAAGCATGTATTTAGGATGTCAAAAATAGAGGTCACCTTAAAATAAAAAATGGGTGCCATGCTGCCATGGCTTTATAAGCAGAATCACGTCGAAATCAATCTCATTATAATGCGTTTTACCTGTATATCCAAAAAATGGTCTTATTTGTTTTCAGTCCCTTGAAGAACTTAAAATTTATTCTGATAAAAAAAATCTACTGGTTTTGAAAATTAATCTACTGATCAAAATTTGTACATCTGCTGGTTTGATATCCTGGTTCTGTCACAAGTATGTCATGCAGCTCTGTCCTGACATGAACCAGTGGCAAAATCTTCATGAATATCTCACATAGTTCACAGAACAATTTTGACATTGTTGTACTACTTAGAATCTAATTTTTTTAGTCACACAATATATTTGTCTGCATTTTCTTTACTGAAATGAATCCAAACAAAATCGTCAGGGTCAATGTCTGAAACAATAGGACATGAACCTCAATCAGCAAAGGAAGTTTAATCCAGATGGGGGGAGGGGCTCAGTGGTTGAGAAACCAGGTATGATCCTGCAAAGTCTATGAGTTAAAGGTTGCATTGTGAAGATCTATCTACACGTATTTCATACCATTTAGTAGCTACTTAGCAGTTTGTCTTCTTGATTTCATATGAACTGAACAGCTAATGTCTCGCTCGTTGACCCATGTACTATTTATTATCTACGACTGATGATTCGATTGCCAAATTTGAAGAATTGAGAATATCAACCACTTACATTGTACTGCTATGGTATACATCGAAACATTAATTTTAAAATACCCTTAAACAAAATGCTTATAGTAATCAAAAAGCGGCTTTAAAAAGAGGGAGGGGGTAACATCTTAATACTTGTCGAACAAGTTTCATGTGACATTTCACCTCGAAAATAGGTAATATATGATACACCCTCGGAAATACGCAACACATTCTCATCAATGCGCATGAAATATAATATGCGAATTACCTTTTGCTCATACACAAAATAGTGCACTGCTAAATTATATTTTGCAACCGCATTACAAAGCAATATATTTGAGTCTACCAGTGCCCAAGGACGTAGCTCACCACAATCAAATATGTCTTGTGCCTCTGAACTATTTTTTGCCTCCGTCATTCGGAATCTCGGTTATATCTGCGGGACTAAAAGTATGAGATATTTAGGTATCACAGTACCAACTGTCTTTCCATAGACCTTAATGCTAATGTTTTGTGAGATAAATATACTTTCTATCTTACTTCAGCATGCATGTCACACACTGTCACAGAGAACAATGTTAGATTGTCATTTTGACAAGGCAAAACCAGGTACTCCATTGCATTTAAGAGAGATAACTCCGCTGGAACTAGATAGGGGTAAGAGTTATCTAGTCGCAACAGACCCTTTTTCACCCATGTGTGTGCCACTTTTTTTTCAAACATTTCATAATAAATACAAAATATGATCTATATAAGAATTACTATAATCTCACATGTTTCCAAGAGGCTTAACTTTTTTTTAAAGCCCAGCAGAAAGTACAACTCTTACATAATGCACCTATGACATATAGTGTTGTTGTTTATTTCTGAATGCAATGTACACATCGCATACCTGGGTTTGTAAATAGGTACCGTTATACATGGATCAGTCTTTTTCCTATATAGTCTCTAGATTTGTTCAATCAAATTAAAATCAGATCTCCACAAGGCAGGATAGTTCAGATCTGATATTAATCAGCCTGTACCTATGTTTTCTCAGTACTGAATTCCCCACTTTGTCCTTTTTTGTTTGCATCCGTTTGTATTGAGAGACTATGTAAATGCACAAATGAGAGATGTCCCGGTTAGTGGTTGTTCAGCGTCTGTAATGGGTATACATGCAGTGGCGTCGCTAGGGGCGTGCGGGGGGTGCGGACCGCACCGGGTGACACCATCTCAGAGGGGTGACACCAAAATGAAAAATTGCAAACTTTACAGAGCACACACTGCTCGGTCTAGTCGGATTTCATAAGCGGATAACTGATCATAGTTAAATACATGACTAGCAGGCACAGGGTACCACCATGCAGTCTGCAGAGCGTCTGGTGCTTATCTTAATGAGATTCAGAGCTGGTCGGAGCAAAATTTGGAAATCCATGGTGGAAGTCTGGAGGGGTGACACCATGAGTTTACCGCACCGGGTGACACCAACCCTAGCGACGCCGCTGTATACATGTATAGCCCCTCACGGGAGCGGCAGTCATTGCTGCGCTTCAAATTTGAGTCTTGCGTGTGTCGGAGCTACTTCTTTCTCCGAGATCGCTTTTCAGCAGCTTGCAAACGTAGCTTGTCCTCGCCGTCATTCAACCCAGTGATCAGAGCGTATCGTCAGCTGGGCCTGTCTAGAGCAAGCCAGATTTCACTGGAATACATGATAGTGCTTAGCACGCAGGCACGACACACAGAGATATCAGTGTTCAGGGTCAGTATGCTTTTATTCCACATTCTCTGCGACAACCTGGAGAGAGTTGCTGATGCCTTTCCAATCCGCTTGTTGAGATCAGAGTAGAGCGATAGGCTGTTGGTGATGGTAGAGCCGAAGTAAGTGAACTGACTGAATACCTCAAGTTCCTAGTTGTTGATGATGATGATTGGGGGTCCGCGTTCTGCGCCATCACGTTTGTTTTCTTAAGGCTGATGGTCAGCCCAAACTCATTGCATGCTTTAGCAAAGTGGTCCATTGACAGCTGTAACTCATCTTTTGTGTGACTTGTCGGGCAGTATCGTCTGCGAAGAGCATGCCCCTAGCGGCTGTTTCAGGTACTTTGCTCTTTTCCTTTAGTCGTGCAAGGTTGAACAGTTTGGCGTATAATCGCGTGTGCATGTAGATCCCTTCTGTGGACGTCCCAAAGGCATGCTTGAGCAGAACAGCGAAGAACATGCATAAGAACGTGGGGGCTATGACGCAACCCTGTTTCACTACGCTGCTGGTGTTGAAGGGGTCGGAATTAAGCCATCGTACTGCACTGTACCTTTCATGCTAGCGTGGAAGATCTGCATCATGTTTAGCAAAGTTTGAAAGCACCCAATCTTCGCCAGGATTGTGAGGAGTCCGTCTCTGCTGACAGATCGAACGCCTTGATGAGGTATGTAATGGCCAGGATGAGGGGTTTGTGTTGCTCACTGCATTTCTCCTGCACTTGCCGGACGGAGAAGATCAGGTCGATTGTGGACCTCTCTGCGTGGTACTAGCACTGCGATTCTGGATACACTCTGTCAGCAAGCGTCTACAGTCTGTTCAGGGTGACACGTGCGAAAACTTTACCCACGATGCTGAGAAGGGATATGCTCCTGTAGTTGTTGCAATAACTTCTGTCGCCTTCGCTCTTGTACAGGGTTACCATGTTGACGTCTCTCGTGCCATGAGGCACTGCACCTTCATCTCTGCACTCGCAGAGGAGGTCGTGCAGGTGTATGACCAGTACGCCGCTGCAGCCGCACTTGATGACTTATGCTGAGATGCCATCTTTCCCTGGGGCTTTAGCAAAGGACAGTTTCTCTAATACCTTTTTCTGTTCTGCCACAATAGGTTTCTCGTCCAGTTCAACCATGAGCGAGAGGTTTCCAATGGCTTCGTTGGTCACGTGGTTTTCTCTGTAGTACAGTTTAGAGTAGTATTCCACCCAATGTTCCATCTACTTGCCATTGTCGTGGATGTTATCGCCTGCGAAATGCTTCAGTGGTGCTATCACTTTCTTCGTGAGATACTTTGCTTTCTTTTTGCCATTGTACATGTCTCTGATGTTTTCGATATCTGCTGATGACTGGATGTTCTGACAGAGCTGAAGCCATTATTCATTGGTGCATAGCCGTGCTAACCTCTGCACCTTGCTTCTGGTAGAACTGTATGCATGTAAAGTCCTCGGGGGGGGGGGGGCGTTTGTATTCCATGTGAGCACTGCGACGCCTTTTATATGACTGGCGTGAGTGTGGCAGAGGTAGCTTCAATCCAGTCGTTGTTCTTTGACTGCTTTTTTTAAAACCAAAGCTTAGTGTGGCTGTGATGTACACAGTCTCTCTGATGTGATCACATCTCTCTTTTTCACTGCTGTTGGGAGGTTCTGAACCAAACGTCTTGAAGAGGGCATAAGTGAATTCTTCAACCTTGTCTGGATATGACGTCTTGCTCAAGTCAATGCGTGGTTTACCCTCTTGCCCAGAGCGGAGTATCTTCTTTGGCTGAAGCACATCAGCGAGTGGTCAGTGTTGCAGTCATCGCTGTAGAAGGTACAGGAAGGAAGCACACCCTTGATGGCAGACCGTCTGGTAAAGATCAAGTCCAGTTAGTGCCAGTGTTTGGACCGGGGATGCCTCCAAGACACTTTATGCTGTGACTTTCTCTGAAATAATGAATTTGTGATGTTGAGGTCCTGACACGAACACATCTCTTGGAGTTGCTGACCGTTTTCATTCATCTTTCCAATGCCAAACTTGCCAAGACAGGAAGGACAAGAGTCATGGTCAGCACCCACCCAAGCTTGAAGTCGCAAAGTAATATCACGTTCTCTTCCTTGGGAATTTTGTCGATGAGCGAGTTTAATTCGTAGTAGAACTCATCCTTGGTATTTGCAATGGCGTTTTATGTATGTGCAGCATAGGATGAACCGAACTATTTCGAAATATTGTACTATATATTATATATCCCCGGTTATCGTTATAAGCAAAAACGAAACACGAGGACGTGTATTTAATAAATAAAAGGATTTTTACAATTTCGTGATACCTTGAATAGTGTAATTTTGACACTCTTTGAGGCATTTAAATCTTTGACGTATTTACAACAATGACAATTTGCCATGATGGTCGTTCAACAGTGTCATTTTGATACACTTAAAGAGTCATTTAGTTCAAAAAGGCACTTTAATCATTATGTTGGTGGGATGTGTTTTAGCAATACACCGTGTCACATTAGGAGTAGCAAAACATACACGCCAATTTTTCTACATTTTAGACGGTAGACAGCGAGCAACGTTATATTGAAAAATTAAAACGAGTATCGAAGTGGAAACGTGCAATAACTTTCGACAAGCGGCCTGACGTATCACATGCGAGCATGTTCAAATTAATACTTATGTAGTTATTCCCAAAAAAATGGGTCATGTAATACTATGTAAATAATTATTAATGTTAATAAATAAAAATTATTTATGTTTTTATGTTCGCCACAGTATGCGATGCATTAAATTTACCGGTTAAATCAATTTCTTTTTCTCGACTAGGCTTACTACCTTTCTAACTTGGGTAATTTTATTTTTGCTCAAGTAATTCCCCTTGTTCCGGTAAATCTAGTGACCGTTAGTTGACCAAGGCCATTTTCCCGGTTGAAGTTTAAACCAACCGACTATAATCAACGACAACATGGCAGTGGTCCTTAGGCTCAGGTCAAGCAGGTGCGCGATTAATGTAGGAAGAAAAACTTTTAGAATATCTGCTTCTTGCAATGGGAGAAGGTATTCATCGTCACAGGAATGGGATGCAGTTCCCTTTGATGAGGTGAAAAGGTTCATCGTAGATTGTATGGTAAAAGTTGGAACGAAGAGAAGCCACTCGGAGCTACTTGCCGATAATTTAGCCACAGCTGACCATAGAGGTCACTACAGTCATGGGCTGAATAGACTAGGTTAGTTATTATCTTGTTTAGGCACTAACCGTTTACACCCATGTTGCACTTCATGCTTGGACTCACCCTTCCCTCTCATTTATAACAAATTACTTGGGTGATTTAATATATTATATAATTACATATAACACCAAGTATAACGGATTTGGAGTGTTTAAAGAATATGGTCACATGTTATCCATGTCAGAGCTTAAGTTAAGAAAATTACTTACCAAGATGAAAGTAATTCAGTGTTAACTTTCATGACAGTCTAGATAGTATCCCTTTACCATCCTGTCTATTACTGTTTAAATAGTCCGTAAAGTTACTATGTGCCAAACCTGGCAAAAGTGCTTGCCAATCAAGAATGAATGCATGACAAGTCAGATGAAGTATCATTAATTTTATGCTTTAAAATCATTGCGAATTAGTGTACTAATTTCATGCCAGAGAAAGGATAAGCCTTTATGGTTGTGAGC
Source organism: Unio pictorum (assembly GCA_030141615.1). Lineage (NCBI taxonomy): Eukaryota > Metazoa > Mollusca > Bivalvia > Unionida > Unionidae > Unio > Unio pictorum. The sequence goes on along the minus strand of JARLTB010000085.1, from coordinate 5,060,883 downwards.
AGTCACTAAAAATTACATTTCACCAGAATAATCTCAGTAACATGCATTTTAAAGAAGAGTTCTGTCTCAGTTTCTACCAACTTTTGTAATAAAAGATAGTATCATATCTACATTCTAGAGATCTACTTACTCTTGCAATAGAAAAGAAGATTGTTGACTGGCATAGTGAATTGGAAGATTCAATCTGTTATTACTCCAACTAGATTTCAACCAGTCAAGCTGTCATCTCAAAATGATCTTCTATATAAAACGATTACAAAAGTATGCAATATGTAAATGTTGCTGGAAAGCAGATGACACATAAAATAATTACTTCAAATTAAGTTGACAACATTTTTCTTGTAAAAAGTAATTACATATAACAAGTATTTACATACCTATAAAAAGTAATTACATACCAATAAAAAGTTGTTTTGTTGTTTTATAGTTTAATGCCATTTTTCAGCACACAATAGGCTATACATGGTGGCCAGTATTATTGGTGGAGGAAGAACCGGGGAAAACTCCCGGAAAGAACCACCGACCCACGAGAAGCTACTGGCAAGCTTTTGCACATAACTGCATTAGCCGAATCTTAGACTCCAACCCACGCAGAGGTGAGACGGCAGTGATCCATAATGGAAAGCGCTTTAGACCACTCAGCCACTCTGGGCCCCCAATAAAAAGTAATTACACACTTTTATAAAAATATCTGCTGCCATTTTTCCACTGGCATCACACTCTATCTTGAAAGTATTGGTTACAGGGGATAACCATACCAGTGCCTGACCAGATGAAAAATCACATTTTGACTTGTAGAGGTCTGACTTACTAGTAAAAATATATAATAACACATTGAAAGGGATATTTTGTCCTCACCCAAAGGATGCCATCATTATTAAAAACTGTTTATAAGTTGAGGGTTAGAGTGAACTTAAACTTAATATGTTTGTAATATTTACTCATTGCTGTGTTTGTATGTAATTTGAATTTTTTCATGTAGCTTTAAGCTTTAACAATTTTTCAGTCATATCTCTATGATGTCTGCAGCGTGGCAGTTTATAGTGATATCTAGCACTAGGGCATCATGCTGCAGACATGCAGCATTATGTCCCACCCAGTCACATTATCCTGACATCAGGCTGACCAGTCCTAACACTGAGATCTTAATGCTGGGTCCCACCTATTTTATTATCAGTCTTACATTGGATAACTGTGTAAAAGAGAATGAGGTTGTTTCCTTTGTTACATTACCAGACTGAAAACAAGCAGCCAAATATGCACATGTGTTATAACTGATGATATATATATATATATATATATATATATATATATATATATATACACTCCATTGGCATATGATAAAAGTAATTCATGTAATTCCTTTTTTTATAAGATAAATTAAAGATGATAGCTTCATTGCAATCAAAAGGTAAAAAAAAATTACCTCTTTTTTTATTTTTATCTCACCAAATATGTAATATAGTATACATGTGTGTGTATATATATATATATATATATATATATATATATATATATATATATATATATATATATGTGTGTGTGCATGTATGTTCTTCTATTTGTAAACATTGGTATTTCCAGCTGTAGGTTTTTTGTTTGTTTGATTAGGATTTTTAACGTAGCTTTAAAAAAAATTCAGTCATATCACTACAATGTCTGCATTGAGGCAGTTTATAGTGATGTCTAGCACTGGGGCATCATGCCACAGACATGTAACATGATATCCCACCCAGTCACATTATCCTATCATGTTGATGCAGTGACATGACTAGTATGTCATTTTTAAAAGCCTTTTGTCCGGGGGACAAGGATCTTAAAAAAATACACCTTTGAACAAACCTTAACATTCAACCCTGAACTGTATAATGTTAGTTGGAACTTTTATAATTTGATAAAACTGACATGGTCTTTAGTTTGATTAAAATAATTTCCACTGCCCTGCATGAAGATTTGATGGTGACCTCTTCGGGGTCATGTTCTGGGGACCTGTTTTGTTTCCATAATTGCTAATTTTTATCAGCCAATTAGATGAAGGCATATATCTTGCATTTAGGAGACTGTGCATCATGGCTGAAGAGCAGGGTCTGCTGAATGATTTGAATCACTTTTATTTTTTGAATGCTGCATTTCCATTATGTAAATCAAAGGTCACCAGAACATGCCCCTTAAGTGGTTGGGGTCAGCTCTTTATGATGGACAATGGATTTTAATCTGTGTGATTTTTCTTTGTCTAGATATGTATGTTCATGATATCCAGAGCGGCATCACTGTGAGTGATAAAGAACCAATTGTGCTGCGAGAGTTAGCAGCTACTGCTTATGTTGATGGACAGAATCTGCTGGGGCCAGTTGTTGGAAATTTCTGTATGAAGCTAGCCATTCAGAAAGCTAAACAAGTTGGTGTAGGCTGGGTCGTAGCTAAAGGTCAGTACTTTGTGAGGAAATGGAAGTATGCCATGCCTTGAGTTGTGAATAATTTATCAAATTCTATTCAGTATGAAGTATCTACATGAGATTTTTGGTGTGGAGTAATGATGTCTACAATCAGCTACATGTATAAAAAAATATATATATACACCTGCTTAAGAATTTTTTTGTTTACTAGCTGAGAGAAATTTTGCATTTAAATAATGCATGTAGATAAACATTTAACTTTTGTCCAGACTCAGTAATTGTTTCAATGACCTAGAATTTTTGGGTTTTGCATCAAATATTTGTTTTGAAGACCTATGCCAGGCTTTCATTTTTCAATTAGGACAACTTCAATTAAATTACCTAGGAATAAATAAACGATACATACATAGTATCCATATTAATAACAAAATAGCAAGGATGTTAATTAGTAAACAACGTGATGTTTGCAGACTTTACAACCATGGCTCTGTCTCACTCCCTAAGTATGAAACACATAGTTCTGTAATAATGATAAATAAAGACCATACCTTGCATTTGTATCATGTTGCATCGTTGAGATGACTATTAGATGAAGTGTAACAAGAATTTGTTCAGCTATGTTGCATATTCCACAAAATCTGCAACTCATTAACATGTTGTAAACATGAAACTTATTGTAAAGTTTGTTTGCATATTTTTAAATGCACATGAATAGCTTTGCAAAACTTGTCTCTCCAAATTTACTGAAATCTCACAGATTTGTTCATTCACAGTTAAATCACACAGATTTTGTCTATGCTCAGACTGGTACAAAGATTTCAAATTTTGTTCACTTGACTGTCTGAAAGTAAAAAAAGTTGAATTTGCATTATTTTTATGCATACTAATTTTTGGGAGATGTCATGGATGCCAACTACAATTTGAATTACTGGATGTGCAATCATTCTTCTCTGCAAACAAATGCAGTATTAATGAAATGTTACCACAACCATGAAATTTGACACCCATGAAAATGGCCAAATTCACATTATCACAGGAATGGTGAACTTTCACATTTCCAAATACATGTAAATTGCGAAAGGTTATTACTCGTACAATTTTTTTAAAAACATCAGAAACGTGTCATGTACAGTTGCTATAAATAGAAAACAAGGAAACCGTCTGACAAAACCAAATGGTCCCACACATTGAAAATATGGATAAATGCACAGGAACTAATAATCATGTGACATGAGCCTTGAAATGTACTCCTTATTGTGTCTCACTTCCTTCTGACTTTGTCATATATAACCTTTGATCAGAACTTGGAAACATGGTTTTGACTTTTTGTTTTTTTATATGAACTAAATGGGTACAGTAGAGCTAATTTTATTACCAAGGTAATTATGAATGGGCGAATAGTCAGGTATCTGTTGACACCTTTTATCTTTGTCTATGTTGTTTGTTCTACTGATTATTCCTAACAAACTGCACAGAACCAGATCTGCTGGTGCATTATACATCTTGTTCTTAACAAATCATTGGCAACTCTTGACATAGTTTTGGTAATAGAATTTTGTTGTGCACAGAGAAAACAGTTTATAATATAAACCTCATTTGGAACTTTTTATTTTTGAAAATCTGATTATATTTATTAGGATATCAGTTTCTCAGTAATTTTTCTTTTTCTTTTTAGGTTCAAATCATTATGGGATAGCAGGAGGGTATGCCATGCAAGCTTTGAAGGAAGGCCTACTTGTATGCACTATGAAATATTTTAAATTATTTACCATATTTATTCAATGAAAAAGCCATTTTTACTTATAGAATTTTTGTTTACCACACATTGCTTTTTTTATAATAGGTCCAATACCTGATCAATAACAAATTTATTTGGCTATTTACCAGGTCTTGTCATATAGAACTAATGAATGCTATATTTATCTGTATGATTTTTTCCCATTAATTGTGGAGAATCACCATTACACATTTGACACACCTTCACAAACTTGCACAGAGATTCATACTGTCACAACTTCCATTGACACCAATGGTATCCTATTTATACTTCCACACTAGAAAATCCTTTTATGGTTTACTCATTGATGCATCTTTAACTTTTGAAATTTTGAAATTGTGATTTAGAATATATATATATATATATAAATATAAATATATATATATATATATATATATATATATATATATATATATATATATATATATATATATATATATATATATATATATATATATATATATATATATATATATATATATATATATATATATATATATATATATATATAAATATATATATATATATATATATATATATATATATAAATAAATATATATATATATATATATATATATATATATATATATATATATATATATATATATATATATATATATATATATATATATCAGTAACATTTACTGAGAAAAGCAGCCTCGGTTATCTGAACTCGTATCATCTCAGGAAAAGCTATAATCGGGTGTAATATAATGGTGTCTCTTATATCGATGTTCATTTTTCTGTGAAAGTTGCTTTGTTGTGCTTGAAAAAATGTAGCTACTTTATGGAGTTGGATGTTCAAATACATTTGACTATTTTATCATTTGGGTAGATAAACTATACTTGACCTGGGTTTTTATTACTCATATGATTTTAATTGTACCTAATTATAATTGCAAATTTATTATGTTTGCATATTTTGCAATGTTTTCCAAACATTTATTCAAAATGGCTGGGAAAATGAATATCACCTAGATGTGCAGATTAGATATGATAATCTAACCCTTAGGGAATAAAATTTGCATCAGGGACTTGGCAAGTCACGTTGATTACATAAATCGTACATGAACCATCACAGGGTTAGAAATCTATGCACAGTGTGACTTAATTTAAAATAATGTTTATGAATAGTGTATATTCTTTCTTTGCATGAACTATTTGTAAGAAATTAGCATATTTTGAAAAAGTCGATTATTATTTTTTAAGGGTATGTCATTTACCAACACTTCACCATTGCAAGTTCCAACACGAGCCAGGAAGGTTTGTACATGTTTTCTTTCATTTCAGTAACTTAAGATCATTTAAATGTATTGTGGACCCTGAAATGTGTCATTTTTTCTAAAATGTTGATTTTGCTCATTCTGTATTTCATTTGCAATCAGCTATCATCATATTGTTTGGGGGTTTATTATCTCTGATTTGCTTTCAGTTTTTGAATACATGGTTTTGATTTATTCATTTGGAATGCTTTTACCAAAGTAATGATTTCTTTTTTTGATAGTATTTAAATGGAGAGAACTGCTGTTTTGATATCTTTTCTCATTAAAAATGTGCATTAAATGAAATAAAAAACTCATACCATTCCAAACTCAGTATTGACTTTACAAGATATAACTACAACTGCAGTAAAGGTAAAAGTAAAGTTATCAAGTATTTTTGAGCAATTTTTTTTATATATTTCATTCAAACTGTTAAGATACAACTACAGATTTCATCACATCAGTGGTGGTTTTTAAAACAATTTCATGGCTTGTAGAGAATTTGATCTCAGATTGTCTTGCCCAAGGGATTTCAACAGGAAGTTTGGGTCTAGCATGAAATGAAAGTAAATAAATTTTTAGTCAGTAGCAAGATTTGCATTCTCAGGTTCCTTAAAATTTGTCATTTCATTTCATTGAAGTTATTCTGAATTAAAGACAATGTCCACAAGGTCATGTAGATTTATTACCTCATCTCTTGGATAAAATATTAATTTTTCTAAAATTTAATTCTAATATAGTTGAATCAAAGTCTATTGGATTATGATTTTTGTAATTTAAATCTCATCTGCTGAATAAAATCCTTCTCAGCAAGGTCTAAGTTAAGATGATGACCAAATTGTGATTATTTTACAGAGTTATGGTGCTTGACCAATATCAGAATAGTGATGCATTCAGATTTGTTTTGAACACTCTAGCGTCCATGTGTATTTATCTTTAGCTAGAAAACTTTATCTTGGAAAAACTTAAGATGAATGTTATGATTTTAGATTTGGACCATATTCTACAAAGTTATGGCCTATGATGAAGTTTGTACATCTTATGGAAACTAGCATTTTAAATATTGTTTCTTCATTTTCAATGATGTTAGCTTTGAACCATTGTATTTAAATCTTAGATGGTATCAATTTCAAGAAAGATTTTAACATACTCTGGATTTTGACATACAACAGACTCTTTTGAATAACCACCTTTTTGCAAAAACTGTGTGATCATTCAAGACATCAACTACACTATAAATCGGTTTTATCAGAACAGGTGGTCTCATAGAAGTTGTCTTTCAATTCATTTTGCTTTTATTTACTGTTTATATCTATAGTTTGCAGTCCTTTTAGTGGGAGGCAGTAGTGGACATGACCATGTTATTTCATTGTATTGTTTGTGGTATAAAATGAGACACGCTGAGCACTTTATGCAACAGCAGATCTGGGTCTGCCGTTTGACTTGACATATAAGCAAGTTATTTGGTGTGACAGTTGTCTTAAAGTGAACAGATTTCATACAATTATACATGTTATGCAACATACTTGTTATAACATCTGTCAGTGAGTGCTTTCATGATCGATAGAAAACTCATTTTTTACATGTTCATCAGAAGTAATTGATAGAAAACTCAATTTTACATGTTCATCAGAAGTAATTGATAGAAAACCCGTTTTTACATGTTCATCAGTATTAATCGATAGAAAACTTGTTCTTACATGTTTATCAGAAGTAATCGATAGAAAACTTGTATTTACATGTTCATCAGAATTAATCAATAGAAAACTTGTATTTACATGTTCATCAGAATTAATCGATTGAAAACTTGTATTTACATGTTCATCAGAAGTAATCGATAGAAAACTTGTTTTTACATGTTCGTCAGAAGTAATCAATAGAAACTTGTTTTTACATGTTCATCAGAATTAATCGATTGAAAACTTGTATTTACATGTTTATCAGAATTAATCGATAGAAAACTTGTTCTTTCATGTTCATCAGAAGTAATCGATAGAATTTTTTTTTACATGTTCATCAGAAGTAATCGATAGCAGACTTGTATTTATATGTTCATCAGAAGTAATTGATTGAAAACTTGTATTTACATGTCCATCAGAATTAATCAATAGAAAAATTGTATTTATATGTTTATCAGAATTGACAGAAAACTTGTTCTTACATGTTTATCAGAAGTAATCGATAGAAAACTTGTAACATGTTCATCAGAATTAATCAATAGAAAACTTGTATTTACATGTTCATCAGAATTAATCGATTGAAAACTTCTATGTACATGTTCGTCAGAAGTAATCGATAGAAAACTTGTTTTTACATGTTCATCATAATTAATCGATAGAAAACTTGTATTTACATGTTCATCATAATTAATCGATAGAAACTTATTTACATGTTCATCAGAATTAATCGATTGAAAACTTGTATTTACATGTTCGTCAGAAGTAATTGATAGAAAACTCGTTTTTACATGTTCATCAGAATTAATCAATAGAAAACTTATATTTACATGTTCATCAGAAGTATTTGATTGAAAACTTGTATTTACATGTTCGTCAAAATTAATCAATAGAAAACTTGTATTTACATGTTTATCAGAATTAATCGATAGAAAACTTGTTCTTTCATGTTTATCAGAATTAATCGATAGAAAATTTGTTCTTTCATGTTCATCAGAAGTAATCGATAGAAAACATGTTCTTTCATGTTCATCAGAAGTAATCGATAGAAAACTTGTTCTTTCATGTTCATCAGAATTAATCGATAGAATATTTTTTTTACATGTTCATCAGAAGTAATTGATAGAAAACTTGTTCTTTCATGTTCATCAGAAGTAATCGATAGAAAACTTGTTCTTTCATGTTCATCAGAAGTAATCGATAGAAAACTTGTTCTTTCATGTTCATCAGAAGTAATCGATAGAATATTTTTTTTACATGTTCATCAGAAGTAATTGATAGCAGACTTGTATTTATATGTTCATCAGAAGTAATTGATTGAAAACTTGTATTTACATCTTTATCAGAAGTAATTGATAGCAATCTTGTATTTATATGTTCATCAGAAGTAATTGATTGAAAACTTGTATTTACATGTTCATCAGAATTAATCAATAGAAAACTTGTATTTATATGTTTATCAGAATTAATCGATAGAAAACTTGTTCTTACATGTTCATCAGAAGTAATCGATAGAAAACTTGTTTTTACATGTTCATCAGAAATAATCGATTGAAAACTTGTATTTACATGTTCATCAGAAGTAATCGATAGAAAACTTGTTTTTACATGTTTATTCCAAATGACTTTTGTGTTTGAGACAGCCAAATCTATGTGTTGACAATTTTGCAAATTTTTAAAATGTGACACTTTGTACAAAATTGCCTTTATTGTCTAACTATTATTATTCTAATCTGTGAAAGAGATACATGTAGTTTAGGAGCTTTATACAGATTTACAGTCTTCAAACCATGAACTTTAAGAGCTAATGACAAAGATCCACATGTTGAGGAAAGTGTATTCCTTGCATTGATAAATTAATTTAAGTAATCTATCTATATAATGCTATGTTAAACCACAGAAACAATACAAATGAAAATACCAGAGGTTCCCTAAGATTCATTTTTTTATGGAAGAAAATATATCCTTGTGGTATCTGTTTCTGAACCCTTAAGAAGAAATGGCAGAATAATTTGTAAACAAATGTAAATTTTAGTTAAAGTTCATTTACACTTTGAATCGTCATTACACTGGTACCAAAATTAAAAACTTAAAACTATTCATGGTTCAGGCATTTGTCCCATGACAATTTATTTATGAGTACCACCGCTCCAGTGGCCTATTGGTTAGAGCGTGCGCCATGGAAGCAGGAGGTCATGGGTTCTATCCCTTCCCAAATCATACCAAAGACTTACAAAAATGGTTCTAAGAGCTGCCTCACTTGGTGCTCAGCATTAAGAGGTTAGTGTTAGGACTGGTCAGCCTGGTTTCAGGGTAATGTGACTGGGTGAGACATCATGCTACTTGTCTGCAGCATGATGCTCAGTGCTAGACATCACTATAAATGCCTCACTGCAGACATCGAAGCGATATGACTGAAATTTTTTTAAAGCTATGTTAAAAATCTTAATCAAACAATCAAACAAATTTATGAGTACAACGTTTTGCTTTCCTTGTTTATGGCATCATCTGTTTAAGAGCAGTTGCTTAAATCACCACTCTTAAGCCACTGAAGAGATGAAAAAAGAAATATATGATCATAATAATTGGCAAAAATGGTGAATATAACGACATACGATTTTAATATGAATCAATATTTTCTTCACCTTACTATCTAAGTATGTTTTTGTAAGCTTTTTGGTCATAACAATGATGCAGTTTTCTACCATGTTTTATGTCATTATAGTATAATGTGTATACTTGCAGGATTTAGAAAAGCTCAAATCATTTTCTTTACTTGTAGCAGTGTGTGATATAAATATAAATCCAAAATATATGATGCTCTGAAACTGAGGTCATTACAATATTTAGATTATAAACACATCTATTGTAATAAATAATTATTATTATTAATAAAAACATCAGTTTTTGATGCAAGACGTATTTAATAATTGAATGTCTGATTTAGATAAATTTGGTATATCCCACTTTTCTGTCCACCAGGCAGTTTTAGGGACTAATCCATTGAGTCTGGCTGCCCCAGCAGGTGATGGAGATAGTTTTGTGCTAGATATGGCAACATCAACCGCTGCACTGGGAAAGGTAACATTGATCTAACATTATCTTTCTGACTCTCTTTGCTGTCATCATCACCATCATCATCACCAGTTTTATATTTATCACTCTCAGAATGCACTTTTTAACAACAATGCAACTTTGTAACATAGTTTGAGGAATGATGGATGGGCATCAGCTTCTCCTTGTTAGCTCTTATTGAATTTCGGTCAAATTAGTTTAAAGCTAAATATTTAATGACTTTGATAAGCAGTAGTACATTCATCTGTCTTTGAAGAATTTGGTTTTCACAAGAGTACTTTACTGGGAATTAATATATTTTAATCTGGTTTGGAATGTAGTTTTATATTGGTTTTCATTAGGACTTCAGTTTCTGGCCATATTATGTAATCATTTAGTGGAGTTGTGCCCCCTGATTAGTGATCTCTGACTTGTCTTCACACCATAATTATATCAAGGTTTCTTGGATTTCAACAATATTTGGTTTTACGCATTACATCGAAGAGTTTTTGAAAAAGTCAGATTTCCATCTTTCCACAGCATTTTTTTACATGTACCTCCATGTTTGCCAATTCTCCTGACCTTCATTTCTACTACATAGCTTAACCAAGGTTTGTTGAATTGTAATAAGATTTTGACATGTAGTTTTATGTTCAAGAGACCTTGAATGAGTTTAAATTTAACAGTCTATGATGTCGTTTATGGGAGTTATGCCCCCTTATGAGTTTTCTTTCTAACTTGTTCTTACATCTTAACTTTACCAATAATTGTTAAGCTTCCACTAAATTTGTTAATGGATTTTTTGTTGATAACACTTTGAATGAGTTTGATTTTCAGCATTGCAGAGTTTCACGGACATGAGTTGTTCTCCCTGATTGCCTGTCCAACTGATTTTGGTTTCCATGGTATTAGTGTCCCAAGGATTATTGGGTTTTAATCAATGGGGCTTTATTATCATGTTATTAAACAAATTAAATTTTCAGCATTTCACTGCATCATGGGAGTTATTACCCAGATTGTTCATTGACCTGACTTTGGTTCTTACAGCATTATTGTACAAAGGTTTGCTGGATTTAACCGAATTAAGCATGCTGATTTATAATGATGAGACCTTGCACTAGTCCAGTTTCCAATAATCCATATTTTCAATTCAGCTATAGTCCCAGATTGACCATTCTTCTTTTTTTTTTCTAGCGTAACTATATTAATGATGAATTTTGGATTTTTATCAAAAGTTATCATGCATCTTTACATTGATGAGACTGTTTTCTGATGTTGCACATCCTGATTGAGAGGAGTAGTATCCCCTGATTTTCAGTTCCCTCAGACTTTGCACTTGCAATGCAAGGACCTACATTTAAGGCCCAGCATAGCACTACTGTTACAGCACTATCTTAATGCAAAATGCTCAGCATATGGTTTCGAACACTACCCTTTATGGTTTTGTCAGACTGTTAGCAAAATTAAATGTGGATACATAAATATCTGCATAATATCATAAACGAGTTTGATTATTTGCATTGCAGTATTAGAGTTACATCCCATGAAAGCATGGAAACCATGATACTTTATTGTTGGAAGGAGACTGTCTTATCTCTACTGGTTAAAGTTTAGAAGGGTTTATGGGATGGCCTTTTATTCATTGTCTGTCAATTTATAAGTTTGTTATTTCTATTCCCAACTTAGAGGTTTGCCATGAAACTATACACACACATACATTCATCCCAAGCTCTATTTGGTCCAAAATGAAAATGTCACTTGGACATCCATTATGGGCAACAATTGTGGATATCTTGAAAATCATGTTAGCATTACTCCTCCTGAATATTTGGTCATTTGAACATGTGGATTTTCACCAAAAGACTTTTTACAATGTTAGTTTGGTCTTAACAAAAACCAGTTTGGCCACCAAAATTTTTGTTAAACCTTGGGAATATCAAATATTTTCAACACAAATAGGAAACACTTTTATTACAGCTTCCTGGAAATGGAGTTCATTTTGTAGAGTATGAATCCCTTCAGGTGACTGTTGATTTATTAAGTAGGTTTATATACTCATATGCATCATAAATTGGGTTGCTGCAACCCGAACAGCTGATTTTCTCTTCACCATATTTAATATCCAAATAGGTTTGAATGTAAGGCTCCTTTCCATGGTATGTATGCTGCTATTAGATTCTGAAGAAGTACATGCTTTAATAAGATTTCTGCAGTTTGCATTCATGATTTCATCTGAAACATTACAAGAAATAAGAAAACCAGAAATCATAGCAGAAGAATGGTCTTTCTCATTTGTATTTCTTGAAAAGCATTTAACCCTTAAAGTGTGTATCGCGACTCCAGTCGTGCTGTTGTTTTTGGTCCTGTAGTGCGTGTCGCGACTATAGTCTCTTTCGAGGTGAGCAACACTGATGGCATTTTATAACTTCATCTTGCCATAAATGCCTGTAAAACTATATTTGATTGGTTTAAAAAGGCCCGGGAAAGGCCCGGAACGGCATTCTGTAGTACTTTACTATATTATTAACGATGTAATTTTACAAATGCTCGCTTCTAATCACATGGTACTAGTGCAAAACTAAAATGGCCGACGCTGAATACGAAGGTGATTTCTTGCAAAAAATATTTGCGTCTGATAGTGATGCTAATAGTGATTTTGAATAATTTAAGAAAAATGACATTATTGGAGCAAGCGAGGTATTGATCGAAATACACATGAATGATTTTGAGCCAGTAATTTACGTCGGATGTACATGCTCGCTTGACGTGACAAGATTTCGCGCCTGTCAACCCCCATTCACTGGTAATTCAAAATTAAAAGTCGAGATGGTGAATAATGAACAATCGGACTATTGAAGACTTTTTCTTAGATGACGAGCTATTGCATCTGATAGTAGATCAAACAAATCGTAATGCAGATCAGAGAGTTCATGGGCCAGACTTGAAGGAAAAAAAGTCGCATGAAGAAATGGCGGCCTGTCACACCTGAGCATCTAAAACGTTTTCGCATCGATTAAAACAATGGGTTTGGTACATATGTCTGTTCCCGATTCCTAATGGGCTATTGATGATGCGATATCAACCGCATACTTCAGGGAAAAAAGTAAGAATGGGATATATTTCAAGCTATTCCAATCAATTTGCACCTGTCAGACAATGAGAACAATTAAGGTGACTCTTCACACAAAATCAACCCAATGTTTGAACAAAAATAAAGCCTTTGCTGAGGTTTAATCACCAGATATGGACCTCGGTTTGATGATATTATAATAAATAACAGGTGATAGTTTTTCATGAACATTAATTGCTGACTGGAGGGTTTAAACTTACCTGTGACATTCATGGAGTGGATTTTTGCAAAACTGTCACCCTTCCTTTATCTGTGATTTTCACAATTTATATATAACATTGTGACAGACATAACATGTGCATGGTTGGACTACTAAAGAATATAACATTTCTTGGATATATTTGAACTTTTCCATAAAAAAACAAACAAAATTATTGATGAAATACAATTTTAACTTGTCATTTTACCTGTATTTACACCTGTACCTGCAAATATGTTAAACCTACACATGTGTCTTGATGCCAATCTTAAAGTATAGACTCGCGCCATCATTTTTCATATAGGGTTTGTCTATCAATTGTGTATATTTAATGAAATACATGTAATTTAAAGACTATGGAGTTTTCTTCTTTTCTCTCCTGAAACAATTCAGCACTGAGGGACCTTTTACTGCAAAACAATTCAGCACTTTAAGGGTTAATGTTTATTCATTATTTCATCTAAAACATTATGACATGAAAGTTAGACATGTGTGTGTCCTTGGTGTGTCCTTGGAAAAAATAGCTCAGTTCCCATTTAATTGGCATGATTTAGCCAGTAGGTTGTTAAAAGTGCCAAAAAGTGGGATTTGTTTCAGGTAATACATCTGTACGTTTTATTTGCTGCCTTAGGTGTCCTTGAGAAAGGCACTTAGTTCATATGATTTAATTAATAATGTGTTAAATGAGCTGTTAGAACCAACAAACCCCAAAACAAGCAAAACTAAACACAAAGTAAAAAATATGTTTGTTGTTTTAATTATAAATAATATTATCTTTGTCTTTCATGTGAATGGTGAGACATGAATCATTATTCCAACATTGGTAGAGGCAACATTAAGATAACATTTTTGTGTTAAAGTTTTATGAAAGTTATTTATATTGCATGTCAGTTTTTAGATATGCATGCCTAAAAGAAGCATCCTTTGATGTTGGTTTCCAGTTTCATGTTGGTGACATGAACATTAAGGTTCTGAATTTTTGAAATTCGTATCTTATCCAATAATTGCCATCTATAGTAGAAACTTATAATTAATATTACATTGTTTCCCTGCTGTGATCGGGTTTCCATTCTTCGCTGCCTCAGCACTAAGCTTTGTTGTCACCATGACAATGCAGAAAACATGTAGTGGAACTCTGGTTTTACCTCACATACTTTAAATTTATTGTTTAAGATTTTCCAGCAACTTGTATTATTCAATTAGTATGATGGGGGTTGTAATGTGAGCGTGTTGTTGATGTAAAAACAAAAGTTTGGTTTGGTGTTTTATTGCTAAGACAGTTTGAGGAAAGTGCTTTGACCAGGGTCCATTGCTTCTCTGTACTGTCATCCTGTGTCAGAAACCTCACAATTTTATAATTTACCCCAAGTTCTGTCACCAAAGTATTGTTTTAACTCACTCTGACCCCATTTTGACATGTAGGTGATTTTGGACTCTAAATCTTGTACTCTTGTGGGAAACACTTGGGGCACACCGTGATAACATTTTCTGGCTAAACTGTTGGAACGATTCAAACCTGCACACCTTGGTGTATTAGTCCACCAATCTAACTACTGAGTTACTATGACTTCTGCCTCCATTAATTGCCTTTTACAACTTGCAGGAGGGCACATACAGCCTTTCTACAACCTTAAGCTTGAATAGGGGTGCAAAACAGAAACTGGAAAATACTGCAAACCTCAAATGAGTAACAACTAAACCCTTTCAAATTCAAAGTAAATGTGTTTCTGCAATGCAGTTCCTGTAATTTCAGATAGAACTTCATGACAGAAAGCAAATTCCAATACCAGATGGCTGGGGTGTGGATAGTAATGGAAAGGTACAAATTCTTTCTTAGAAATTGTTTTCCCTTCTGCTTTCAGCACTAAATTTGCATGTTACATTCAAGTACACAAAATTTGTTGCACTGAGCTTAAATTTGTGACCTCTTGATTTACATGCAACAAAACATCATTTAATGTAGTTATTTTGCAAATTTTGATGTAATGCTATCATTAAAATTTCATGGTAGAATCATTAACCCTTTGCTTCCCATATGAAAATCTAACCCTCATACCTGTTCACAACATCATACACTTTCTTCACATAAAAAACAACATGGCAAAGTCATCCTAAAAAAATTATATTCTTGCATTGCTGGAATAGCCTCAAAATAACCTAATCATTTCAACCACAAGTTAGCATTTGTTATCAATGCCAGATTACCATAAGTTATTATTTGTTATCATTCTGATGAAGAAGTTGCTTTGTTTTAAACATCAATATGTAAATACCAATATGTATGTAATCAGCTTAATTGGTGACATTATTTTTGAAAATATTTAAAACTTTTCACTGCTGTGTTTGCATTAAAATCATAAGTCACAAGTGAAACTGACAAGAGGCAGAAATGTATTAATGGCAGACATCGCAGTATCTAGACAGTGTCTGTTCATTAGATAGGCCGTAATTTTAATTCATTTGACAGATACATAAAGGAATATATAAACTTTATAAGAAACATGATATAAACTTAAACTTAAAAATTGAAAAAATTTAGCTATTTAAAAAATAATAGTCCAAAATAGATTACACAATGCAACGTTGGATAAATCAATGTGGTATATAAGATCAAGGTTGTTTTCTTTTATGACAAAACAATATCTAACAAATAAAAAATAATATTTCCAGTACATACTAATAATTACAACCAATAATTATCAATACTTTTTTAAACATAATTAAAACGTGTCTTCATTTTAAGAAAATCCGTTTCTAAAAATAGATGCACCCATATGGCATGTGTGGCACCATCTTGTTCTTGGTCGTAATGTGATTCAGTTGAAAATAGGACTATATCATGCAAGGATAGACATTAATGATTCATTTCATCATCGAAAAAAAAAATTGATGTTATTATATCTTTGGATCTTAAAATTATTCGTACTTTACGTGTTACTACTATTCTAGATTTTCAAGTGTGATTCATTCACCTTCACAAAAACATATTTTATCAAGTTATTCATTCACATGGCCTGCTTTCCATACATGGGCTTATGTTTCATTTCATTGAAGAGCTGATCTTGAATATAAATATCAACTGTTGTTCTCCGACTTTTGTGTTGAGGAATAAAACAAACAAACATAATAAGAAAAAAATATCTACAATTTTATTGGAGCACATTACAGTTACTCCTCAAAATGAAGTTGCTTTAATGAAACAGGCTGTTTCATTCTATGCAGCTTAGATGGATATTGCAAATGGCACAGCCAAATTTGGTTTCTTTACGTCTCTTAGTTCATATGTATTTCTTGATCTCTTTGTTTTGGAACAAGAACAGTTAGAATTTTTTCATTTGTCTTCTTCTACTTCTACAATGTCCGTTGTTCTTGAACAAACATCCATCACATGATCACCAGTCAACCTGTTTATGCTATGATGTACCCTTATTAATTGCTTTAAATGACCACTCCTTGGCTCTCCATGCTACATTTTGTGCTCAAGACTAAATGAACTGGGACTACATTCATCGTTACTTAAATTGAAAAAAAGTAACATTGTTTCAAAGCTGGCTGGCATAGAACAGGAAGAAGAATTCCAGTTCTCTCCATTTCCGGCTAAAGAATTTTAAAATTCAGCCATTAATTTAGATAACCTGGTGAAAATTCGTATAAAATCACCAACCATTGTGTAAACTATCTCAAAGATACCACTGCATATTGCATTATTCAAAGCCCACTCATTAGGACCACTGGAAAAGCGCACAGAAATAGTTAATTTTATCAACAATCAGAATATTGACGTATTCTTCCTGACAGAAACATGGCTAAAAACATTAGGTAATGAGCCCAAGTGATCTAACACCCACCGGTTACTCCATCAAGTCGTTCCTCTGACACTCTCTTGGAGGTGGAATTACCATCATCACAAAGAATTCCATGATAAAATGTTTTAAACACAACACTACCTTCAGTTTCTGCCACACATCGTTTGAACTAGTTCAGACAATACTCACACTGGAACAAAGGTCAGTCCATTTTTTCTGCCTCTACTGCCCTCCTTTTAGTAGAAAAACAAGCTGAGTAAGTCTCACTTTTTAGAGCAGTTTTTTTATCTCCTGCAGTATGAAAATTCAAATGGTGGCAACATGATTATTCTTGGAGACTTTCAATTTGAGTGTCCTGGAAACTCATATACATCAAAACTCCTAGATTCCATTCATGTTTTCAACCTTAAAGTCAGTTAACCAACCCACCCATAAACATGGTCACATTTTAGACTGGATTCTTCATAGACCTGATGATAATATTCCACGTTCCATCCTTGTATCCCATGAACTTGCATCAGATCACCTTTGTATTATCTGGACATATCAGTCAATAACCCTCCACCTTTTTTGCTACATAGAGAAACCTCCATATGATAAATAGAACCAAACTAATGCATGACATCCAAGCAAATCTAACAACTTGTTTACCTCCTACAGCAGAATGACTCGATAACTGCCTGTGTTTATTGCTTGAAAAATATGCCAAAGCACCAAGTGTAGAGTATCAGTTCAAAAGCATTCTCAGTGATATAGTAATGTTAGGGACCAGCTTCGCACTGCTAAAAGAGATTGATATAAAGCGGAGAGACTTTGGCTTTCCACTAGACTCATTATTCATAAACAAATCTATGAAGCCGCTAAAAAGAACGCCACAAACATAGTCCATTTAGCCAAATTATCTCACTACAGTACTAAGATCATGGAGAGTTCCAGCTGCAAAGAGCTCTTCGAGATAACTAACAAAACTAATGTCAAGGAACAAATGTACAGCACTTCCAACTTCAATTGACTCGTCATCACCATACAGTTATGATACAGAATTTCAGCATTTGAACCTGTCTCTAAGGATTTAGTACGAACAGTCATGATGAAGAGTGCACCAAAGTCAAGTGAACTTTATCTGATTCCAACATCACTGCAGCTTGAGTGCTTAGATTCAATATTGCCTTCACTAACTGATGTTTTTATAACCTCTCTCTCATCTGGGGAATTCCCATCATTTTTCAAAACTGCCATTGTAAAGCCTCTGCTGAAGAAACCAACATACAACCATAATGATTTAAAGAACTACCACCCAGTTTCTAATCTCCCATTCATATAGAAAATCTTAGAAAGAGTTGTTCTTACCCAACTTGTATCTTATTTCAATTCAAACAGTCTTTTTAGCAATGTGTTGTCTGCATATCGCCCTTGCCACAGTACAGAAACTACTCTTCTGAAAGTAGTTAATGACATTCTGTCTGCTTTGGATAGCAGAAAGAATACAGTCCTCACCCTCCTTGATTTGTCTGCAGCATTTGACACAATAGACCATGATATATTACTTCACAGTCTCTTGCATGTATTTGGCTTACACAATACAGCCTTACTGTGGTTCAAGTCCTAATTAGTCAACAGGACACAAATTGTATCTGCAAATTAAATACACTCCAGCCCAGTTGATCTATGTTGTGGTGTTCCACATGGGTCTGTTCTTGAACCTGTTCCTTTCATTCTATGCATTCAGCCACTCTCAAGTGTCATAGATCATCACCAATTGTCTCACCAATTGTACAATGATGACACCCAAATATTTATCAAGCCACTCAACTGAAGTTGATGCAACCATCCAAGGAGTAGAGAGGTGCATTTCTGATGTGAAATCATGGATGACATGAAACAAGCTGCAAATTAATGGACTATTGTAACTCAGCTCTGTCTGGTTTGTCACAATATCTACTCCAGAAACTTCAAAAGTTCAAAACCAAGCTGCTAGGAGCATCCTTAGAGTACCACAATCAGAGCACACCTCCCTGATGATCTGTACCATACATTGGCTATCCATTCGATCCAGAATCAAACACAAAATTTGTTCTCTGTGCTATGTTTCTTTCACGGACTCCAGTCCAACATATCTATCTGGCCTCACCCATGTGTACACACCAGCAAGATACTTATGCCCCTGTTCTGACAATCATATACTCATTATTCCCACCATCAAAACGGAATCATATGGACAACATTCTTTTGCATACCAGGGCCCAGCAACGTGGAATAAATTGCCCATTGAAATTAGACACAAAGTGATCCCTTCAAGAGTGCTCTTAAAACTCACCTTTTTTTACTAAAAGAAAAACTTAAAGACCTAATGATGTTTCCTACTTTAAATATTTTCAGTATTATTAATGTTTTTTGATTTCATGGTGTTTGTTTTTTGTAGTCTTATCATTAAAGATGTTGTAAAGCAATTAGACATTCTAAAGATTAGGTGCTATACAAAGTCCTCATAGTTTTACATGTAGAAAATCATCACTTTTTCATGCAGCATATCATATCACTCAGCATAGTTCAATTCATTATGTTTTTCCCAATATGAGATGCCAAACATACTTTTAGATTAAATTGTTGTTAGGATATCTTATTATCATGGGTGACCTTAAGGTAGGTGTAAAATATATGTTAAATTCAGAATACATTTTCAGGAAATGTTTCTGTGCAAAAATTATGTATAAGCACTCAGATATTTCCAGAGAATCAAATTAATCTTTAATAAGTTTTCTGGTTTTTTTTCTTGACCTAGTCAGCTTCTTTTTTCTTGTTTGGATTTTAATAATTGGAAAATATCCTGTACATAAATTTCACAATAGTTATATGTAGATGTTAAAACCAGCTATCATCCACCTTTTCCAGATGTCCAATGATCCCAAGCCAGTGTTAGATGGTGGGGGCCTAATGCCTTTGGGTGGTTCAGAAATTACTGGTAATGTGAGTTTTTGTACTGTATTTGTCCACATGTGAGTTGTCTCTGGTATCAAAATTTTATTGATATGATTTTTTTAATGATCAGATTATTATGAGGTAGCTAATACAATATTTGTTTTGTAGACTTTAAATACATTGCTAACACATCCAGTTGTTGTTTTCTTTACGGTTGAATTGTCAGAATGTTAAATGCAGTATGGATACTGTGATCACCTCACTAAAACAAAATAGTATAACAGAATTGGGATGCTGGTGGGCATTGAGCTGTCAAATAAAAATTTCAGAATGATTAATTAAGGTCAGTAACATTGATGTAAATAGCATGATTAAGTGTTTCAGGTCATGCTCACCTGGCATTTACCTAGAGTCTGACTTTTAGTATTGTTGAATTTAGGAGGTCAAGTGATATCACTAATGTTGATGTAATAAGGTAAGTATTCTTGGAGTAAAATAATTGACTATAACAAAATAAAATCTCTTTCAAATCCAGTACCAGATGATATTACATTCGAACAAGTTTCTGTGCAACCTCCATATCTGGCCCTCCCAGACAGAAATAATGTCATTCTTTCTGTATATTATTAAGAGAAGCATTTGCAGGTTAACACTCCTTGATAACTTTTAATTGGTCACCAGTATTTTGCTCAGGTGTAATGTTTTCAATTGGCTGTCAGACTGTAATGAGGTCCTACATAGAATCATTTAATATTAAACTTAAATTTCATCATCCATGTTTTATTTCTTTGTCATATACATTACCTGATAATATTACATCATGATAACTTTCTCTTCTACCTTTGAATCCAGTCATCCCATTAAGATTAAAAAGTGCTTTCTATCAAGTAAAGTCTTTGAAGGGAAGCAACTCTTACAGGTTAACTCCCCTTCCTTCCCAATATGTCGAAACTATTATACTTTTTTATACCTTTATTTTCCTTTTATAGTATTCTATTTATTGCTGTCTTCATATAATGCCCTCCATTGAATCCATTTACTCCTATACTTTAATTTCATATGGATGGATAGCTTGTAATTTTAGTGGAATAGTTATGCTATTTTGTATGGAATGAATTACAGTGAATTTGTAATCTTGCAATTTTCATAATGTTCATTATTGTCGTGTGAGATTTTGATCTGTAACACCAGTTTCATTGAAGAAATCTTCAAGCACTGTACTTATCAAGTATTGTACTTCTAGGTTTGTTTTGATTATGTAGTTTACATTATATGTGTGTGTGCGTGCATGTGTGTGTGTGTGTTGTGTGTTCCTACCAATGATAGAGGTTACAATCAAGTGCAAGAATCATAATGATTTAAGATTTATGTTGAATATGCAGGATACATACAGTTGCTCTTTCACATGCGCTTGGTTACAAATGCCTGTTGCAGCATTGTGAAAAGGCAGCTCAAGGACCGCAAGAATTTTAACAGACACATCATGTCTGAATCATTGAATCCACCCCCTATGCCTAGATAGATGATCCATACCAATATGGTTTAGATAGATGATGCATACCAATATGGTATAGACAGATGATCCATACCAATATGGTATAGACAGATGATCCATACCAATATGGTTTAGATAGATGATGCATACCAATATGGTATAGACAGATGATCCATACCAATATGGTTTAGATAGATGATGCATACCAATATGGTATAGACAGATGATCCATACCAATATGGTATAGACAGCTGATCCATACCAATATGGTATAGACAGATGATCCATACCAATATGGTATAGACAGATGATCCATACCAATATGGTATAGACAGATGATCCATACCAATATGGTATAGACAGATGATCCATATCAATATGGTATAGACAGATGATCCATACCAATATGGTATAGACATGTCGATCTGAACTACATGCAGTTCCATTCCATCAGTTCAGCCATTCTAGTGACAAAAACAGGTTCCTTCTTAAGAATAGGTTGCTGTTGCTAGTTAGCCAACAGTAACTATTTGATCTGTTTGTTATCATGATGAATAGCAAAGCTGCTGGAACCCTGTGTTTACCCGCAGATGTTACCTGGACCTTGTGTGTACCATCAGATAATACCCGACATGCATGGACAATATATACATCAACAGGCAGGAATGCGAGATCTCAACCCACATATACTTCTACTGGGTGGGTGACACAAGTAGAGGTACATGGCTCAGTATTTCCTCCTTCTATGTATTTGAGACAGAAAAAACATGTTTTAATAAATGGTTTCTCAAATTATCCATACTTTATCAGATTACAAATAATTGCTCTCACTCCTCCCCCATAAAGCAAGTGTCATATATGGTTTCACTCAAATGAGACTATTACATCCAGGTATAATAGTGACCAACTATCAGGCAGAAAAAGGGAGTTACCCTGTAATAGTTGCTTCCCTTTCCATATATAATAAATAGTCATAAAGACATTTCAAATCTGAGTTTAGAAGATTAATATAATGTAATGTGATCAGATAAGTGTTATTGGAGAAACATAAATTACTAAGAAATTTGCTTTTTAACAGATCATTTGAATACTTTGTGATGGCTGATGGATTTCCAACATTATTTGTTTCTCCAGGAGGGTACAAAGGATATGGTCTAGCCATGCTGGTGGAAATCTTTTGTGGTATTTTGGGAGGAGCTTCTTATGGCCACAATGTTAGACGCTGGAAAAATACAGACAGAGTAGCAAACTTGGTAATTATTTGTTGTTTTTTTTCCGGGTGCAGATCTAAGCAGAACAACCCATTCAGATTTTCGTCTGTCAAAATTATTCAGCTTCAGGCAGAAGCTTGACAATCCAGTTTGTTATAGCTATTACTCTTCAACATCTTTGGGGTAAGAATAACCCAGCTGAGACAAAAATAATATTCCTGCTTGTCCATTAGTTTATAAAAGATAACCAAAAACAATTCTCTCTCACTTAACATTTTTTATATGTAAGAGACGTGTCAAAAATGTTATAGCAGGCAAACAGTATAACATAGAAACAACACAAATAAAATTCAGTTTTACCAGGCAGCATTATTTCATTGGCTTAAAACTTCAGTGAATACAGTGGAATTCTTCTGTAATGAAGTCAGAATTAACATTTTTATGAAACAGTTATATTATACAAGTTTGAAATTTGCCAGTCTCAGGTTTTTGTTTGTAATATTGATTGACTGTAAATGAAAGTAGTCCTTTTATAAAAGTATAAGCATAATGCAATGAATGTATCCTCATTTTGTAACTTTCCAAGTTAAACTATCCTCAGTTCTTATCCTTCCAAGTTAAACTGTCCTCATTTTATCCATCAAGTTAAACCATTCTCAATTCTTAACCTTCCAAGTTAAACCATCCTCAGTTCTTAATCTCCACAGTTAGGCATGTTACCAATGCTGACAGAGGCTTCAGTGCTGTTTTCTGCACTGAAACACATTTTTTTCTCATTACAGGGACAGTGTTTCATTGCCATTAATCCTGATGCATTTGCTCCAGGATTTGAAGTCAGAATGAAAGATCTTATCAACACTTGTCGGGAATTAGAAACGGTAGGAAATTATTACAATATTTTCAAATTGATCTGCATTTAGATTTTATTTTTCAGTTACCTAATGTTTGATGATCAACACTATTTCAGCAAATGTTAGCATATATCTGTGGTATTTGTCTCTGCTTTTATTTGCTTCAAACAGACTTATTAAAGAATACAAATTAATAAATTTTTCAGCAATAATTTTTTTTAATACTCCTTATGCCTTTGATAATTACATCCTCAAAGAAGATAACAACCTGAATAATTGATAATGACCCTGTGGTGGACAAGTTTTAATCAGCTGCCTTATCTGTCATAATTTAAAAATCGCTGGTTAAGCTTTTATTAGCAAAGGCATAATATGGTATCAAAATATTACAAATTTACTTACCATGGCAGATTCTATTTACAATACATAATATGGCAGATGTAATATTTAAATCTGTTTATTTTCTAAGTTACTATTTTTGTTTTCCACCTAAATATATACGTATAAATTTTCTTTGATTTTCTATTACCCGTAGAGATATAAGTAATGAAATTACTTAAAGAATCAATTATTTTTTAGGCTGAAGGATGTGACAAAGTTTTAGTTGCTGGTGACCCAGAAAGGCGACACATTGATATGTGCCAAAAACGAGGAGGAATACCATATCATCCAAATCAAATAAAATATGGGGTAGGTCTGCCAAAATCATTTCACAAATACACACAAGCTTTGCATCTAACACAATATAAATTATTTATTATATTTCTATAACATGGATGTCATTGATTTCTCAGTGACACGAAAACAAGAACCAGTAAAACATCATCCAGCAATACCGAATTCTATCAGAGCAATTATCAAAGGTCCATCTGTATCTGGTAAGACACAATTATTACTTAATTTGATAATGAGATTTCTCAAATAGGATTAATTATATTTAGTAACACCATCTGTATATTTTCAACAATGCTACGATGTACTAGAAAATTTTAGCGAAAATGCTATACTGTTGGATGAGGATGGATGTGATATTGATTTTATCACCAATATTGATGAAGCCCCGTCTGTAGATGATTTAGATGGTTTTGTTAATAATTTAGTTGTTTATGTTGATATAATGCTGGACAAACAAACAATCCAGCAAGAATATTTTTTGGAGGAATGCCTAAAAATACTGATATCATTTATGTTACTCAGATATACACAAATGCATAAAGTAATCAGAGATAACTACAATATTTTAGCTGTATTTAATGGAGTCGATACACATACTTTAAAAAATATTCATTAGACTTGGTGTTCAGGAGATATGGATATACTTAAGTTTAAAAACTTCTTTTCACATGTGCAAGCTACCCCACACAGATTTATAATGATAAATTGTCATGACTCTCGATAATGATATCTTGTGGATCTTTATAAAAGTTTTGGTTAAGAAATAGCAACTAGTCTGATAATGAATACTCACACTACACAGCAGCAGAGAGGGTGCGACCTCAATTAGATAAACTCTTGGTCATTTGAGGCTTTGGTTTGGTGTTATATATATATATATATATATATATATATATATATATATATATATATATATATATATATATATATATATATATATATATATATATATATATATATATTAATGTTCATAGGAAGCTTTAGTTTTCAAAAAATTATGTTCCAGCAAAAGGTCTGTTCACCTTCTCTGCTGTGTATTGCAACATTATTGCCATCTTGAGTACTGTGATGTCACCTAACCTGTTCCATTCTTATTGTCCATAAACAGTTCCAACCTTTCATTTGTCTGTATAAATTTTGTCTGTGTAGTGTCCCATTTGGGTCTGTAATGTATTTTCCCATTCTCTGTATAGTATCCCCCTTCACTACTTAATAGTGCATACCGTTGTCAGTCAAAGCCATCACAGTTCATAGTATTATCAGTCAAATCAGTCACAGTGCATACTCTGCCTGGTCAAATCTGTCAGAGTGTATACCATTCCTGGTCAAATCAGTCATAGTTATACTGTTCCTGTTCAGTCAGTCATAGTGCATACTCTTCCTGTTCAAATCATAGTGCATACCATTCAGGGTCAAATCAGTCATAGTGTATACCATTCAGGGTCAAATCAGTCATAGTATATTGCATTCCTGGTCAAATCAGTCATTGTACATACCATTCAGGGTCAAATCAGCCATTGTGCATACCATTCAGGGTCAAATCAGTCATAGTGCATACCATTCAGGGTCAAATTAGTCATAGTGCATACCATTCAGGGTCAAATCAGTCATAGTGCATACCATTCAGGGTCAAATCAGCCATTGTGCATACCATTCAGGGTCAAATCAGTCATAGTGCATACCATTCAGGGTCAAATCAGTCATTGTGCATACTCTTCCTTGTCAAATTATAGTGCATACCATTAACAGGCATATTATAGTCCATACTATTCCAGGTCAAATACATCATAGTGCAAATAGTTGGTTACCAATTGTATGGAATAGTTACATTTCTTGGAGTTGTTTTCAAGTCACATGCATGATACTTGCATAACAAAAATGTATTGGATTGTCAGTAGGGTATTCATTTATATTTCTCTTTGCAGAGAGATTTAGCTGCTAAACTTACTGTTGAACCAATGAAGTTGTGCTGAAGTGGAAGAAGAGTTTTCAATTTATTACAGACTATTCTACCATCACCTTCATCAATGGAGTACACTTTATAAAAAATTTTATTCAGGGTGGCTCTCCTAACAGTATTAATGAATTTCATAGCAACCAAAATGAAAAGCCTTTTTTCAACTTTTTGTCCAGAATCATTATGACTGTTCAGTAGTAGCACCATCTTGTCCAGCTAAGTCACTCAAAGTAGAAATGCATTTAAATATGTAACTCCATTTTCTGCTGCATAAGATATTTTAAGATGTACTGACTTAAACTTTTCAATATCCCAGTTCATTTTAAATTTCATTCATATAGTAAAGCTAAATATATTATAGTGTAAAAACTGGGTGTGGGTATGTAATAAATACAAAGTCACATTTATGTTTTGTACTCATTTGATGTGGCATTGGAATTTGTCACTGCCTGATGGCCTCGACGTATCTCAATGCATTCAAAACTCACTCTTTCTTCTAACTCAGAACAAAACATGTATGCAGTTTTATGTATTATTATTTCACAATATAATATTTGCAAAATTCTTGGTAATGTTTGTTGTTTTCTAGATGTCAATTTCAATGTCTTCCAGCATATACATGCATTATTTAGAAATTATTAACAGTATTTTCTTGTTGAATTTAGTAAAGCATAGATGATACCATTTTTGATCGCTTGAAAATCTGGCAACAATTGCTAGCCTTGTCTTTCAGAGAAATGAAAGTGTGTATGTGCATTGTAATTGCTTTAATAGATGGAGGCTTTAAACTAATGCAGATGATGTAAATATGACTGTATTAAATGTGATTCTTAATGTTCATAAGGGAATTAAAGTTGTGACCTGTCAATCTGAGGTTTACTAGGGGTGAGGAAGTGGGACTTGTTAGGGTGTGAGAAATGATTGTTGCTTTGCTTCATAGTGCTGTGTGAATTATCTGTAGGGAAATAATAAATTGCATAAATGAGCAGATGGATCTGTGTCTAATTTGTTTGCTTGGAATCACAAGGAGGGCAGTCAGCCTTGACCAGGTTCTGATATATCTTTTGCTTGAAGCCGAGTGTCTGCCAGAATGTTGGACTTGTGCTTCCGTATGATGAATTCAGGTAGCCCAGTGACTCTCAGAATGTTGGACCTGTACTTCCATAGGTTGAATTCAGGTAGCCCAGTGGCTGTCAGAATGGTGGACCTGTGCTTCCTTAGATTGAATTCAGGCAGCCTGGTGACTGCCAGAATGATGGACCTATGCTTCCACAGATTGAATTCAGGTAATTCAGTGACTTCTGGAATCATTGCTACCATATGTTGAATTCAGATATCACAGTGGCTACCAGAATCTTTGCAACCATATTTTCAATTCAGTTAGCCCAGCAGCTGCCAGAATGTTTCTTCTATGCTACCAAATGTTCAGTTGGTGTAGCCCAGCAGACTTCTACATTTTATCATGACCTGTTTTACTTTTTTAAAAAAACATACTAACTTAAAATATTGTATTGATTGCTGGATCAATCTGTTTTAAAGTTGGTCTTTATAGAAATATACGCATACTACTAAATACCTATGGATTGTAATCAGATAGAGACAAGCAACATTAGCACTGTTTGATACAGTACATTGTTTTTGTTTTGATTTTCAGTCTATATATATATATATATATATATATATATATATATATATATATATATATATATATAATGGTTTAAATTTATTGGATAATATATCAGAATTTTAGTATATATTTAATCACAATTGTTTCTTAATGTATGCTAAATGTATACTTTTTAAAATTATGAAACATATGTTTATGTGCAAATAGTTTTTGGAATTTTATGTTTTGACATGGACAATAAAAACAAAAATTTGTAAAACAATTTATTTGTCATTTTTATATATAGTAAAGGACTATTCATTACTAAAAAAGTTTGTGCATGTTGATTTTACAAAGCTTGTTGCATTATAAACAAGAATCATTTGATCATTGCAACAATTAAATTTGTATTTTCTCAAGTTACTCTTGAATATTATTTAGTAGTTTATTTATATGTATCTCAGAGAAACTAATACTGATATAAAATATGTTTTCCATCAGCAGAACCAAGCAGTATTTATATGATATATTATACATGTATTTTCCATGTTTATTGGATATTGATAACGCTAAAAATATACAACTGAGTGGAATGAAGTACAAGCCCACCACCACATCAGCTTCAAAGAAAAGATTTATTTGTACTCTGGATTGAGGTGAGGGATGCCAATAGTAATAATAATAATAATGAGGACTTTGTATAGCACCTAATCTTTAGAATCTTTAAGCGCTTTACAATATCTGTAATCATAGGACTACACAAAAAACAAAATAAACACCATGAAATTAGAAAACATACAAACATGCTGAAAATATTTAAGGTAGGAAACATTATTAGTTCTTTAAGTTTGTGCTTGCAGTTGAAAAAGGTGAGTATTAAGAGCACTCTTGAAAGGGATCACTGTAACTTGGTGACCAATTGCAATGGGCTATTAATTCCGTGTTGCTGGACCCTGGTATGCAATAGAACAATGTCCATATGATTTCAATTTCATAGTGGGAAAATTAGTACATGATTGTCAGAAGAGGAGCGTAAGTATCTTGTTGGTGTGTTGTTGGACTGGAGTCCTTCAGCGAAACGTAGCACAAAGAATAAATTTTGTGTTTGATTCTGGATCGAATGGATAACCAGTGTAGGGTAAAGAGCAGCGGGGAGGTGTACTGATTGTGGTGCTCAAAGGATGATCCAAGCAGCTGTATCTTGAACTTCTTGCAGTTTCTGCAGTAGATATTGAGACGAACCAGACAGAATTGAGTTACAGTAGTCCAGTCTTAAAAGTACTAATGAACACAAGTTTTAGTGGCATCAAATGAAAGATATTTATGAATGGAGCTGATGTGTCTCAGCTAAAGATGTGCAGCCTTGCATATGTTCATGACATGTTGGTGCAATGTGAGAGTACTGTCAAGAGTAACTCCTAGATTTCATACTGGCTGTGCGAGTTTAATGTTGATAGTGCTAATATTTATTGTTTGAGGTAAAGGATATGAATGAGAAAGTCTTTGTGTTGTGATTAGAATGGTCTCAGTTTTGTAATCTTTCATCTGCAGCTTGTTACATGTCATGCATGATTTTGCATCAGAAATGCACCTCTCTCGTCCTTGGATGGTAGCATCAACCTCAGTGGCTAGATTTATATATATGCGTGTCATCAGCATACAACTGGTGGGACACTGGGTGATGATCTATGACACTTGAGAATGGCTGAGTGTTAAAAATGAAGAGAACAGGTCCAAGAACAGACCAAATACATGCTGGAGACGTTGAAGTAATATATCATTGTCTATTGTGGCAAAAGCTGCAGACAAATCAAGGAGGGTGAGGACTGTAATCTTTCCATTATCCAAAGCAGAGAGAGTGTCATGAACTACTTTCAGAAGAGTAGTTTCAGTACTGTGGCAAGGGTGATATGCAGACAACACGTTGCTAAAATGACTGAATTCAGATTAGATACAGGTTGGGTTAGAACAACTTTTTCTAAGATTTTTTTATACGAATGGGAGATTAGAAACTGGGCGGTAGTTCTTTAAATTGTTATGGTCAAGTGTTAGTTTCTTTAGCAGAGGCTTTACAATGGCAGTTTTGAAAAATGATGGGAATTCCCTGGATGAGAGAGAGGTATTAATAACATCAGTTAGTGAAGGCAATATTGGATCTAAGCACTCAAGCAGTAGTGATGTTGGAATTGGATCAAGTTCACATGACTTTGGTGCACTCTTCATCACAATTGTCCATACTAAATCCTTAGAGACAGGTTCAAATGCTGCTAACAGTTGCCACTGAAATTCTGTATCGCTTCTATATGGTGAGGACGAGTCGATTGAAATTGTGTTGTCAAGCTTATCTTTAATGGTTTGTACTTTATCACGGGAGAAATTTGCAAACTGGTCAGGAAGGTCTACTGGAGAGGTAGTTGGAAGTGGTGTACATTTATTCCTTGACATTAGTTTGTTAGTAATTTTGAAGGGCTTATTGCAGCTGGAACTCTCCATGATCTTGGTACTGTAGTGGGATAATTTGGCTAAATGGACTATGTGATCTTCTTAGCGGCTTCATAGATTTGTTTATGAATATGGTGGTAAGCCAAAGCCTTCCACTTTATGGCGGACTCTTTTAGCAGTGCGATCCTAGTTCCAAACACTGCTATACCAGAGAGAACACTTTTGAATTGATACTCTGCACTTGGTGGCTGAGGCATGTTTTTGAAGCAATGAATGCATGCAGTTATTGAGTTGTTCTGCTGTAGAAAGTAAGCAAGTTGTTAGGTTTGCTTGGATGTCATGCATTAGTTTGGTTCTATTTATCATATGGAGGTTCCTCTAAGTAGCAAATATAGGTGGAGGGTTTAGGGACTGATATGTTGAGATGGCATATAATGCAGAGGTGATCTGATGCAAGTTTGTGGGATACGAGAGTGGACCATAGAATATTATCATCAGGTCTATGAAGAATCCAGTCTAAAATGTGGTGATGTTTATGGGTGGGTTCGTAAAGTGACTGTTTAAGGTTGAAAATATGAATGGAATCTAGGAGTTTATATGTGTATCGGTATCCAGGACAGTCTAAGTGAAAGCTGAAATCTCCAAGAGTAATCAGGTTTCCACCTACCAAATTTCCGTACTCCAGGAGATTCAGAAACTGCTCCAAAAAGAGAGTTTAGTCAGCTTTTTTTTTTCTACTAGAAGGAGGCGGTAGAGGCAGAAAAATGGACCGATTTTTGTTATAATGTGAGTGAATGTGTGGCAGAAATTGAAGGTTGTGTTGTGTTAAAGACATTTTATCATGGAATTCTTTGGGATGACAGCAATTCCACCTCCACTAGAGTGGCAGGGGAACGACTTGATAGAGTAGCCGGTGGGTTTTAGATCCCTGCACTTGGGTTCATCACCTGATATTTTTTCAGCCATGTTTCTGTCAGGAAGAAAACATTGATATTCTGATCATAAAATTAACTATTTCTATGTACTTTTCTGGTAGTCCTACTGATCGGACATTGAATAATGCAATACACAGTTATATATCTGGGATAGCTAACACTAAGGTGACCATAACCTTTAATCACCTCTTTTATCTGTTTGTCCATTCATTCATACTTAATTCAATAATACCAAAGCTCTTCAGGATAGTCTGATGCCATTAGATGTGTACATCGCGTGTTTGCTCGATGTCACTTTTATGTGTTTTGCTGCCAACTCTACTTGGATAGAGTTATGACTCTTGGAAATTGACTTTACATCTTCATATGAGATATTGCTCACAACTCCATTACTCTGCAATGCTTGATTTGATTTGGTAGGTATATTGTGCCAGAATGGTAATGTAGCATAGAGGTATGCCAATATTCTCTCCATTGTACTTGTTGCAACTGCATACAACTTCGCCTTATACATGTACCTGTCCCTCTTTCAGAAGTACTTAATGTCTGTAGAGCAAAACCATACATTCATATTTTCCCTTGTTGCTGTCACAGTAACATTGACCTTAGACCTTTTGACCTGAAAATCAATTGGTTCCTTTCTTGTACCTTGCGCAAGTCATTCATGTGTTTAGTCAATAAGTGATCCAGCACTAAAGTAGAAATCAATGTGTTCTTAATTGACATATTATGACCATAAACTTTAACCTTTTGTCCCTGAAATCTATCTTCCTTATCTCAAACACAAACCATCCACACAGTTAGTCAAAGAAATTAGGCGTGAAGGCATTGTTTCTAGAACTAAAACATTGTGTGGACACCATTGATCTTTGTTGCATATCAGATGAAGAAGATGCGGACGAAGATTTGGAACCAATTTCCTCTGCCGGTGAGGTGGTAGAAATGCTACAGAAAATTTGATGGTATGGTTCTTTTATAGGAGATGAAACTGTTTTAGACAGCATAAATAATATTGAAGCATTTGTTTTCAAGCACTGTTAAAGGCAAAAAGCAACAAAGCATTTTAGACTTTGTAAAGAAACCATAGTAACCACGTGTACAATACTTTTTAGAGCTGTGTTAGAGTGAAATGACTCGTGAATTTAATTTTGACGCTGGTTAGCTTTTTGTAAAAACGAACTACACCCCGCACGTTTTTTTTGATTTTGTGAGCGATCTTTGTGTTTGCAATGTTGGAGAATATAATGAAAGGTTTGTATCGAGAATCGACTGTGGTTTTTATTGTATACTGGTAAATCTCTGCTGTTAGTTGGTGCACTTATGCATTTTGTTGTTAGCAAACATGTATGTACATTTTTATAGCATGCCGATCACTGTTGTGTAAAAAAACACTAAAAACATGTGCATGTACATTCTCATTTATTAACGCACATCATGTATATAAAGAAATTTCAAGCACATGTTAATATATTGCCGCCATATTGGTTTTCAGTTATCTCGACCATCAGTTATCTCGACGCTTTTTGGCAAACTCCTAGGCCGGCAACATAACCGGGTTCAATATATACATACATACACACAAACACACACTTTCATCAGGATCCCCCTCTCATCCTTGCTGGTGGGGTCCAAAGGAATGCTGAGCATGACATTTGGCACCAGTTTGGATGCAGGAGCTGTCTGATGAAAGTTGTAGTTGACACCCAGCCACCTTACAGGCTCCACTACAGATTTTCTGTCTGGGTTTACTCCCGCAGCCTTTCCTTCTCCTGGAGATATCCACAAGGTAGCGTAGCCATCATCTAATGGCTGGAGCACTTCATGGGTTTGAAATCAGAGTTTCCTTCTCTTAGACTGACTGCCTGGCAAGGCAAATGAGCTCCATCTGCCTGGTTTTGGAGTCAAGAGTTTTGCTTTTCTTAGACTGGCTACCTACCACGGCTAATGAGCCCAGTCTTCATACCCAGTTATACTGCTAGGCACTCAAGCAGGCTCTGTGAAAATGGGGCCCTGCATAAAGGTTCTGCTGTAGGAGAGGGAATATGAAAGTAACCTCTCGCCCCACAGAGCCAGACACGGGTCCTGCAGTGATCACTACACCTGGACAGGAGAGGCTGTGAGAGACGAACGAGCAGGACATCTGGCCCAGACATCGCACCACCCCACCTCATGCCACTTCTATGTACTGAGAATTAATGATATTTGTTGTGTACCATATATACTCTTGTATAATTTTAACCTAACTGAAAACTGCTTAAACCCAGATCCTGTTTTGTAAAATGCACTGGTAGATCTGGGCCTATGCAGCTTTTTAGAACAAAGAAGTTAGACCCTGATCTGCCAGAATGTTTTGTGAAAGACGATCAGGGTCTGCATTATTTAGAGTTTGATCTGACTTTAAACAAGTATATACTGTACCAATGTTCATGGATTTTGTGATTGATTCAATACCTGAATTTCAAGATACAAAGGTGTTCTCCTTTGGAAGAAAACAGACAACCCTAGTTTGGCTGTCATAAAAAACTTTCTTAAGTATGTACTCAACTCAAAAGTTTGCCCCTCCCTAAAATTTGTATCGAGTCAAATTTAAGGTTTGTTTCTCAGTGCTAGGACAAAAACTGATGAACATGTTTTAAAGCCTAACATTTAAGGTTGATTCAAACTTCAAAGAACAAAAATCCTGATCTGCCATAGCATATTGCACCCACACATCAGGGTCTGTGATGTTTGTTTTACTGATTACTCCTAACAAACTGCATAGACCCAGATCTGTTGGTGCATTATGTGCTGGCAGATCTGGGTATGTGCAGTTGGACTTCATTTCTATGCTTGTTCTTATGGAAGTTTCATTCTTAGTATCATATTATAATTTACAAATAATCTATATACAGTAGTGCTGAGCTTTACTCAAAGTTAAGACATTTTAAAGAAACAGGACCAGGTATATCAATTAATGCAAGCACTCTCTAAAAGACCATGAAATGTAATGCCCACAGAAATAACTAATCCAGGTCATCTGACAAGAAGGTACATTTCTGATTACTTTATTCATTTGTGAATAGCATACAAACATCAGTAGTGTAAACTTGTGTCTGCTCTTGAATAATTCATTGACATAGTCCAAATGTTCATTTTGTCTTATTCAACCAAACTTCTACAAATCCATGGTATCTCTATCATAAATGGCTTTGGTTGTATCATTTATATTTCTTGTAATGAGCAATGAAGAAAACTACACAGGAACATGAGTTCTGATTAGGTACATTCTTTCTGTCAAGGACTCTGGAGGAAATGGATTTTTGGTTATAATAAAAAATTTGAATCGTGAAGTTCTGTATTCATTGAATTTGTTTTTTTGGTATTCATCTCCATCTGTAGGCTTGATCAAAGGCAAATATCTGAAAAGACGAGAAAAACAAATGAGGAGAATTATGATATATAATTGTACGAGTATATACTGTATTAGGACAGTAATAACAGCTGGAGAGTTTGATTAATTAAATATCTTCTGCAAGTTGAATCATACTTCTAAATTGTTTAAAAAGATATGGTCTTTAATTCCCTTACTCTTGAAATGTGCCATTCATCATTCATATTACCTGCCACACCTTTGCAAACTGCCATGATCTGTGATTCAAAACATACACAAATGATATAATTGATATTGACACACTAGATTCCACAAATACAATGATGCCATCTGTCATTCATAACATGCAGCCAAATGATATAATTGACATTGTCTTACTAGATTCCATAAATACAGTGATGCCATCTGTCATTGATAACATACACAAATGATATAATTAATATTGTCACATTCCGCAAATACAATCATGCCATCTGTCATTCATAATATACACACAAATGATATAATTGATAGTCTTACTAGACTCCATAAATACAATGACACCATCTGTGATTGTTAACATATACACACAAATGATATAATTGATATTTTCTTTCTAGATTCCACAAATGCAATGAAGCCATCTGTCATTCATAACATGCAGACAAATGATATAACTGATATTGTCTTATTAGATTTATAAATACAATCACACCATCTGTCATTCATAACATACACACAAATGATATAATAATGGTGATATTTTCTTAATACACAAGAACAATCATGTCATTGATCAATCATAAGACTTTGCGTGCTGTTAACCATGGTATGCTAGTCTCAAAAAGGCATGACAAGATACCTGATGTCACGATCGATACCTGATGTCACCATTTTATTTTTGTTTCACTCTATAACTTGATGCTGTTTGACACTAGGGGACATAACTTACCATACTTGTACATCATCCCAAGGTTTATTGTGGACCACACTGGAATTCCTATCAAGGTCAAGATTACAATTC
This sequence comes from Unio pictorum, assembly GCA_030141615.1. NCBI lineage: Eukaryota > Metazoa > Mollusca > Bivalvia > Unionida > Unionidae > Unio > Unio pictorum. The sequence goes on along the minus strand of JARLTB010000085.1, from coordinate 5,025,119 downwards.
AATCCGTCATGGTCTTTATCCCACTTTTAAACAGTTTGAGAATAAGAGAAGCAGTTTGGTACACATGAATGTCATCAATAACAAATGTCTTTTGTACCCCATTAGGAGTTTTATTTTCAAGGTCAATGTCTTGGTGATAAATGTTAATTTCTATTACTTTCCTTTAGAGCCATTCAGGATGAAGGAATGAAATCTTATACTACTCTATATCATTAACAAAGGTGTGTTGCAAAACAAAATGGGGTCCAATATTCAAGGTCACAAGTCAGCAATTTAGGATGCAGTAACATTTTCTCTTCCATATTTTAACTTAAGGATTGTTGAAAATAAACGGGTGAAGCTTTGTCTACTTATATAGTGTCACTAGAAGTTGTGTTGCAATTCATTTTTGTTTTTTTCTCATGGTAAAAGTCACAGGTCAATACTGTAAATGTTCTTTTCTTGCTGCTATATCTCAAGCTGCTTGAGAAACATGGATGAACTACAGTATACTTCTGCTTGACAGTTTGATGGCATTTCAAGTATCATGTATCACAGTTAAGGTTTTATGACCAAGGTCAAGGTCACTAATTCATTTTTGTTTACCCCTTGTCTGCCTTTTTCTTCTGCTACTCTTTGATGATAATGCAATGAAACCTGGTTACTTTCCATGTCTGTCCAATAACATTACAGCTTGCTTGTAAAGATCATAGATATTATTATTGTGGACATAAGTTGTGCTAAGTAAGATTGTGAGTTCATATGTGAAATATACATTTAATTCTTCATCCAACTGGTCCAATTTTGGAACATCACTGCAGAGCAGTTGTGGGACAATTAAAAGGGGAATCTTGACATGACTGGCCTCATCTTGGGACACAACCATAAAGCAGTGGTGGGACAGGGAGAAGGGGAATTTTGACCCAACTGGCCTCATCTTGGAACATAACTACAGAACAATGGTGGGACAGAGAGACTGATCATATAATATTCCATCTGTGAGTTAAAAGTTAAATCATAAAAAATGTACCCTTAATGTTTCCCATTTCAGAACTGCATAAAATGTGGAAAATCATTGTGGACAACACAGAACAAAATTGGGACGTACAGTATTTCAAAATTTGCAGTGAATTGAATAAAAAGTTAATTATTAGATAAAAGATGCAATCGAAAGTTTGAAAGGTGTCCTATATATTGCCCCAAAGACCATAACCTTGAACTTGACCCAGGGGTAGAAGTAGTTAAATCCATAAGGTCAGTATATGATGATGTTATATTCAATACATGAAGTGAACTGGCTTTGGAAATAAAAGCAAAATAAAAGCATTAATCAAACACCGTATCCTATTCTAATTCTTGACCTAATAGCCCCACTTATAGGCATAATCCAGGGGTTGGAGTGGTACTAGGAGAAGAGGATTTTATAATGATATTATATCCAAATAAAATATGAATTCGGAAAGGGGTTACTGACTCCAATTATTGCGAAAAACACTTTAACAAAAATATATCCCCATTACTTGATACCGTGACCCAACTATGGTGGCAGAAGTGGTAATGACAGAAGTGGCACATGTCCTTATTTTTCAAGTAATTCTTGACACAATAACCCTTCCCAGGAGCAGAACCCAGAGCAGAGTTGTAATGAGAGAAGAAGAGTATTTAAGATATTACATTCAAAATATGAAGTAAACTGGGTAAGGGGTCACTTAGCTACAAGCTGTCCCCCCCACACATACACACAGACACACCATCAATATGAGTGCATGAAACACTTAAGCACGGCTTATTACTGCCAGTGAAATGAGTGATGTCAATGTTTTACCCTTGCCAGAGCAGACAAGATCTAAATCACAAGGTATGTACATGTGTACTTATTTACATTCTAAACAATCTTCTTAAATTCTTGGATACAACTAGTGTAGAAAAAAGACTCAGGCAGGAAAAGAAGGAAATTTTATATATTATTTTTTAAGTACATTTACTTAAGTTATGTATTTGAAGTTTCAAGGCAAAATAACAACAAAACATAACTACTGGTGCATTGATACAAAATCCTAATGTAAAAATACAAAAAAAAACAATAATTAACTAGAGTCAAAAGGGAGAGGTTACTGCTATGAATGCTCAGTTCTTGTCATCATCCAATCAAATTATACACAAATTTCAATTAGGCAGAACAATAAGACAAAAATAAAATGAAATAAATGTAATGTATGAGGATACTGATCTGATGTCCTTTTTCTGTCACATATACATGTATAAGGATACTGGTCTGATGTCCTTTATCTGTCACATGTATAAGGATACTGATCTGATGTCCTTTTTCTGTCACATGTATAAGATCATATTGATCATATGTCCTCTTTCTGTCACATATATAAGGATACTGGTCTGATGACCTTTTTCTGTCACATGTATAAGGATACTGATCTAGTGTCCTTTTTCTGTCACATGTATAAGATCATATTGATCATATGTCCTTTTTCTGTCACATGTATATAGATACTGATATGATGTTCTTTTTCTGTCACATGTATATAGATACTTATCTGATGTCCTTTTTCTGTCACATGTATGAGGATCCTGATCTGATGTCCTTTTTCTGTCACATGTATAAGGATACTGATATGATGTCCTTTTTCTGTCACATGTATAAGGATACTGATATGATATCCTTTTTCTGTCACACATATGAGGATGCTGATCTGATGTTCTTTTTCTGTCACATGTATGAGAATCCTGATCTGATGTCCTTGTTCTGTCACATGTATAAGGATACTGATATGATGTCCTTTTTCTGTCACATGTATATAGATACTTATCTGATGTCCTTTTTCTGTCACACATATTAGGATGCTGATCTGATCTGATTTGATGTCTTTTTCTGTCACATGTAGGATACAGATCTGATATCCTCATTCTGTCACATGTATGAGGATACTGATTCATTGCTGTACCTCATAGTAGAGAATATGTATTTGACATCAAAGTAAGTGTTTTTTGTAGGGAATTAAAATATTTTGAAATTGTATGATTTGAAAATTGTAAAGTAATGACAGGGTTTTAAATAAAAAGCACAATAAATGGATGTTAAAATGAATTTAAACAACATAACTGTCTTTTGATTTCAGCCCTGTTTGTTTGTGATATAAAACACCTTTTACAATTGATCTTACTTCTCTTCTGTTGTAATACTCTTGTCCATTATGCTTTCCATTAGCCCTTTTGAGATACCATCCCATCGGTCAGAAATTGCTTCAAACATATCCACTTCCATCATATCTACAACTAATGGTTTCCCATACCTAAACAGAACAAAACACTTTGATATAGTTGCATGACCAAGCCAATGCATGCAAACAAATGTTTTGTCAAAAATTAAATGCAAGATAGCATTTTTCATAGCAAAATTAAATTTAGTGAAATTCTTTGGTAATACCAGTGAGACCACCGACCCAAATCAAATGGAGAAAATATAGAAAATGTTATTAAACATGCTCTACACTAGAAAAAAGTAAACAGTAAGAGTTGATACAATTTTTCATTCATGTCAATATTCTTTCATGTTTTGAAATAATTATCAGTATTGTATACAATATGCAATTAAAGTCAACCAAGATCTTTCCATTGAAAATCTTTGATATTAAAAATGACCAGATATTTTCAAAGGTCGATTTTTGGTATGAAGCAACTAAAATTTACTACAGGAGGTCATGAACAGCATGTTTTATGACTGTTTCTCATGTTGTTTTTTAACATGCTGGTATATTATTACATTAGTTTGATTCTGTTTAAATGTAAATATTTAAATGCTGTAGTGTACATACAATAAGAAAAGACCATTTTAAGGTGGTTTACTACAGAGAGTGAATGTTTTTTCATCCTATACATTAAAAAAATTTTACAATAAAAAAAAGACTGTTTTAAGTTAATTTATGGAAGAAATTAGATTGCTTTTTATCCAATAATAACAAATTCCTACAGTGAAAATAAAACCATTCTGTCAGGTGATTTACTGACCCAAGTCAGTAGATATTTATATCATATTAGCACACTTCTACAGTTGCAATCATTTCATATGAAACCGATTGAACATGAATACTTTATGATCTACCTCAAGTGGACAGCTTTGGTCAGATCTAAATACTCCAAAAGAAAGATAAGGCATTTTTTCCTGCACTATTTAAGTCAGCTCAACCAGATATATGTTAAACCATAAGTCTGGATATTTCATCAGTATCCATGGAAACAGTTATACTTCATGTATTTTCGTGAACTGCTTAATCTTATGCATGCGTATCACTTATCAATTTCAAGTTTGTAACTCTTAATACATTAATTAGGCTACAATGATAATGATGATGTTAATTTTTACTATTACATAATGACTGGTAATTTACACTAACTGTTTCTTACCTGATAGCCCCTAGAATAGCGAGTCTAGCTCTGTCTTGCTCCATGTCAACAGGGCTAAGGGCTCTAACATAGTTGGTGTCACGATACCTCAGGAAGGTTGCTGCCTGGCCAGTTGTATCAATAATTAAAGGCCATCTTAGAAGAAGAAAAATATAAAGTTACAGCACAGAGCAGTCAGCAGTGGGGGTATGAATACATTTGCATGTATCTTTGCTATTAGTAATAGTAGTAGTTATAGTAGTAGGTGATAATTAAATATGGGGGTTTGAATAGTGCAATAGTACCTACTTGCTCTGCAACTCTGCAGTCCTGGTTTCAATTCTTTGTCCATGTATATATAAGCTTAAATGTCAACAGCAAAAAATGTTGTTGTTGTTGTAGGGTTTAACGCCATTTTTCAACACATGATAGGCTATACATGGCGGTCAGTATTATTAGTGAAGGAAGAACCCGGGAAAACCGCCGGAAAGAACCACCAACAAATGAGAAGCTACTGGCAAGCTTTCTCACATAACTACATTAGCTGAATCTTAGACTCAAACCCATACAAACAGAGGTGAGATGGCAGTGATCCGTAACAGAGAGCGTTTTAGACCACTCGGCCATTCGGGGCCCCCAACAAAAGATAAGTCTTTACAAATAATAAATAGGAGGAATAGAGGATATGTAGTTTTCTGAGCAGATGTAAGAAAATATTGTATAAGTGCAATTAATGGGTGAATTACAACATTGATACAAAGTTGGAAAAATTTTGCAATACTTTTAGGATGGCAACTTTTTTTCAAATTTAGACTACATATTATGCTTCAGATTATTTGTCAAATTAATGAGTGTGTTTTCTTGCAAAAATGAGTTTTTATTCTCATTTGCACATTTCTTTCATGGATTGACACAGTGAACATTGCTGGGTGGGTGGGTGGTACCACAGCAACATGAAAGAATGCTCCAACAGACGTAAGAGTGTAACATCCGTAAATAAAAAAAAATTAAGATTGTGAGTTTACTTGTAAGATTTTAGCTAACTAGACCAAATGACCAATACTATTTGTGTTTTATTTCTCCATTCAGACACAACTTGTGTGTGTTGGCAGGCTAGCAGTTGATTTCAGTAACAGGCAGTGGACTCCATAATTTTTTGTTTGCAATCAACATTAATCAATGCCTAATTACTTGATCACTTTAAGACATGATTATGATTCTAATGACATTTAAAATCACAACTTGAACCATTTTATTACTGTATGTACTCAAAAGTTTTTCTTAAAAATATGTACCATTTTTCAACAATTGTAACTGGTATACAATTTTGTATGGGTGACACAGAATATCAACTAGAAACAGATAATATAAGTTCAGTCAATGACAATTTGCATGATTTATGTGGAAAACAAATTAGAGAAATGTTAATACTTGAAACCTGCTTTTTGTTGTTTGTGGTTCATTTTCATGCAGAGTTTATACATCATCTTTTCACTATTTACGTAGATGTAGACTACGAGGTCAACATGCAGTCTTGAAACATTTTAAGATCTATTCATGCTAATGAGGAGAGAGAGAGAAGAGTGTCAAAGGACATACATAAGGGTAGATGTACATGTATTTCTTAATGCAAAAAGAAAGTAGTTCCAAATGTGATCTCTCCTCTGTGAGTATACTATTTTTCTCCCACTAATATATTTCAACATCTCATCATGAAATATATATTAAAAATGAAAGATCTGATTGAAACAGTTATCCTTTCGTATTTTCCTGTTATCAAAATTTATGTTGGAAAATGCCACATTTCATTTGTACTTGAATTTTTTAACAAAAATCAATGCAGGGAAGCGGGAGGGGGATTATTGTTAATAATCTTTAAATTCATAGCAAACACAAAAAAAAACAAATAAAATGTTCCACATAAAGACATGTACCCCATGTTACCCATAAAAAACTGTTACCCAAGAATAAAATGGAATTTACAGCATATATTAAGAAATATCCAACAGATATGAAGTTGTTGTTGACATCCAGTATGTATCTATATTAACCATAACAAGTATGAATACAGATTAAGAAACTAATTTCATTTGCATAAATGCCATTATTATAACTATATTAACTATAACAAGTATGAATACAGATCAAGAAACTAATTTCATTTGCATAAATGCCATGATTATAACTATATTAACCATAATAAATATGAATACAGATTAAGAAACTAATTTCATTTGCATAAATGACATGATTATAACTATATTAACCATAATAAATATGAATACAGATTAAGAAACTAATTTCATTTGCATAAATGACATGATTATAACTATATTAACCATAATAAATATGAATGCAGATTAAGAAACTAATTTCATTTGCATAAATGCCATGATTATAACTATATTAACTATAACAAGTATGAATACAGATCAAGAAATTAATTTCATTTGCATAAATGACATGATTATAACTATATTAACCATAATAAATATGAATACAGATTAAGAAACTAATTTCATTTGCATAAATGCCATGATTATAACTATATTAATAATAACAAATATGAATACAGATTAAGAAACTAATTTCATTTGCATAAATGCCATGATTATAACTATATTAACCATAATAAATATGAATACAGATTAAGAAACTAATTTCATTTGCATAAATGCCATGATTATAACTATATTAACCATAATAAATATGAATACAGATTAAGAAACTAATTTCATTTGCATAAATGCCATGATTATAACTATATTAACCATAATAAATATGAATACAGATTAAGAAACTAATTTCATTTGCATAAATGCCATGATTATAACTATATTAACCATAATAAATATGAATACAGATTAAGAAACTAATTTCATTTGCATAAATGCCATGATTATAACTATATTAATAATAACAAATATGAATACAGATTAAGAAATTAATTTCATTTGCATAAATGCCATGATTATAACTATATTAACCATAATAAATATGAATACAGATTAAGAAACTAATTTCATTTGCATAAATGCCATGATTATAACTATATTAACCATAATAAATATGAATACAGATTAAGAAACTAATTTCATTTGCATAAATGACATGACTATAACTATATTAACCATAATAAATATGAATACAGATTAAGAAACTAATTTCATTTGCATAAATGACATGATTATAACTATATTAACCATAATAAATATGAATACAGATTAAGAAACTAATTTCATTTGCATAAATGCCATGATTATAACTATATTAACCATAATAAATATGAATACAGATTAAGAAACTAATTTCATTTGCATAAATGCCATGATTATAACTATATTAACCATAATAAATATGAATACAGATTAAGAAATTAATTTCATTTGCATAAATGCCATGATTATAACTATATTAACCATAATAAATATGAATACAGATTAAGAAACTAATTTCATTTGCATAAATGCCATGATTATAACTATATTAATAATAACAAATATGAATACAGATTAAGAAATTAATTTCATTTGCATAAATGACATGATTATAACTATATTAACCATAATAAATATGAATACAGATTAAGAAATTAATTTCATTTGCATAAATGACATGATTATAACTATATTAACCATAATAAATATGAATGCAGATTAAGAAATTAATTTCATTTGCATAAATGCAGTGATTATAAAATCTGTTGCTCTATAAACTAAAGTGCAATGTTGACTATGTTGGTAAATTTCATTTTCTTTCATTCCTGTCCTAAACTGTTGCATCAGTGAGATCTATTCATTTTTGGGGGTTAACATTTCATACTTTTCCACTCAACTATCTAAGCAATATCACCTGTAATAATATAAGTGAAGATATGACACCTGATGCCTGATGCCATATTTAAGATATGACACCTGATGCCTGATGCCATATTTAAGATATGACACCTGATGCCTGATGCCATATTTAAGATATGACACCTGATGCCTGATGCCATATTTAAGATATGACACCTGATGCCTGATGCCATATTTAAGATATGACACCTGATGCCACATTTAAATCTTTATGCAATGTCCTGACACAAAATGTGACAGCACATCATATCATGCACTTTGTAATATTTTATCATTCTTTATAACAATTAATGCATAAAATGATTGTTTTAATTTAGACTACATTACAATAATTGGTTACAAAACACAAAGATCCTCCAGATTAAATCAGAAATAAATTTAAAACAAGTGGTCATAACTATTATGCAGTCAAATGGGGAAAAATTTCAAATACTTATGTCTTTCTTGATGAGAGCTTTCATTTAATAGTTTCTTAAATATAAATCTCAAAGGTCATATTAACTAGGTCAGGTCAGGTGTTTAAAAAAATAAACCTTAAAAGGCACATCTCTATGAGCCATACTGAAATGAATAGAAACACAGGAATAACCTACAAAGGAGTCATACAAAAATCATAAAATCCTAATTTACATCAAATAAATCAAGATTAAAATTAGGTATCGCACACAATTCAAAAAGGTGATGATGTTAACTTACCTGCCAGAATCTTTGATTTTATTTCCAACATCTCTGAACAAAACATCATCTAGCTCTCTAACCTGTACCTTCAAGCCTGGAAGGTCCTCCTCACCACCATCTGATAAATATTTTAATCAATTAAAACAAAAATAATTGAAGTGATATCTAAATTAGCAAATTTCACTAAGTTGTGAAATGAAAGTTACCTCATACTGAAATAGAAACAATTTGATAATATCAATCAAAAAGTAAATTATCTCGTATAAGAATTAGTATTAGAGATATGCAATCCAGAAATGAATCCTTCTTTCACTCCCGAAATGAAGACAATGAAACAAGGTAAGAGATTTGCAAACAAAATTATTGCCTTGTTAATTTTCAAGTTTGAAAACAGTTGAAACATACATAATATAAACTATGTTGATCAGAAAAAGCAATGTTATCTGTCAAAAAATGTTAACACCTATTACCTGAAGTCACTCAGAGAATGCAATACATTTGGGTAATTACCTTCCCATTAAAGAAAACTGTCACTGATAGCTGCTTAATTAGATGTCAACATGTTACATATCAACAAGTGTGCCAGGTTGATACAATTAGATACCAATACATCACATATCAACAAGTCTGCCAGGTCGATACACTTAGGTATCAACATGTCACATATCAAAAACAAGTGTGTCAGGTTGATGCAATTAGGTATCAACATGTGACATATCAACAAGTGTGTCAGGTCAATACAATTAGGTATCAACATGTCACATACCAACAAGTGTGTCAGGTCGATGCAATTAGGTATCAACATGACACATATCAACAAGTATGTCAGGTTGATTTAATTAGGTATCAACATGTCACATGTCAACAAGTATGTCAGGTTGATTTAATTAGGTATCAACATGTCACATGTCTAGGTCAATACCAAGGCGAACAAGTATGTCAGGTTGATTTAATTAGGTATCAACATGTCACATGTCTAGGTCAATACCAAGGCGAACAAGCATAACTATCTATTATATATCATGTATAATGTTCTTTTGATATTATGATGAAAAGTATATTGAATACTGCTTTTGTGTGTGTGTGTGTGTGTGTGTGTGTGTGTGTGTGTGAATATTTAATGTGCATGTGGATGTATGCATGTATGTGCATGAATATTTAATGTGAAAATGGATATTGAATGTGCATGAATATTTCATGTGTAGTTGATATATGTATGTGTACCTGTGCATGAACATTTAATGTGTAAGTGGATATATGCATGTGTGCATGTGCATGAACATTTAATGTGTAAGTGGATATATGTATGTGCATGAATATTTCATGTGTAGTTGATATATGCATGTGCATGAATATTTAATGTGTAAGTGGATATATACACATGTGCATGAACATTTAATGTGTAAGTGGATAAATGCATGTGTGCATGTGCATGAATATTTAATGTGTGAGTGGATATATGTATGTGCATGAATATTTAATGTGTAAGTGAATATATGCATGTATGCATGTACATGAATATTTAATGTGTGAGTGAATTAATGTGCAAGTGAATATATGCATGTACATGAACATTTAATGTGTCAGTGAATATATACACTGTATGTATGTGCATGAATATTTAATCTGAATGTGGATATATGTATGTGCATGAATATTTAATCTGAAAGTGGGTATCTGCATGCATGTGCATGAGAATGTGAATATGCATACATAACTATATATATCTTTAGTATTCATTGCATATTTGTGCACACAACTGATTTGTTTTACTGTATGTATCAAATATGCCTCCATCAATTGTTTTAATAAATTTAAATATATAATGTACACTTGCTGATGGCCAGTAAGCCAAGTACAAACAAAAATAATCATCTGTATACATTGCTTGTTTTTTAACAGCGCAAAGTAAATAATTATCAACCTTAAATCCAATTTTTCTTTATTGAATATTTCTGTTATACTTTTTTTTGTTATCGACTACAGAACCCACAACCCACCAAACTTCAAAGTCTGTAGTTGATTATTAAACATAATAACATGTTTTGATTGGTATCTGGTGTAGCAGTAATTAAAAAAAGACATATTATCTATTTATTATGAGATCTGATATGACATTAAAATCACTTGAATGTTTATTTTTCCACAAACCAAGTATACTTACTCTCCCCCAATGTACATTCTCCTTTTCCACCTTCGTGTTCTTCTGATGGTTTTAGTTAGTTGTATGAAGCTTATAGCTTTCCCGACATTTAATTAGTTTTGGTTCTTGGATGCATGTACATGGTTCTTGGAAAATTAATTCTGTGAAATTTAATCTATTATTCTGAGGATAAAAGATGAAAACATTCAAACATTGTATTCGAGTGTGTTTACCTCTCTTGATTTAGTGCACTTTACCTCCCTTAATTTACCTCCTTTTTCTCGTTGCTGTTCCCTAAGTTTCAGTTTTGCTGCAGCAAGTTTGCTTCTGGTTTTCTCAAGATCAATCTTAAGTATCTCCACTTCACCCTCTTGGTCATGGATTGCCTACATAGACAATATTAAGTTATTAAATCAAAGCAACATAGTATACACTCATTTTCCATAAGATCACTACAGAAAAAAAGCCAAGTTGAAAACATTACAACAACAATGAATCAAAGATAACTATTAAATAAAATACTGTATAAAGGATTGAAGTATATGTAACAAGTAAATATAATGATTCTATATATAACTATCCACTACCATCAACTACAAATATAAACTGACACAAAACATCCATTTATTAATTACAAATATAAACTGACACAAAACATCCATTCATTCATGACAAATGTAAACTGACACAAAACATCCATTCATTAATTACAAATATAAACTGACACAAAACATCCATTCATTAATTACAAATATAAACTGACACAAAAAATCCATTCATTAATTAATAATATAAACTGACACAAATCATTTGTTTATTACAAATATAAACTGACATAAATCATTCATTCATGACAAATATAAACTGACACAAATCATCCATTCATTAATTACAAATATAAACTGACACAAATCATTTGTTTATTACAAATATAAACTGACATAAATCATTCATTCATGACAAATATAAACTGATACAAAACATCCATTCATTAATTACAAATATAAACTGACAAAAAACATCCATTCATTAATTACAAATATAAACTGACACAAAAAATCCATTCATTAATTACAAATATAAACTGACACAAATCATTTGTTTATTACAAATATAAACTGACATAAATCATTCATTCATGACAAATATAAACTGACACAAATCATCCATTCTTGACAAATATAAACTGACAAATCATCCAATCACTAAACAATACCTCAGATGGGGCCATCTTTTCATTAAAGAAAGATTGGTTTATTAAACAAGGGACCTCTAAGACTTGTACCTACCACAACCACACTACCTGTATAACTATTACTGTTTTAATAATATTAATATTATTGATAAAACTATTTCAATGTGATGAAATTAAACTGATATGTACATGCCAAATTTACCTGTACTGTAAGATCTGGCCTATCAAATCCCATGCCTACTGCTGTATCATGTTCGGATATTCTTTTATTCAGTTCGTTATAGGCATACTCCAGCTATAAAATAAAAATAAACTTCCATGTGTCACTGTTGTGCTGAAAAATTATAAACAAGACAAATAATTTTTAGAAAACAAGAAAATGTTAAAGACTATTTTGTCAAGGATTAAATTTTTATTTGAATGTGTAACTAGCTATTTTTTTTAGATCTTGTCAAGACTGCATTATCTTTTATGGTAAAGTTTTCAAATGGAAAATATAAATTAATAAAAATTAATTTGGTGACTCAATCTTGATGTTTATTTTTTTAAAAATTGTAAACTTGGCAATAATTCAAGAGTAATTTACCTGAGATCTATGACTAATTCAAAGTTGTTTTTTTTCTTGCTGTGGATCTGAGATTTTTTTATACTTTAAATATACAAATTATGTAAGGGCTAACAGTGGAGTATTAAAGATTTATTTCATGTCATTTTCATTTTATTTAAAATTGTGCAACAAACAGATTTTTTTATAAAAAAAGATCAGCATTTTCAAATAATTTTATCTGCTCAATGAATATCCAAGTAAAATAAAATGAGTACATTCAAAATATACTTTTGCGCATGGCTCATGCCTTTCAACTATATTTGATTTTAAAATGTCAACTAACAGATGAAACTGTACATTCAGATGGACCTAGGTAATGATATTTTGCAACTAGTATACTGCAAATTGCATAATTTTAACAAGCATAAGAATGTTGCACATGTGTCTTGAATAGAAAATATTGTCACTCCTGAAAATCCAGAAAAACAGAATATGATGGATCCCTATAAAGCTGCTGGGCATTCTGGAAAGGTAAGCCTATTGAGCTTCTAATATCAACTCTACCAGGTCAGCTTTAGCCTTTACAAATGAAAGGTCTCTCCAGTAAAAGCTGGAGAATGTTGAACCTGCAGACCTCCATCCCACAGTTTGAATAATGCCAGTCAGAGAGCAGTATTGCTTTAATTTTTGGCTAGTAGGGACTGCCCTGATATTATGAAGTAACATGCACAAGAAGTTCACATGGTCTTGGATTATTTCTATGTTGTCTGAGAAGACAACCAAGAAATCCAGGATAAAGGTGCCTGAGTGGAAAATATTATCCCTCCATTTGTTGAGAGATAAGAACAAGTGAGCTCACCTTCTTCTCCCAATTACGCATTACAGACTTTTTAAGTGGTGGACCCATTTACTTGAGAAATTCTGTCCAACTATATTACAACCCAATTATACATAATGTCACACAAACATGTTCACAGAAATATTTCTTTTTGAGAGATTTTTTGATATGAGCCAAGTATGCAGGTTTAGCATTAATGTGCTAGGATAGAAAATGCAATGTTATTCCAGAAGTCATGAAGTTGCCAGGATTGTACAGTTAAAAGCTTCAGGAAATCGGTTATCCAAGAGTCTCCCACTTGACAGGACTAAGCCTACACTCAGATTCTTTGCTTTGTTTATGACCTTGGGTGAGTGGTGGAGAAAAAGCATGGACACTAATACAATTCCAAATCAATGAAAGGACATAGGCAACCCTGGCTTTTTGATTGGTAGATGGGAAATCAAGGGTTGGAAGCTTGGCATTACATCTTGTCATAAATATTTTCACTAGATTTCAAAAGCCAATGAGTGCAGATTGGACAGAAGACTATAGTTTGGATGGATCATTCTGTGTAAATTGGCCAATTCCATATGGACAGTTAATCTGCAGTGACATTAGGCAAAGTTGGGATGATGATGATGTTGAAGACTTGAAAGTTTATGTCAATGTTAACACCACCATAGAAAAAATAAATCCTCACTCACTTCTAGGAAGTATGGCAGAAGATGGACAGTTTGCATCCATGCAAATAAAACTCCCTGCAGCTGATCTGAATTGAAATACCTGACATAGGCATGGGAGGTCCTCCATTTCCTGTGACTGAGATTCAAGCAATCTGAAAATTTTGGTCATTTGGTCTAGTTAGCAAAGTTTTGATTGCTATTGTTACAGCGAAGGCCAAGAAAATCTCAGACTGATATTCAACTCTCCAAGAGGATAGTAAACACAATGAAAACAAGCTCTGAGGCATATTCCTAATAGAGGCACACTTATTTAAGAAAGGTTATAAAATGTATGAATTTCTGAGTCAAACACTGAGTCAGGACAATATTGGACTTGACCTTGTTGAGAAAGAATTGGAGGAAAAGTGAGAGAAAAACAAGGGAGTTCATGTCATCATATAAAATGTTGCTCAACTTATGTTTTGGAACATTTACTCCAGGGACATTGAGAAGTTCCTGAAGTGTGATATGATCCTGACTGTTTGGTACAATTCAAGTAATGAGATTCAGACTAAACAGATGGGACTAAACTATAAATGATGTTCTTGAAAGTGAACATTAGGAATTTCTGGGAAAACCTGGGAATGGAAACAATAATATATACATTTTGGTCATCTAGGCAAATCACAAAGTCTCCTTCTTAAAAAGCACTGAGGAATGACTTCAGCATTCCCATTCTGAACTTGGATGTCTGTAGTTGCTTTGAGTTGTATGGGAGGTTGTATGGGAGGTTGGAGATGAGCAGCATGAGCATGGGATTCTTTTCTTTATGAAGGAGGCTGAAAAAAAGAGATGGAGACTGGGCTGAAATCAGTCCTTTTCAACCTGTGTCCTATTTCTCAGGGAAACTAAGCCATGCCAAAAATAATGGCTGGAGGAGGGTTTCTTAATAGCACTGCTTTGGAAATGACTGCAGGGCACTAATTTGCTGGGCATGATGATGTATCGCCTCTTTAGCAGCCTATTTCCTGGTCTCCTATGAAACCATGGAACACAAGATGGAAATAAAATGATTCTGATCTTGTGATCATTGGACAGGAAAGCGTCTCCCTCTACACAGAGAAAGGTTGATGGAAGCAGTTATGTAATTGGATAGTATCTGTTGACATGCTCTGTATAGTACAAGAACCATGCATGAGGCTGACTTCCAAGAATGTGGGATCTAGGCCAAGTTCTGCTTGCTGAAAGAGTCCCATGGAGATGAGGTCAAGAATGGAACCAACAGCCATGATGTTGTGAACTAGGTGTTCCATGTCATGGAAGGATGTTTGGTTCATGTACTTGGAAGACTGCTTCAAGATGATCAGCTCTGCCATGGCAAAGCAGGTTCTTCTCAGCTTTGAGTGGTAATGATATTATGTCATTTACTTCTTCTGAGACAAAATCATCAGCTAGGTTGAGAGCATTTGCAGCCTTGTTAGACTGTTTTCTAGTCCTTCTACTGACCCAGGAGGATTCTTTCATCAAAATTATTGCCAATCTGTCCTCTGACCAAAGTGTGCTAATTTCACATACAATTAAACAGATTTGTTGAATGTCTTCTGACATCTCTTGTGTGCCCCATACCTACTACTGCCCTATGTTGTCAGTAATTAGAGAGAAAAAGACCCAAAGGCATGTACAAAATCAGTAATATGTCATGCTAACCATACAAGGAAATGGATTAAAAGAAATCAAATAATTGCAGAGATGATTAAATCAATGAGCTCAATTCCAAGAGTAAATAATCATTTACCTGAAATAGGTTGCAATTAGTACTGAGATCAAGTGAAAATAAGTTATAATGGCATGTAGAGAGACTTACAAAAAAGATGCCATACTATTCACTGTATGATACAATTAACAACTGAGTTACAAAATATCCATCTACGATGAAGATAGATTGTGATTCAATGAGAACATTGATGACACTACACTTCAGTTGTGATAAGAAAGTCCCATAGATCCCTCAGACTTGATAATCATCACAAAACTTAAATAAATCCACACAGCCTTTGAGAAAGCATGCTAACAAAGCATGAGCACAAATACCAATGAATTAAAGAATTTGGCATCAGTCCCTGTAAGGGAAGACCACTCTCATCTGAATTCTGTCTTGGTGATATTTTAGTGCTTCAATTAGTAAAACAAATGTTATTTATATTGAAGGCTGGATTTGCAAGAGTGAAAATATTCATTATGTTTTATGATTGTATAATGTTGTATTTGAAGAAGAAACCTCAAAGTATTTAACTTGATGAAAAATCCACATCTGCACAGTACTCAGTCTTAAATGTATAAGTTGCTGTGTGTGCCATCAAGAAAAGATAATTTCAACTTACTGATTTAAAACAACTTTGCTATAACTATTTACAATTCTTCCAAGGTCATTCAATTATCTGACTTTATATGTCTCTACAAGTGTATTTTGTACATGTCCATACGAATGTGTATTTTGTACATGTCCATACATGTGTATTTTGTACATGTCCATACGAGTGTATTTTGTACATGTCCATACGTGTGTATTTTGTACATGTCCATACGAGTGTATTTTGTACATGTCCATATGAGTGTATTTTGTACATGTCCATACGAGTGTATTTTGTACATGTCCATACGAGTGTATTTTGTACATGTCCATACGAGTGTATTTCGTACATGTCCATATGAGTTTATTTTGTATCTGTTAATATGAATGTATTAATCAATACAAGACAGTGTATTTTGTATTTGTCCATACAAGTGTATTTTGTATACATCAATACAAGTGTAGTTTGTACATGTTAATATGAATATATATTGTATACATCAGTACAAGTGTGGTTTGATTATTAACAAGTGTTAATATGAATGTATTATGTATACATCAATACAAGTGTAGTTTTATATATTAATATGAATGTATTTTGTATACATCAAATACAAGTGTAGTTTTATATATTAATATGAATGTATTTTGTATACATCAATACAAGTGTAGTTTATATATGTTAATATGAATGTATTCTATATATGTCAATACAAGCTTAGTGTAGTTTGTATTCTGTTAATATGAATGTATTTTGTATATGTCATTACAAGTT
Organism: Unio pictorum; assembly: GCA_030141615.1. Classification (NCBI taxonomy): domain Eukaryota; kingdom Metazoa; phylum Mollusca; class Bivalvia; order Unionida; family Unionidae; genus Unio; species Unio pictorum. The sequence goes on along the minus strand of JARLTB010000085.1, from coordinate 5,007,715 downwards.
TAGTTTATATCTGTTAAATTTATAAATGTATTCTATATATGTCAATACAAGTTTAGAGTAGTTTGTATTCTGTTAATATGAAGGTATCTATGTCAATACAAGTTTAGTTTATATATGTTAATATGAATGTAATTTGTATATATCAATACAAATATATTTTGCTATGTGAATTTTCTCATCTATATTACTTTTATTGAGTTCATAACTTTATTCTGGCACAAAAAGGCAGTGTTATGGTTGTTTGCATTAATCTTACAATGTCAAGAAGTTTTATAGGCATTCAATTTTCTTATTTATTTTCTTTATCGTAATATTTTGCCTCTATGCATGTTCATCATAACAATTGAAATCTTTCCACAGTCAAAGCATTATGTTACCCTGATGTTCATAATAACAACTGAAGTTTTTCCACAGTACCTAGCACTAGTTTGCCAATATGTAAAGAGTAACATGATAATGGACTGATAACACTGTCCTGAACTGGACACTTCACATCCATATTTCAGCAATGAATACTCTTAAATGCACATTTCATTTTAAAAATCTGATTTTGTTATTAGTACAATCTACAGTATCATAATTAACAGCATTACCTTCTTCTGTGCAATGTCATATTCCTTCTGTACTTCTGCAAGTGCTGCTTCCAATCTGTAAAAAAATTAAGAAAATATGTACCAGTATGTATACATAAATCCACATTATCTACTCCTCAGGTGAGAAGTGTTTACTTAAGTTAAATGTGGTGTGTTGTAGGTTTGAGTTGTTTTATAGTGGCAAATCATGTCATTAATGTGACATCATTGCTGACACTTAAATCTAAAGCAGACATGTGCAACTTCTTCCAGGGCAAGGGTTGCATAGCAATTTTTAAATCCACACCTTACAAGTGTAACTGGAAACAACACCATCATGGGCCAGATTTGGGCCACAGGCCATATGTTGCACATTTCTGCACTAAGGTATCTCACCCATGAAATATGTACTGATCATTCAAACTTTACTGCCCCAAAGTATAACAATAGTGCTTACTACCTTTTCAGTGTGGTATCTCTCTAACTTGTGGTATGAATATTGACAAATAAAACTTTATCGATCCATTTCTATAAATCTCTGTTCTACCATATTTACTGAAACTTTGTTACAACTGGGTGTCAGATCTGTGTCAAATTTGTTTACAACTGGGTGTCAGATCTGTGTCAAATTTGTTTACAACTGGGTGTCAAAGCTTGGTTAACTTTGTTCATGATTTGATGTCAAATTTAGGGTAACATGGTTATAGCTTGGTGTCAAATTTAGGGTAACATTGTTATAGCTTGGTGTCAAATTTAGGGTAACATGGTTATAGCTTGGTGTCAAATTTAGGGTAACATGGTTATTGCTTGGTGTCAAATTTAGGGTAACATGGTTATAGCTTGGTGTCAAATTTAGGGTAACATGGTTATAGCTTGGTGTCAAATTTAGGTTAACATGGTTATAGCTTGGTGTCAAATCTGAATTAGCCTTGTTTACAGATGGGTGGCAAACCCAGTTTAATTTGTTTACAGCTGGGTGGAAACGTTGGTGTGAGCTTAGTGACATTTTTCAGCACATGACAGAATATACATGGTGTTCAGTATATCTCTTAGAGGAAGAACCTCAGAGAAAAACTGGAAAGAACCACCAACCCATGGGAAGCTACTGGCAAGCTTTCACTAAAACTCACATAGGCTGAGTGAAGATTAGAAACCAAGAAGATAGAGGTGAGATGGCAGTGATCAGTAAAAGTGAGGACTTTATAACACTCTGCCATCTGTGAATCATACAACTGGGTGGTAAAATTTGGTAAACTTTGTTTACAACTGGGTGGTAAAACTGGATTAATTTTATTTGCAACTGGGTGTAATCTCTGGGTTAACTTTGTTACAATTGGGTATCAAATCTGGGTTAGCTTTGCAGGCAACTGGGGCATAAATATGAGTTAACTTTGCTGACAACCTGGTGCCCCCTTATACATATGCAGATACGGTTTGCTATGGCAAAAGAGTTGTATTGTGTAAGGTTAAAAATGAGGACTTAAATCAGGGCAAGCAGGATTCACAGTCTTTACTACTGTCTGACATAAACATTGAAAGACAAATATGATAACATCATATAATCCAAATGTTCGTACTCTTAACAAGACAATAATGGAAACAACAATTTAAAGAAAAACTACAACATATCAAATAAAAAAAAACAATGAATTCACAAGTAACTGAGAGTGCCAGTACAATGAAAACTTACCCCTTGCAATATCGTACTGAATATATTCTGAAGTTGAAAATACAAGTGAGAATATAATTATTCTGACCATAACTCTGAGGAAATAACAGATGCAATGAAAAAGAAAATAAATGTGTAACAGCACAGAAGTTCAGTGTACTTTGATTAAGCCATTAGGTTCAGTGGGTTTATAAAATTCATCATACATTCCAAAGTCCGTGTTAGCAAAGAAACAATGCTTTGTTTTATTTTTAGAAATGAAGGATAAATTTACACTTAGTGACTTCCTGTCACATACAGCACAAGACTGCAAATATAAGTGTCTGATTACAACAAGTATACAACATTTTCTTATGAGAGACATGCACAGCTATATTACTGTTCAGAAAAACTGTATACAATATTTCCTACTCAAAGTGAAGACACTATCTCATGGTGTTGAGTGATTGTCTTCTAATGGTACTTTCAGTATGTATTGGCTATGTCATGATGATGATTTAATAAGAATCAAATGTCTTGTCCAAGGACACACCAAAGCAGCCAACCTTTTTGGGCCTGGGCAGGCATCAAACCTAGGTTTTTGGATTATGAGTCCCATGCTCTACCAACTGAAATGCTATGGTTCTCTAAGAAAACACTCAATAAGATGCTTATATAACATAAAGTAATTTAAGTATATTCAAATGCATATTTAAACTGGGGTTCCAGGTGGCCAAGTGGTCAAAGGCATCCAGCTTTACAGATTACAGTAATTACATCTCACCTCTTTCTGCATGAGTTTGAGTCTCGGGCTCAGCCAACATGGGTAAGAGATAAGCTTGCCAGTAGCTTCCAATAGCTTGGTGGCTCTCACCTGAGTTTTTTTTCCAGGTTCTTTCTGCATCAGATATTCTATATGTTATGTATAGTTAATCATGTGTTGAACAATGGTGTTAAGCCCACAACAACAACAATATATTTAAGCAGTCACTTTTGAAGGCTTTAATGTTTCTTTGATTTTGTAAACATATTTTCAAATTAAATGTTAATTTAAGCATACATTATAATCTCTGATTTGTCCATTTAATATTCTGATGTTTCCAAGATATGACATTTTAGTGTCTTATCTTTTAAATGTTTTGTATTGAACCTATCCATAATTTTGCCTCAAGAAGCACAGGGAAAAACAGGTGTCATTGATGTTTACTGTATCCATGTATTGTCAATAATTATTCTTCAATGATTTGTGTGTGTGTGTGTGTGTGTGTGTGTGTGTGTGTGTGTGTGTGTGTGTGTGTGTGTGTGTGTGTGTGTGTGTGTGTGTGTGTGTGTGTGTGTGTGTGTGCGTGCGTGGGTGGCTTAAAAGCACATTAGCACAATCATTGCTATATTTTGTCAAGTAAGTTTAGTTTTTAAATAAAAGATGGCATGTTAAACAAAGACAGAGGCATAAAGCTGTAAAATATTTATAAATACAAAGTCAAATTTGTCCTCCTACTATGTGTAGGAATGCACACTGAACCTATGTTACATCTTGAGCCCATGGGGGTATGTATTTGATAGACCTTTCTGTCATAAGGATACAATGAACCAGTCCCTACCTTTCAAATACATTAGCTCTACATTTAGGATACAATGAACCAGTCCCTGCCTTTCAAATACATTAGCTCTACATTTAGGATACAATGAACCAGTCCCTACCTTTCAAATACATTAGCTCTACATTTAGGATACAATGAACCAGTCCCTACCTTTCAAATACATTAGCTCCACATTTAGGATACAATGAACCAGTCCCTACCTTTCAAATACATTAGCTCTACATTTAGGATACAATGAACCAGTCCCTACCTTTCAAATACATTAGCTCCACATTTAGGATACAATGAACCAGTCCTTACCTTTCAAATACATTAGCTCTACATTTAGGATACAATGAACCAGCCCCTACCTTTCAAATACATTAGCTCTACATTTAGGATACAATGAACCAGTCCTTACCTTTCAAATACATTAGCTCTACATTTAGGATACAATGAACCAGTCCCTACCTTTCAAATACATTAGCTCTACATTTAGGATACAATGAACCAGTCCCTACCTTTCAAATACATTAGCTCCACATTTAGGATACAATGAACCAGTCCTTACCTTTCAAATACATTAGCTCTACATTTAGGATACAATGAACCAGCCCATACCTTTCAAATACATTAGCTCTACATTTAGGATACAATGAACCAGTCCTTACCTTTCAAATACATTAGCTCTACATTTAGGATACAATGAACCAGTCCCTACCTTTCAAATACATTAGCTCTACATTTAGGATACAATGAACCAGTCCCTACCTTTCAAATACATTAGCTCCACATTTAGGATACAATGAACCAGTCCTTACCTTTCAAATACATTAGCTCTACATTTAGGATACAATGAACCAGTCCCTACCTTTCAAATACATTAGCTCTACATTTAGGATACAATGAACCAGTCCTTACCTTTCAAATACATTAGCTCTACATTTAGGATACAATGAACCAGTCCCTACCTTTCAAATACATTAGCTCTACATTTAGGATACAATGAACCAGTCCCTACCTTTCAAATACATTAGCTCTACATTTAGGATACAATGAACCAGTCCCTACCTTTCAAATACATTAGCTCTACATTTAGGATACAATGAACCAGTCCCTACCTTTCAAATAAAGTTAGCTCTACATTTAGGATACAATGAACCAGTCCCTACCTTTCAAATACATTAGCTCTACATTTAGGTTCAATGTACATGTATCATCAAATAAAATCATTTTTTTAAAAAAACAAAATCACAGATTTCTGTGAGAATCCAGTTAACAGAATTATTTCTTAATGGATATATTATCATATGTCATGTGTAATCCTAAAGAGAGCAACTCCCAAAGAGAATAGGGTGCACCCTACTTAACACAGGGCAAGATCAAGCATCGCATAAAACAAGCTATAGACAACACTGATGAGATTTCTTATGACTAACATATCTTGGAAACATCCACTAACTTGCTCTGTTCAGCTTCTCGTCTTTTCCTCTCCTCCTCTTTCCTCATCTCTTTGGCAGCCTGAAGTTTCTGAAGCAGGACTTCAGTCTGGGATACATCCCAGTTCTCCAGAAGATCCACCACAGCTTGAACTGAGGCCACCTGGAACAGAAAATCCCATACCCAGCTGAGTACAGCACATGTGAATATACAATAATACCACTGATTTTCAAATATACCACAATATATTTCACAATGAGCAAACAAAATCTAGTCATATTGGACATCAGATCAGCACTATTTGTTTCATTTCAGCCAACTAGATATCATAAGAAATCTTTGATCAAAACTCGTGTTGATATGACCATCCATTTCAGAAAAAGTAACAATAATAAGATTTTCAAGATCATTTTCCTTTATAAAGCAATAATTACAAAATATAAAAAATGTAAGCATTGTAATGATAATCAACCTAAACTGGAAACAGACAAGCTCTCATGCGTTTCTGACAATTAAAAAAATTTTCTTCACTAAAGTCAGCATTATACATCACACCTTGAGCTGAGATTTTATTTTCTTAGCTCATGTTAAATAATATGGAGGCAGTCTAATGGTAAGCATAATGGTCTCAAGTGACTGAGGTCACAGAATCAAAACCAGGTGGGGCAAAAAGCCACATTTCCAAACACCTCCATGAGCATCATTTGCAGGCATGATTCTTAACTATTCTGATATGGCCATTAATTGGCAGTCCACTGATCAGAGAAATTAGTCACACCCTGTTTGTGGCAAAGATCTCTCCTGTGAAATTTGAAGACAAAAAATAGAAGGTACCTATCAACCCCACAAATGTTCTCCTTTAACCTCAGAGTGTGGAGAGACACACCCATCCCTAATACTGGACATATGAGGGCATGGAAGTAAACAGAATATCATCTGGAACACAAATTGGTCACAATAATAGCAAAGATTAAAACTCACCTTGGCATTGAAGTTAAGTATATAGTCTCATCCCTTAATCTCAAAAGACTTTAAAAAAAGTAGAAGGAAAAGTACAAATGGAAAATGTAATGTACTTAGCCATGACCATTGACTTGGAGATTCTAAGCTTTTCCAATATGGTAAGTCAACTTCACAAAAAGGTCCCATCTTATCAAAATCTATACTAATGTTTAAAACCATGCACAATGCTTGTGTTATGTGAATACATCATTAAAACCTGTTCTGCAGCCCTACTCTTTATCATGCCCAACTCTTATGTTATGTGAATACATTATTAAAACCTGTTCTGAGGCCCTACTTTAAACCATGCCCAACTCTTGTGTTATGTGAATACATCATTAAAACCTGTTCTGCAGCCCTACTCTTCATCATGCCCACCTCTTATGTTATGTGAATACATTACTAAAACCTGTTCTGAGTCGCTACTTTTAACCATGCCCAACTCTTGTGTTATGTGAATACATTATTAAAACCTGTTCTAGGGCCCTACTTTTAACCATGTTCAACTCTTATGTTCTGTGAATACATTATTGCAACCTGTTCTGGGGCCCTACTCTTAGCCATGCCCAACTCTTGTGTTATGTGAATACATTACAACCTGTTCTAGGGCCACCTATGTAGCTAGGTAAGTGCTCTAAAATGCTTACTTTTACCAATCACTGGATCTCAACCTACGTGAATATGTGAGAAAGGTTGCCTTAGTCTCCCATGTTTCAGTGTCTCTTCCCAGGGTTTTTTCTAAGGGTCTTCCTGCACCATTTATATGGCCACCACATATAGCCTATCCTGTGCTGAAAAATTATATTAAACCCACAGCAGCAACAAGAACAACAAAGTGTCCTTTTCTGTTGAATTACAGTGCTTGTGATATGACTACATCTGAGAACAATATCTTGAGAAAGAAAGCACAGATCAAGGCTGTATCTACTGAAATATCACAGGCTGGTTTGCTTTTATTGACAATTTGTATGTAATCAGTGGAAGAGTTATTCAACAAATGTTACAAGGAAAAAAAAACTTTTTTTATCACCCTCTTTATGAATGAATATAATTACTCTCAAAAAGAAAGTTTTAGTCATATGTCACTGACCAAAAAGAGCTATGATGCCAAAATAAGGTCAGTTAAGTTGTACATAATCCCAATACAGTCCCAATGGATGACTATACAGCCCCAATGGATGACTACACAGCCCCGATGGATGACTATACAGCCCAAACGGATGACTATACAGCCCCAATGGATGAATAATGACCAAATAATATATCTATGCATATGAATGTGCTGGCCAATTATGGATAATTTGAATTAATTATTCAAAACTATGTAGGTATTTGGCGTTGTTACAGACTAAAAATGTGAAAAACTATACTAAACTGGTCAGCAGTGTGAGTTTACATTCTATTAAAATGGGACCTTTTTGAGAAATAGGCAGTAGTTATCCAAAGCAAACTTTTTCACTGTTGTTTTCTCTATTAGATCACAAATAAAGATGGACTTATGTTCAAATTATAACTGTGGAGCAAAAGCAAAAAGTTTTACAGTCTTCATATATTTGCATTTTACAACTGTAGTACTGTTTCTACCTCAGTTTCTACTGTGATTAAAGAAATATATGTAGAATGGCAGTTTCTAGCACATCTTATTCTATTCCTACCAGAATTGTACTACATGCAGATGTTCCAAAGAACAGAAAACTGATCTTTCTTCCAATTGTAACAGCATTACTTTTTGTTTTAAATCAGGCCTGCGCTATAACAAAAATTACATAAGAAAAGGATCACCTACAAACATACTATAAAATATACACTTAGTCTTCTATATAGGACATTTTTATATATTTATTTCATTTTTCAAACAAAACCATAAATAAAAACAACAGGGTAAAATAATACAATGGTCACTGAAGAATTGCAATTCTTGAATAGTAATACATCTACCTCAAGATAGACAGTGCAAGCCAAACCATCTACTTCAAGCTAGATAGTGTAAGCCAACATATCTACCTCAAGCTAGACAGCATTAGCCAAGACATCTACCTCAAGCTAGACAGTGTAAGCCAACATATCTACCTCAAGCTAGACAGTGTAAGCCAACACATCTACCTCAAGCTAGACAGTGTAAGCCAACATATCCACCTCAAACTAGATAGTGCAAACCAACACATCTACCTTAAGTAAGAGAGTATAAGCCAATACAACTTGCTCAAGCTAGAAAGTGCAAGCCAACACATCTACCTCAAGCTAGACAGTTTAAGCCAACACATCTACCTCAAGCTATACAGTGTAAGTGAATAAATCTACCTCACAGTAGACAGTGTAAGCCAACACATCTACCTCAAGCTAGACAGTGTTTTCTGTGCTACATTTCACTGATGGACTCCAGTCCAACATACCTACCGGTATCTGACCTCACCCATGTGGAGATACCAGCAAGAGAATTACACTCCTCTTCTGACAATCATACACTCATTATTTCCACTATGAAAACAAAGTCATATGGACAACATTTTTTTGCATACCAGGGCCCAGCAAAGTGGAACGAATTGCAAACTGAACTTAGACACACAGACAATGTGATTCTATTCAAAAGTGCTCTTTATACTCACCTATTTTGACTGCAAGAACAAACTTAAAGACTTAATAATGTTTCCAACCTTAAATATTTTCAACATGTTTTTGTATTTTCTAATTTCATGGTGATTGTATTTAATTTTGTAAAGCACTTAGAGCTTCTAGAGATTAGGCACTATACAAAGTCCTCATTATTATTATTATTATTATTATTATTATTATTATTATTATTATTATTATTATTATTATTATTATCTACCTCAACCTAGTGAGTATAAGCCAACACAACAAACTAAGCTAGACAATGTAAGCCAACACATCTACCTCAAGCTATACAATATAAGCCAACAGATCTACTTCAAGCCAGACAATGTAAGCCACCCCATCAATCTTAAGCTAGACAGTGTACTCCAATACATCTAGTTCAAGCTAGACAGGATAAGCCAACATGTCTACCTCAAGTGAGACAGTATAAGCCAATACATCTACCTCAAGCTAGACAATGTAAGCCAACACCACTACCTCAAGCTAGACAGTGTAAGCCAATACATCTAGCTCAAGCTAGAGAGTATAAGTCATCATGTCTACCTCAAGCTAGACATTATAAGCCAATATATCTACCTCAAGCCAGACAATGTAAGCCAACACATCTATCTCAAGCTAGACAGTGTATGCAACATATCTACCATAAACTAGACAGTCAAAGCCAACATATATGTTGAACCTATATACATCTGTACCAGGTTGATCACTCAAATGGTAAACTTTCTGCCAGCCACACCTCAGAATCTAACTCAAATCTCACAAGAACTTTGTATTTCTTCCAAACTTTTCTTCATCGACCAATACCTCCAACCTCCCTCATTATAACTTTACAGGTTAGAAACTAAGTTTATCTAATAGCCGAAGTTTCACAAATTTCAGCATATAAATTGGTTTGCAAATAATAAAATTTTCACAGATGATGTGTTGTAAATATATGGGGGAGTATTTTGTCTAATGAAAATGGGTGGGTGGGGGAATGGAAGTGGGACTTATTAAGCATCTGGATATCTGCAGCTTGATACCACCTACTTTCTGATTGGGTCAGAATTTCTGTAAATCATTTTATACTTTGTTTCAATAGTTATTTGCATATAGTCCAGCATGATATGAAAGTTTATAGTCTTTTCTTTCTTCTCTTTTACCGTTTTACAAACCATAATTTCAGTTTTAAATATGTATAATTTAACATTTTATTTTGAGATATAAAAAGAGAGGTGATGTGTTTGGAAAACTATCTTACGTATGAGTATTATAAACACACACCTGTATTGACATTTCACATAAATCTTTTGTAATCAGTTATCATGTCTGTTAAAATCAGGTAAGACATGCATATGGGTACCACACTGATGGATCAGCTGACTTTGGTAAAGTTTGCATTCAGTTGTTTTCAGTGCAACTGGCATATTTTGCAGGTGAGATATTTTATCTACAAACTTCCTTTTAAAGATATTATTTTAATACTCTATGTTTGCACACATGAGTGAGCGAATGATCTGGGGAATTTTTGTTTATTACAACTTGACAAATGCATGCACAAAACTGTCCAATTTCATTGATAATGAAACTTTCAAAAATGTGTCACAATTTCATTATAACTTTGAATCAAGGTATTTTTCTTCCTTATATCATTCAGCTGCCTGTCTTTAAGGAATAAAAAGATGCCAACAGTAAATATTCACCAGGGTTGGATATAAAAAAGATGTTTCAGAGGAAATCTATATTTCCATATATAACATAGATTTTTAAAGTTTTGGTTAGCATTTAACTGTGTTATTATACATCAACAACTAACCAGAGTACTCTTTTGAAATAATACTGAATCAATTAAAAAAATGTTGAGTCATAAGTATACATTTTTCAGTGCCATGAGTACATTTTAAAGATGTGACGTTCAGGTCATTGTTAGAAATAACACTGTGTGGGTGTATCTGTGTGTATGTCTGTTCTATCATGAGAGTGAAAGAGAAACGCATAATATACTCCATTTATGATTTAAATATATAACTTTTATTTTCTAACCATTTCTGCCACTCCTACTGTTACTAAAGGAGTCAGAAATATGGATCAGTTATTCATGAAAAAGCATTATTTAGAAAAACACAAAACCAACAAGATGAAGATCCTAAAATACATCATCACACACTCAGACACATTATAGATAAAATATAAAACAAATCATCACACACTCAGTCACATTATAGATAAAATATAAAACAAATCATCACACACTCAGACACATTTATTGATAAAATATAAAACAAATCATCACACACTCAGACACATTTATTGATAAAATATAAAACAAATCATCACACACTCAGTCAAATTATAGATAAAATATAAAACAAATCATCACGCACTCAGACACATTTATTGATAAAATATAAAACAAATCATCACACACTCAGACACAGATAAATATAAAACAAATCATCACACACTCAGACACAGATAAATATTAAAAAAATCATCACACACTCAGACACATTTATTGATAAAATATAAAACAAATCATCATGCACTCAGACACATTTATTGATAAAATATAAAACAAATCATCACACACTCAGACACAGATAAATATAAAACAAATCATCACACACTCAGATAAATATAAAACAAATCATCACGCACTCAGACACAGATAAATATAAAACAAATCATCACGCACTCAGACACATTTATTGATAAAATATAAAACAAATCATCACACACTCAGACACAGATAAATATAAAACAAATCATCACACACTCAGACACAGATAAATATAAAACAAATCATCACGCACTCAGACACATTTATTGATAAAATATAAAACAAATCATCACACACTCAGACACATTTATTGATAAAATATAAAACAAATCATCACACACTCAGACACAGATAAATATAAAACAAATCATCACACACTCAGACACAGATAAATATAAAACAAATCATCACGCACTCAGACACATTTATTGATAAAATATGACAAATCATCACACACTCAGACACAGATAAATATAAAACAAATCATCACACACTCAGACACAGATAAATATAAAACAAATCATCATGCACTCAGACACATTTATTGATAAAATATAAAACAAATCATCACACACTCAGACACAGATAAATATAAAACAAATCATCACACACTACTCAGACACATTTAAGATAAATTATAAAATAAATCATCACACACAGACATATTCAAGACAAAATATAAAACGTGAGGGGCTATATTATTTGAAGTTCAACTCGATTAAATTACAAACTGCAGATATCAAGTAGAACAAGGTAAAAGATTATGTTTGGGATAAGGGTGACACATGAAGTGGGAATGGGGCATTTATCAAAGAACTGCAAACTAATGTTTAGATTTAAGAATTATTGTCTATAACATTTTCCAAAAATAGGTATACAATAAATTTCTCTGCACCAACCTATTTCTGAGTCTCATTTTTAAGCATAATAATTCATAAACAATACACAAGAATTTTATAAGAATAAAATTGGATTTTGATGCATGAAAGATTCCAAAATAGGTCTAAAAAGAAACCTCCAAATTTTGCTTTCAAAGGTTTTTCTATTCTTAAATAATACCAGTTATGTTTTTGATTTGGCATCAGCAATATAAAAGTTTTAAGGCTTTTTTAAACATGATGATTTCTGTAAAAATTCAGTCAAATTATGCTCAGATGTTTTAAAAAGAATTTATTTATAGACTATTTAGTTTTACAAATGTCGGCCATTTTTGAAGAATTTGAATATATTTCATGCCAAGATACCATCTGTCGAATTTGGTCAATTTCTTTTTTAACAGTTTTCCGTAAACGTATTCAAAGATTTTTATTTTTATTTTTAGTAATGGAGGTAATGGGTGGTGACAGATTGGAATAAGATGAAAAACTAGAAATGTCTCCATGCCTTAATGCTTTCTTCCAAATTTTATTAAAATTTTTCAAAGTATTCTTAAGTATTCTTAAGATAATGGTGAAAATAGCAATTGCAGATGAATAAATCACAACATGCTAAGAAATTATGAATGCTAGGCAACAATAAATGATGCATGATAGGCGACACCAGATGCAGAACCATACAATAAGCTCACTTAATATTATAGCCATGTGAGCTAAAAGTCTAGAAACACTCTAATCTCTCACATGAATTTTAATGTTGATTTACAACATAAAGACATAAAAAAACACAATTTTAAAAATAATATAGCATGATTTTTAATGTATAAAATTGGACCAATCTTTCCTGCATTATTCAAAATTGGGAAATTCTGTATTAAGATATTATATATTTGGAAATATTAGAAAAAATGTTTTCATTGCCCCAATGCTGGTCACAAAGCATCAAAAGGGGTCTAGAGGAAACCCTAACCATGTACTTACCTGACTGGGCATCATGCCATCTGAAGCATAAATTCTTGGATCAGCACCATTCTGAAGGAGCACCTGAAACAAATATTCAAATCTTTATTACATTAGTCACTTTCAGCCATATAATATGCTTATTTATAATTGCATGCCCACCGGCACATATTACTAACCCAGAAACAATGATGCATCCTTCAAAGGAAGATCAGGATCTACATTGACTATTCTACTAACTATTTTTTCAAATGACAATCAGAAATCCTGCCATGATTGCACATTATGCAGTGGTAAATCTGATGTAGATATTATACACATATAAGGTAGATATTGATATTATACACACATAAGGTAGATATACATATTATACACATATAAGGTAGACATACATATTATACACATATAAGGTAGACATACATATTATACACATATAAGGTAGACATACATATTATACACATATAAGGTAGACATACATATTATACACATATAAGGTAGATGTACATATTATACACATATAAGGTAGACATACATATTATACACATATAAGGTAAATGTACATATTATACACATATAAGGTAGATATACATATTATACACATGTAAGGAAGATGTAGATATTATACACATATAAGGAAGATGTAGATATTATACACATATAAGGTAGATGTACATATTATACACATATAAGGTAGACATACATATTATACACATATAAGGTAGACATACATATTATACACATATAAGGTAGATATACATATTATACACATATAAGGTAGATATACATATTATACACATATAAGGTAGATGTAGATATTATACACATATAAAGTAGATGAAGATATTATACACATATAAGTAGATGTACATATTACCAGGGCTATGTTGAATTCATCAAGTGGGGCCAAAATTATGGAAATGAAAGGAAAATATATTTATGCCAAACAGAGTTTACTCATATTTAAAAAGAAGAATTTACTTTTTATGTAAAAATGTTCTATATGTACAAATGTTGTATAGGGATTGTTGGCATTTGTGATATTATTATAAACCTTGCTTTACCAAGTGTATGGACCTCTGGACTCTCACCTCACAAGCTTCTAGATGACCAGCAAAAGCAGCTCTGTACAGTGGAGTTCTCTGAAAATGACCCTGAGTATTGGGATCTGCCCCTTTCTCTATCAACATTTTGATTGTATCCACGTTACCACCACCTAGAAAGTGAAACAAAATATAGTTACAAAATGATAATCTAAAATAACCATATAAATTTATTATCATTGTAACAGGGGCCAAGTGGTTTAATTTAGCACTAACATTTGGGCAAATGGATAGTAATAGGCTGATGCAAGAAGGGGAAGCAACTTATGTTATACTGTATATGCAAAAAAGGAATTGTATGTCTTTGCAATGGCTTTGCTGTGACATCTTGCTAAACAGACAACTGAATGATTATACAAGTTTAAATAGATATACTGCAAAACGTGCTACAGACCGGTCTGGGTGCACAGATGATGGATATACAGAAACATGGAAAAATGGAGAAAGTGAATCCAAGTTACTGCTCACTTCTGGAAGCACATGTAATACAAAAAATTATTCTAGCTCGGTTATATGGTGATCACTACCCGGTATTAGCCATGTAACAGATTTCATGCAGCAAAAGAATTACATGCATGCAGACAACAATGTTAAATTAAATAAAAATTAATATTCTATCAGGCCTTAACATACTGGTACATGTATTTTATAATTACCTAATTTAATTTATGGAGCAGGAAAGGTAGGTCACTGCAACCTTAACATAAAGCATAATTACAATGTAGTACTTCTCAAGTGAATCCATGTGCAAAAGTATCAGAAATGACCTCATTGCACAAGAGAACATAGTTGTTACACTGAGAGAAACATTATACTTAACCTTAACGTAAAAGCAACCATGAAGTTTGCTAACTTTTATGTCTACAAGACAAATTATTTAAGAAATTGAGTTGAATTCAAAATGAAAGACCTTGTCAAGCATAGAATGAATTGTAAGGTAACTTTGATAAAAAAAATACTAGTACAGAGTTTAATGACTATGCAGAAATGGACTTTAATGAACTTACTCAACACTGTTGCAACTCAGTCAATGGATTTAAAACAGCATCTATATAGTTTTGCATTTTTTCTGTGTGCAATGCCTGGAAATACTTTATCTCTGAGTTTGGAATAATACTTTATTTTTTACCACTTTTAAACAATAGAGATCCTCACACACAAACTATAAGGTTGCGTCTCACATGTGCTACTGCACATTCACTACCATTTGTTGGTTACCACATTTTAATGGATAACACGCTTGCAATAAAACACACATTTTAGTGACTCTAAGAAAAAATGTCCATCTGTGGAATGCATAGGACCTCTTCTTGATGCAATGAAAGTAAGTACAGCTGCAAACAACCACAAAAATCTTACAGAACATAATAAACAATAGCCACACAAACACACACTACATTTTGATACTTTACAAAACTAACTTCAAGGATATATTTCCCTTTCAAAGTTGTTTGCAAAAATATGCTATAAAACAGGAAAGTATTGGTTATCTTTGTAGACCTATGTAGACAGATGCATGTGAAACATGACAGACCTCTGTATAGACAGATGCATGTGCAACATGGCAGACCTATGTAGACAGATGCATGTGCAGCATGATAGACCTATGTAGACAGAGGCATGTGCAATATGATAGATCTCTGTAGACAGATGCATGTGAAACATGACAGACCTCTGTAGACAGATGCATGCATAACATGACAGACCTCTGTAGACAGATGCATGTGAAACATGACAGACCTATGTAGACAGATTCATGCATAACATGATAGACCTCTGTAGACAGATGCATGCATAACATGATAGACCTCTGTAGACAGATGCATGTGACATAAAATAAGTAAATGACAGTTATGTAAGTATGTTGGAGAAGGAGAACAATTCTGTTTCTTAAACAAATACTGTAAAACCTGGGTACACTAAAGGGTATTATCTGAATGATACCAATGTTGACTTGGATACAGTTTATGGATATAATTCTGTCATTTTCTACAATCTTGGATGGTTTCAAGATTTTAAAGAAAAAAGAAAATCCATGGATGATGAGCTATGTTCTTGAAAATCATTGTCTTCAAATTGTGGACACGAAGTGATGCTGTGAGGGGGGCAATTGGAAAATACTTGATAAAAATTATAATATGTTTTTGTCATCATTGGGATTAATTTGTCAGCTCTTTTTAATTCATTTATCAATCATTTGAAGCTCAAAATGGTTTGTGTAGTATGACGGATTCTGCATTTGATGATGGTTAATCAAAAACAAACTTTGGTTTAAATTGTTCAACAGCAAACATGGAATGAATGACCAGATATATTTGAGTGAGATTGTCACAGGGATTTACTTTTTTAAACAGTACTCAAGAGAAAATGGTTTGGAACCAAGAAAACAAACAGAGTGCACAAAATTCTTGAGGTAGTCAGACTGTTTAGAAAGCATTGTCAAAGTTGTGAAAAACTACTGAAAAGCATATCCATTCACTGGTATCCAAAGTATCCATCTACTCTTAGCTAGGAGAATTCACATGCACATAAATCCACTGTCATGACAGACTTCCAGAAGAAATACATGCACCAAAACGTTTGCCACATTTGTCTTACATATCTGATTTAGCTCCAAGTGACCCTATATATTCAAAACTTGTTCAATACCCTTCATACATTCCTGAAATAAATCCTAGGTAACTCTGGCCCCTGTGTAACACAGCTTCCTGTACAGACTTAAAACCACATGTAGCTTTGACCTATACATTTAAGGTGCTATTAAATAAATGCAGAAATAATGTTACAAAATCTTTGGGCTAAAAACTTTCTTATAAGATATGAATTAAAATAAATATTTATATATCTTTAAATCCTAACTTTAATTTCCTGGTTTACTGTATCCCAAATTAAATCAAAAGAATATGAATAAACTCTATATAGTATTTTGCCTGTGCATGTAAAGTACATATGAGTGGATTTGTGGCTACATTTATCAATGCATTAAATTATATATTTAAAATATATACAATACTTGATGTCAGTATTATCAAATATTATGCTTTTTTAAAAAAATGTTTTGAAGAAATCAAAAGCCACCCAGAAATAATAATTTAGCTATTCAATTCATAAATAACCAGTAACCTTCTAAATAATAAATATATGAAATACATACTTGCTGCTTCCGACAAAGGTGTGTTGCCATTAGCATCATCACATTCTACAATGTTCATCAAATGCTTGCTTCGCAAATTTCTACCGATAACATCATGTCCTACACCATTCTTGTCATCTAGTCCAGATACCTACATTAGGAAAGTAATTTCTGTCATTTTGTGCCAAGGTCATGTGACATAAGCAGTCATGTGACACATGCAGTCAGTATAAAATGAGTTACAGAGACAACATGGTTTATTGACGTTTCATGCAAAATAATGCATTTTCTGGAATGGTTTGGGAACATTTTTAAAATTACTTTGCTAATTAAGTTTTGCATAATATTATTCTGCTTGTGAATGATGACCATTTCACTTAAATAAAAAACTTGCTCTTGCTGCTTTATGCCTACAATGAGACAGCTTCGGTGGCCTAGTGGTTAGAGCATCTGCCTCAGATATTTTTTTGGGGGGGGTCATCGGTTCAATCACTGACTGAGTCATACCAAAAATTACAAAAATGGTACTATCAGCTGCCTCGCTTGGCACTCGGCATTAAGAGGTTAGTGTTAAAACTCATCTTCCTGGTGTCAGGATAATGTGACTGGGTGGGACATCACGCTACATGTCTGCAGCCTGATACCCTAGTGCTTTACATCACTATAAACTGCCACATTGCAGACATTGTAGCAATATGACTGATATTGTTTTAGCAAAGTAAAAATCCAAATCACACACACACACACACATGCCTACAATGGTTTTAAACAAATCAAGAAAGTTCATTTACTACTGAGGTAAGTACAATAACATCAAAAAGATATTTTCTTAATGTTTTGAAGATTTTGATTATCATAATTAAAACACACATTGGAGTACCTTTATGCTCACATCAGTTGAAACTGACTGTTTTAATTGCAGACAAATTTAATGCTTCAGTCTATATGGACAAATTTACCTTGCAGACCAATTTAACACTTCAGTCTAAACAGACTGTTTCACATTACAGTCCAATCAACAATTAGTCTAAACAGACTGTTTTACACTGCAGACCAATTTAACTCCAGTCTAAACAAACTTTTACACTGCAGAGTAATTTAACACTTCAGTCTAAATGGACTGTATTACACTGCAGATCAATTTAACTTCAGTCTAAACAGACTTTTACACTGCAGACTAATTTAACACTTCAGTCTAAATGGACTTATTACATTGCAGATCAATTTAACACTTCAGTCTAAATGTTGACCAATTTAACACTGTAGTCTAATTCTTTAAATGAAAGATAATTTTAAAATAGCAAAATGTAAAAACTATCCTCCTTCTGTTTTTTATATTTTATTTTAAAAAAGAAAGATATAAAAACTATCTTTTTTGTTTTATATATTTTTATTAAAAAAACAGAAGAACTATTATACTAGCTGCTGTATATATTTTATTTTAAAATAGCAACATTTAAAATCTATATTTCTAGCTGTATTATATATTTTATTATAATAAAAATATGTAAGCACTATAATTTCTGTTTTATATATTTTATTTTAAAATAGTATGGTGTAAAACTATCCTTGCTGTTTTGTATGCTTTAAAATGGCAAGTCATAAAATCTGTTCTACTAGCTGTTGTATATATTTTATTATAAGCTAACAGGATGTAAGAACTATTCTACTTTCGGTTTTATGTAATGTTTTGTCCATATCAATGACATGCCTCATTAAGGACACTAATAATAACATCAGTATCTCCTTCAAATGCAGCCTCCAATACTCTTTTTTTTCGTGCAGCTTCTTCTCTTTTTCTTCTCCTCTCCTCTTCTTCCTTCTGCCTAAGTTTCTCAGCTGCCTCCTGCTCCATTTTCACCAACTTCACAAATGCCTGAAACATATACACTAACTTGTAAACTAGATTATGTATGACCTGGTTAACTCCAGTATGACACAATTTTTGTTGCTTTTTAAAACATGTTTAACTGAAGCATACTTTACCATTCTGGAATCAATACTAGCTTTTATGGAAATAAGCACTTTCATATAATTAGCAATAAAGTAATCTATATTACTAAAAAGTATTAAAGTACTGAGATAAAAACATCAATGTATGAAGCTCAATAGTAAAGTGACAATGTTTTCTACATATTTTCTATCTGAAAATTTCAAGTTCTCCAATATTTAATTATTCATTTAATACACTGTGCATTCAGTTTCTTGAGTATAAACAAATGAAGTAAGGCAATATTGTTTAAATATTTTTTAATTTTGTATGCACACAGTTTGCTTATACTAGTGCAATGATTATGTTTTTTGCTGTTAATATTACATCAATCACTTGCTGAACCTGCACCATAAGTTAAACTATTACTGTTATCTGACATTTTATAAAAAGGTACGCACATACACTTGACAAACATGAATAATGAAAAGACCTATTTTTATGTGTCAATTAAACAATCTTTAAAATGCAATTTTAAAACTTTTCTGAAATAACTGAATTATTGCAGATCTGGAAGAAACTGACAAATCGGAAAAACAAACAAGTGTGCAAAGAAAAATATTGAAATGGTGTATGCCAGAATTAAAGAAAAAACAGAATTAAAAGTATGAAATCAAAACTGGAAACATTATTGGCACAAAATTGTAATCCTTACTCTTGAAGGACATATTGTATAGAATGTTATTCCAATTACCCCCCCACTTCAGTTAATAAACTGAAATGTACAATCTGATTTGCTTTTTAATGCCATTATTCATTCACCACCCTTGTTATCCACCATCTGCAAAACTTAACCACTGATAACAGACCATGACTATCTGCCATATTAAAATTATGAGCTGCCTCCCAAAAAGGTGATTTGTATCATCTCAGTTTGGTTTCTACTGCCTAGAGACACCAACAGTGCATGGAACAGTGCAACCATTGCTCACTGTCTTAGCATAATGCCTTTAAGAACATTCATAATAACAGTAGCGGTGAAACAATATGCAAATATCATGCATTGCTACATATCATCATACACAATCTTTGATACAATACATATCAATGCTCATAAAGAATACAGAGATAAGTAAATAATAATTATTCAAGGCCATTTAAAAAAAAAATTAAGCATATTTTATTATCATAATATATATAATACAATGGTATTGGGCACAGATTCCAATTGGATAGAGAAAGAGATGGTGGGTTACACAATGACAGCATTCATAATTTGAATATATTATTGAAAACCATCTGGTATCTTTAATATATTTGCATACATGTTTAGAATTCTGTATTTTTCATCTGCAGCAATTGCCCTTTCCCCAAAGCAGTAACTCTAAATCAGAGCACTGCAGGTAATGGTCTTATTAACCCCAATTTGAGACACAACATGAAGAAATATACAGTGATTTCTATGCCACAATAGAATTTAAGTTGAACACAATCCAGATCAGTTTTAATGTGCTTACATTCTGATGCAATCTTACTTGGATAACATCTAAGGCTTTATGACTAAAACTTGATTTAATATTTAGACTTGGATATTTTGTATCATATAGTTATAGCTTACACTTTATCAGAGTGCCATAAGGCATGCTCTTCAAGTTGTAAAACCATAACAGATAATATCAGCATTATGCATAAGAGAACTGTGTTACAGATGATGCAAAGCAGTAAACTGTTCTATATTCCAAGTTACACTATAAGGCTAGTCAACCAAAGAATTGTGTTACAGATGGTGAAAAACTGGAAACTGCTCATTATTCCAAGTTATATCGTAGAGCTAGAAAACAAGCGAATTATGTTACATCTAGTGTTACACCTGGCAAAAAGCATGAAATTTCAAGTTAATCCAAGTTAACCAAGTCTCACTTATCCATTTTACATGACTAATATTTCAATCACAAAATCAGTAGCACCATCTAATTCTTATGTCTAATCAATGGAAGTACCATGTTACACCAAATGTGGTCTAATCACACTTACACATGAAATACAAATATGAAATATTCTTAAAAGACAAACATATCTCACAAGTTTCTTTAGCCACTCTTAATAATTTATGGAATTCATTTAAAACATCTTAAATGTTTAAATTAAGTTGCTTTAGATATCGCATCATTTTCAATGCTAGTGTCAAAATATTGGGAACAAACCTCTTTTTCTAATTTGTCCATCAATTCATTATACACCATTTTCTCCTTTCTTTTCTTTTCCAATTGTTTCTTTGCCAGAAACTGTCTGATTTGTGTCTGTATTTTTCTGGCTGCCTCATCCTCTTTTGTCCAAACTTTCTTCTGTGGCTGTGGTGTTGATTCTTTTCCAGGTTTACCTCCCTTGTTTGCAGGGGGTATGCCAGGCTTCTTGGTCCCTGCATTGAGTGAGTGAAGACAGTATTATGATTCTATGGTCTTAAACTAGGCAGCAGAAAGAAGCAAAAATATTTTTAAAGTTTTGTAACCTTCAACAAATAATTTATTTCCATAGAATACAAAGTGAAATTTTTAAAAAATCTTATGGTATTATGAATGTAATCTCATATAGTCCTAAAAGTTATATCACACATCCAAAAGAATATAGTATTTCAAATGAATTAAAAGAGTATTCCAAAATGAATTTCAATCAATAAAATGTTGATGTACCAACAGCCAGGAATGATGTTGACGTGCTAGCAGTCTTGATCTTTCACAATGATATAATCCAAAATGTATCTAAATGACTTCACAACAATCCCCAATTATTTAGTCCAAAAAGTCAAACAGCACTTTGTAATTCCAATGAGTAAGTTAAATTAAAAAAATCCTATCAAATTAAAACTGAACACAACAAACATAATTATGGTCAATCAAACAAAAAAATAAGACTGATTCCACTTTGGATGTTATGATAGGAATAAACTAATTTTGTTTGCTTTAAACTATATTAAAACCTAAGGCACAATATGAGAACCAGGATGAGGATAATCTTAATGGAAATTTCTATCAAACAATAAACAAAATTTTTATATGGAATCCTCTAGTTTTAGAGACAATGTAATAACTATAACTCACACCAAGAAAAACATGTTTACCCATTAATAATAATAATAATAATAATAATAATAATAATAATAATAATAATAATAATATTAATAATAATAATAATTTATAATTTTAAAAAATGTAAATATAAAATCTCCAATCTTAGATAAAAAAATTAGAAATGTAATAAATTGTTTATTAAGAAAATGACATTAATCAGATATAGTCCAAACTATAATCCTATATTTGAATTTATGCTGAGTTTTATAAATAAATAGTGGTTGCATGCACTTCTTTAAATGTACTTACTGTTAGCAAATTTGTTTTAACAGTATACTAAACATAATTATGGTCAATCAAAGAAAAAAATAATAGTTATAGTGCAGAATCATGAGGTAAATAGATAAATAACTATATCAATCACCTAATTAGGAAACAAAACCAAATAAAAAATCACAATTAAGGTTTTAAAAATGTGTATATCTTTTTCAAATTAGCTATTACTTTTGAGGAATTAAAAAGCACTCAATAGTTTTGACTGCTCTAGTAACCTATGTGGTTAGAACATCCATTTGAATACTGGAGGTCATGGGTTTGAACTACAGCCAGTACTAGCAGCTGCCTTGCTTGGTCAGCATTAAGAGATTTCTGTTCGGACTGGTTGGCCTGGTATCAGGATTATGTAACTCTATGTAACACTGTGTAGATAGATGAGAATTACTAGGTATTCATGTGAGTTTGTCTGCTACACAGGAGTGCATATAACACTGACTGAGTAGCATTAATTTTGGGTGATATGTGCTTAGTCATAAGCGAATATTGGCTTGTGTGTGCAGGCAAGGCAATGGGTGCTGTTTATCTGCAGACCATGGTTCAAATTTCTATAAAGTACGAATTAAAAATTATCTAACCTGTATGATAATATTATTTGTATTACACACACACACACACACACACACAAGTTAAACATCTACTTTCTAAATTTGTCAGAAGATATCATATAATATTTAGTGAATAAAGAAAAAACATTATATATTTTGCATTTTGAAAAATGCTGCTTTTTTTCCTCTGTAAAAATGGCATCAGAGACATCTCAACTCACCTGAGCATAACTTCTGCAAATATGAAATAATATTAGCAATTACTCCCTGCCTAGCAACTTTGATTTCCAGACATGTGCTGTATAAGCCAATACTTCACTGACTATTTACCAGTGAACAAGCAGCATTACACCAATTAAAAGACTGTATATTAGATAGTCCTATAATGTAACACATTTACCCTTATGTATCATGGGATGGGGGTGTAGGCCTCATCTGTGCATGTAGGGATGATATCACATATTCATTAAAGCATACAAAATTCTGCAGCCAGTTTTGGTTTCACACAAGGTCTACATTTTATACACTTAGCAGTATTTCTTGTGGCTGTGGAGCCACTGTCGGCTGAAAGGTTCTTTTGGTGGCATGTACATTATATTTCTGGAGTATATCCTATTTTTGGCGACTTGTAAATCTATGTGAATAACACTGACTTCAGTCCTGTGGCCATTTTCAATTTTGAACTAGATGTGGCTGTTATCAATTACTGGTGTTTCTAAAGTGTACACAGGTTTTTCTCAGAAATATTTGCATGCAGCAAAATTTTAATAAACAGTTGACATCATACTCACATATCATCCATCAGCATCAACAAAGGTTTGGGGGATTAATTTATTAAACATGAGTGGTACAGCCAGACCCAACATTCAATACATTTATATTAGAATCATCATACATTGTAGAACCGTATTAGGAAAAAACATTAAGTTTTAATTATGCAAATCAATATGCATTTAATTTTCATTTATCTAAAAAATACATTGTATTAAAAAAAGGAATATATTTTAAGACAACTTACGGTTTTACCTGGATCTCAGGTTCTAAAACTTTTGAGCTTATATTTTTCTCTTTTTCATTGTGTCTATTAAAGCTAATGTTCTGATTAAATTGTTTTTCATACAAATAAAAAAAAATCAAGGAAAAGCAGAGGTTTGTCCTCATTTAATGTCCTTGTAAAAAGATGAAAATTGTAAACATGAAGAAAAGTTTTTTTTTTTAAACAAACGAACTTTAGTTAAGTTTAAAATGTTGAATAGCTTTTGTAACTCAAGTCATTGCTGAAGCCAATCTAAATATATCCTATTTTTATTCGATGCTAAGTTATCACTCATCCCTTTTACTTATTGGAGCTAATATTGTGGCCCTACCTGTAGCTTGAGGCTGTCCTTTTTTCGCTGGGCCACCACGTCCTGCGGCTGGTTTGGCAGGAGTTTTTGCAATCGGTTTAGCTGGAGCTTTAGCTGGAGCAGGTTTCTTAGGTGGCATTTTATATTTGTGAATTATGTATCATAACATCGCATTTTCGAA
This sequence comes from Unio pictorum, assembly GCA_030141615.1. Lineage (NCBI taxonomy): Eukaryota > Metazoa > Mollusca > Bivalvia > Unionida > Unionidae > Unio > Unio pictorum. The sequence goes on along the minus strand of JARLTB010000085.1, from coordinate 4,982,844 downwards.
ATTTTTTTACTTGGAAATTTGCATCGGCTTAGTACCTAGTTGATTCAAACTGTCTGTTGCCATATTCAACAAGAAAGGTTCGCACTTGGTCGTCAAACAGTATTTGATTTTGATTGGTTAAAAACTAGGAACAGATGAAACATAATTCCGGCGTCGCTTCAGAACGGGCATGTTTTCACTGTCAAGAGGATTACCGATTGGATATGAAACGTTTAGTTTTTACATCTTAACACATTGCTAGATTATGTGTGGGTTATTTTATTAAATAATATTTTAACTCTTAGGCTTTTTAAGTTAATTAAACATTTCAAGAAATAAAGTGTAGTTGTGTTTGAAAATTCATAAACATATAATTTGAAGAAAACAAACAACCTTGACCCAGCTTTTAACCCCCTGTTAGATGACAGAAAAGCTCCAATGTACAAAAATTAACACAAAAAGTTACTCAAATACAAGTGGCTCATAAGGTCAGAATCAAATTGTGGCTAATTCTCACATTAACACAAAAAAATGGTAGTTGTAGTGTTTTTCTTTCATATAAAAATATAGCACTAATATACAGCTAAGATTGCATGCTTATATTAAGTGTCCTTATTACTGAGGTAACACTGTATAAGAAACTGACATCTCAGCATAAAAGATGTAACTGAAATGTGAACACTGTATGGTGGTGTGGTTCTCTTCAGCATGTATTCATATGTCAGGTTTTATGACTGTACAACCTACATTTTATGTGAAACTATCCCTGCAGCAAATTATGCACATTTTATAAAGTGTTAACCAAAAAAGTGAGAGTGACCTACTCTCGGTCTAGTAGTTTGTTATAAGTCATTAGTCACAGAAAGAAGCAAAACTTACAGTTTTGTAAAACTCAACAAACATAATTCCCTAGAATATAAAGTGAAAATCAAAAGGAACTTAATGTACACTGTATTGTGAATTAAATCCCAAACAATCTAAATATTCTATCACAAGTCCAGAAATATAATGTTCTGAATGAATCCTAATCTCTGAATGAATTCACAAAAATCCCAAAAGAATGGTATTCCAGTCATTGAGTAATTTAATAAGTCCAATGATTGATTTAAATACTTCCTCTATAATTATATCTGCATACAACAGTAAATATTTGATATGAATGAATTAATTTTGTTTATCTCAATCGTATATAATATCCTAAGACATAATAAAAGGACTAGGATGTGGGACAAAACTTTGCTTCCAGAACATTCCAAGTTAGTAAACAAGGCAAGACCTTGAACTCAAATATCTGTAACAATTTTGATTTTCTTTTTTTAAAGGTAGGCCATCACTGTTCTATTCTCAATCATGGACAAAGATCAATCACACAAACTAAATTTAAGTATACTTAACAAGTCTATGCAGAAAGTACAATTAGATATATTCTGGGTTTCATAAGGGCATAATAAGAATGTCCAAAGACAGCAAAATGTTTTTGTGGTCATTGAAGTATAAATAGCAGATAGGACAGGGTGTCCTCCAATTAATACGGTGGATTACATGCACACAATAAGTCTTGTTGGCAGTTAACCCAAGCATGAAAGGTTTATATTAATGCCAACTTTATTAAATTAAATTTCCTGATGGAATCAGTAGAGTTGTATTAACACTGTGACATTCCAGTGCAAACACTGAAAGAGCATTTTTCATTCTGAGAAATATTTTGGCTGACTCCAGAGAAAACCTGCATTTGGTAACTTAAAATCATCTGAGCATAGATAATGATGAAGATTGGCTCAAATATAACAAAACGATTTTAATATATAAAAAAATAGAAATTTGCTCAACAGCAATTTTTGTCAATTTGCATGCTAAAGGTCAGGATATAAAAATTCTTCATCTTCACCTGAAAGTGAAAGTTTCCTGATCTGTCTCACTGTTGTGTCACATGTTTCACTTGCTGTCACAGAGAGGCATACATAACTGATTATTTAGTTAAGAGAAAATGATATTTAGAACATTTTAATAAGTTACCAGTACATTAGATTGGCCTACATTGAAAAGTATGCTTAAGTTTCTTCTTGTTATGTATATTTAACTAATGTTGTATACCTGACTTTTGTAAAGATAATTTTTTTCACAAGATGTTTGCAATGAATTAAAGATTTACTGGAATTTTCCATATGAAATTTTGATTTTCCAGAACAGTCAATTGCATATATGTGTAATTTGGTAAACAGTTACTTATTCATGTTTTCAATTCACTCTATTAAATCATTTCAGTTGTGTTCAGATATAATTTGAGAGGCATACATATTGTTTAATTATTTAGTGGTATTAGATAGTGCTCATTTACTTTTTTAGACTAAAACACTACTTTGGAATTATTAAGAACTCATTAAAATGAATTCTGGATAGAACATTCTTTGCTTTTGGACTTGTTTTAGGAGATCAAAGATTATTTAGGATTTAATTCACAAAATAGTTTCTTAATTTTCACTTTGTAACATAGAAAAATAAATTATTTGTTGATTTACTAAAATTATTTGTTTCACTTCATTCTGTTATATAGTTTAAGACCTAGAGTCGTAACACTTTTGAAAATATGATAAAAGCCTAGTTTATTGTTTGCAATGACTAAAGTCAGTTTGAAAGCTTCTTGTATATTAAAGTGTCTATCTTTTTATTTGTTTAGTCATTGTTTCTTTCTTTTCAGAAACTTTCTTAAACATTGAATATTACAGACCATTTCTTTTGTGGGTACAAACTGTGGAATAATATAGACCATTTCTTTTTATGGGTATAAATTGCATAATACTGCAGACCATATCCGTTTTTGTGTGTAAACTGTAGGATTCTCAAGACCATTTGTTTCTGTGCATATAAACTGTGGAATATTATAGGCCATTTCTTTTTGTGATTATATACTTTAGGATAATATAGACAATTTGTTTCTGTGGATATTAAATGTGGAATATTATAGGTCATTTCTTTTTGTGGGTATAAACTTTAGGATAATATAGACTGTTAGTTTTTGTGGATATTAACTGTGGAATATTATAGGCCTGGCCTTTTCTTTTTGTGGGTATAAACTTTAGGATAATATAAACCATTTGTTTCTGTGGATTTCAACTGTGGAATATTATAGATCATTTCTTTTTGTGGATTGAATCTTTAGGATAATTTAGACTATTTGTTTCTGAAGTTTTAAACTGTAGGATACAAAGGACGTTACATTACATTTTGGAAATTATAGATCATTTTATTGTGTGAGAATAAATTGTAGGTTTTTATAGACCATTTATCTGTGGTTATAAAATGTAGTGTTATGTATATTTCATCTGCATCGTTGGTTGGCTTTTCTCAACTATATATATATTCTGTAATTGACCTTAGTTGAAAATCAAGTTAATAGTCTACTTGTTGACTAGTGACACCTATTTTGTAATGAACATAATTCAACTGTACAAACTTAATATTTTTATGCAATTACAAATTAAATATTCAGGTCACTATTTTTGGAGGTACACATGTTTATTTGAATCCATATCTAGGAAATTAGGTTTTCACTTGGAAATTAAAAAAGTTGTTGCAACTTTGAATATTTTATAAAGGTAACTGACCTATATCCTGGTATTATTATTGTGTTAGCTACTTATATCAGTGGTGTTTTTTTGAAAAATGACTCATTCCTTCCTTGAAACCAGAAGTGGAATCAGTCTTAATGGTGTGTTCAGTTTTTAATTTAAATTATTCACTAGAATTACAGAGTGCACATTAATAATTCTTGGACTAAATCATTTGGAACTCTTGAGAATTCATTCAAGGACATTTGGGATTATATTGTGATACATCAAAAGACAATTAACAAATCCCCACGTCCAGACCATTTTCAAATTAGTACAGTGAGAACTAGAGAAATCAATTATTTGTTGAATTTTACAAAACATGTTGCTTTTCACTCCTTTCTTTTACTTAGGTTTAAACCATAGGGCCATAAAACAAAATTGGAGGCTTGTGTCCAGGATATGAATTTCAATAAAATATATTAGGATACTTCAGATAATTTTTTTACAAATTTAAATTCATTTTGTTTTCATTTTTTCTTTTTAGTCCCTGGTATTTTAATTTCCCATATTTGAGAAATCTATAGTGAAAACAACACGCTTTCACAATATCATGTTAAGCAGATTACCTTATTTTAAATACTACCCAGGAAGGGTCTGAGTCATTGAAAAAGAATGAATTGTTCCAGCTTGCCAAACAATTTGATCTTTCTGAGGCAAACACTTCTTTACAGATGCAAGAAATAAAATATGTTTTTTTCAGTATTTGCTGGGAAATAATTGTTTTGATAAAAGTGCTTTGGGATTGATTAGTAAGCCTCTTTCTGAAATGAAATTAAAATGAAAATGGAAAAGAGAGCAGTGGCATACTAAGGATAACTGGTGCCTGGAGCGATAATGATGGCGCTATGACCTCTGGTACCTGACTGTTGGTGTCCCAAGACCTCTGGTGCCTAGGACATATGCACTTTTGCACTGTTCTCCCCACCTCCACCCCCCATTAGTTCACTACTGACTAGAGCAAAATATAGAGAAAAAAAGAGAAAGGGAATTTCAGATTAGAGTAAAAGAATTAGAACTGGCAAGTGGAAAACACTCCCACACTTTACACACACATTCAGGTTTTGATGTTATCAGAAATATTAGGTTAGTAGCCCCTTTTAAAGTAGAAGTAGATCAATATTTTCCTCATTTTGAAGAAAATGCTGAAAATTTGAAATGGCCAAGAGACCGTTGGAATCTTATTATTATAAAGCGTACTTGCCAATGGCAAAGCTCATGAGGTCTACACTCCACTGTTAGTACAACAAAGTGCCAATTATGGTGTGGTAAAGAAATGTATCTTGAAGAGTTAAGTGTTGGTATCTGAGTATATCAAGAAAGGTTTAGGAACTATAAAAAAAAAGAAACTGGACAGAACCATGTCAAATTAACAATTATTTGATAGGTGGTACTCAGCCAAGATGGTTGGTCATGACTATGATAACCTCTGACATTAGTATAAGAGTTCAAGAATTGTGATAGTGATGTCAAAACCTACCTTGATGAGAAAGAGTCTAAACTTAAGAAAATGCGGCTCATAAGCTGACAATTATTCCTTGACTCAACATATTTCGTTTGCCAACAAGTCTTTCACACAGCATTTTTGTTGACAAACAAACCCATCTCAGTGTCAAATAAGCGCTTCAAAATCTCTATCAGGCACAATTTTTAGGAATCAAACTACTGACAAGACTGATCAGAATTCATCTCTTCCTACAAAACACCTGATGCAAAAAGAAAAGGCATGTTATTTCTGATTGCTGCCGATTGAGAAATAAGTAACAGAATAAAAACAGAGCTATTCCAAATGTTCTTATTTCTAAGAGGTTAAGGTCATAGTCATGTATTGAAAGTGATACATTTGTTGGGTCAAACAAATTCATCTTGTTTTATTATGGAGAATTATGAACCATTCATGTCAAATCGCTCTACATCACTTACCAGTGATTCTGCCAAGTCTGTCTCTATTGACATTTTAAGGGACACAGAAGCTTCTTTGAATCTTTTATTATCAGGTAATTAGTCTTTATCTGAGTACAGTGTAGTATGTGTCTTGTAACAGTGTTCTTGTTCAGCAAGTCGAGTGCAGCTTTGTTAATGTTCCTCTAAATTGTGTTGATTAGTCATCAGACTTACTCTAAGGACCTGTGACAGTCAGAACAGTGTCATCTTTACCCAACAGGAGCATTCATTTATTTCTAGGCAATGATCTAGTTAGAGATAAGGTTATGGTTCATCCACAAGTAATGGATAAGTTTTGTATGGATTTATCTATACTTAATTTGTATTATTTGCTGATGTTTCTAAAAAAATGATAATATGTACATCTGTATTTTGTAACTGACCTTAGTAAAAAATCAAGTTAATGCTCTACCTACTGACAAATATGTAAGGACAACATGCCTTATAGATGCATTGGAAACTTGTCAAACATTCTGACCTAATGCCCATCACATGGGTGGCTGCCACAATACATATCATCATAACCTGCTATACTAATACAAGCAGTCTGATTATTTCTGGCACTTGGTCAATACGATGTAGGTCAGCTTACTAAAAAGGTCAATTAGGATGTGGGTTAGCTTATTATTAGGTCAATATGGATGTTGGTTATCTTATTAAATAGTTTAGTTAGGATGTGCGTTAGCTCAATAAAAAGGTCCATTAGGGTGTGGGTTAGCTCATTAAATAGTTCAGTTAGAATGTACGTTAGCTCATTACCGTAAATAGTTCAGTTAGGATGTGGGTTAGTTTATTAATATGTCAACTAGGCTGTGCGTTAGCTTATTAATAGTTCAATTATGATGTGGGTTAGATCATTAAATAGTTCAGTTAGGATGTGGGTTAGCTTATTAATAGGTGAATTAGGTTGTGGATTAGCTTATTAATAGTTCAATTAGAATGAGGGTTAGCTTATTAAAAGGTCAATTAGAATGTGGGCTATCTTATTATTAGGTCAACTAGGATGTGGGTTAGCTCATTAAATAGTTCAATTACGATGTGGGTTAGCTCATTAAATAGGTGAATTAGGATTTGGGTTAGCTTATTAATAGGTCAGTTAGGATGTGCATTAGATCATTAAATAGTTGTTAGGATGTGGGTTAGCTTATTAGGTCAATTAGGACAGAGTTAGCTCTTAAAATAGTTCAATATGGATGTGGGCTAACTCACTAAACAGGTCAATTAGGATTTGGGTTAGCTAGCTCAAGAAATAGATTAATTAAGATATAGGTTACTTCACTACCCCGTTATCAGAGGCCTTTGGACTCAAACTCTTGGAGGTGGGGCAAGAAGCTACATACACTTCTGTGAGCATAATCAGTAGTAATGATGCTTAACAGTGTGTAATTTGTTGGCTTGGGATGGTAAATGGCATGCATCTTTTTTTAAAAACAACCTAAAAATAGAACCTACCAAGCAGTACAAAAAATGACTGAAAAATATATTTTGTTTCAAAGATCTTTATTGACAGATACAACTGACATACACTGATCTGTATGCATTCAAACATTCACCAGAGAAAACCTTAACATTACTTCATAGCATTATAAATTATGCATCCAAAAACCATTACACCATGATCCACACACAGAATATATTACAGGTTTTATTACATGCTATAAATGAAACCCGCCAGTCAACCCAGAACCTCTCTATTCCGATATTTAACCATATACAGTTTTGTCTCCTTAAGTTTATACTAAAGGTGCACTACAGCAAGAAGAAGATATAAAATGTATACATACTCAAATAATTGCAGTTGTTACACAGAAATGTATGATTCCATATACATATGAGATTAGCAAAGTTTCCCATCCAAGATAAAATGTATTTTTTGGGAACCCTGCTTGTACAGATGGGATTAGTTTGAATAAAAAAACAGAAAAAGAAACAGAAGTCAGTATTAATGATACAACATTTGGAAAAAGGCTTAAAGTTGATATGAGTGTGTGTGCTTTGGATTTTTAACGTAGCTTTAAAATAAAATCTCATATTGCTATGATGCAGTTTAACAGTTTATAGTAATTTCGAGCATTGGAGCATCATGCCACAGACTTGTTGCATGATGTCCCACCCAGTCACATTATCCTGACACCAGGCTGACCAGTCCTAAAACTAACTTCTTAATGCCGAGTGCTAAGCAAGGCAGCTGTTAGTACCATTTTTTTAAAAGTCTTTGGTATGACTCGAATGTGGATCAATCCTACATCCTTCTGCATCTGAGGTGGATGCTCTAATCACTAGACCACCGAAGTGGTAGTTGATATGAGAGAACAAAGGACATCTCAAAACCATCATAAAAATGCTGGATTATTATTGATCCAAATGGTACCATAATTTCCAATTAATACTTAAAGCAAATTTAAATCACAATATTTTAGATTATAGATGAAGGAATGGATGTATATTGAAAATAAGGGACAAAGTTATCATTGCTGGAATTTGATGTGGAGAGTGTAAGGATAAATATATACTGTCCTCTCCTCCTTTTCATATTTAATTGAATGCATGCTATCTATATACTAACCAGAAAAAGTGGTTCTAATTCAGAGAACTGTAACTGTTAAACCAGTTGCTATACAAGCATACTGAATATTTAAATAAAAAGACTTGCTGATATAGTAAGGTATGTCGGATTTAGTTATATCAGTATATTGAAATATAAATGTAAGTACATGAAATTTGTTTTTTGTTTCTCATTTTCATGAAAAGCTGTTTCATAAATGTGTACTTTGCCAACCAGATTTTTTCCAAAGTTTTTATATTGTTTGAAACCTTTTCATAATTAATCAACAAGAGTCATATTGTTTAATTAAAAAAGAATAGCAGTGACTTTTATCCCCATGCCTCTTTTAAAATGGTGGGGTTTAAAGCACAGAATTGAAACTTTGCAATATGATAGGCAGGAAGCCCTTACATGTACACAGTGCTTTCAATATTTTATTTATGACTCTTGGGATGGGACGACCACCTCAGATTATTTTGTTTTTAAAAGCTGAATATTTCAAGATTTGTAGGTGAAAATCACAAAGTTGGTTTGTGTCATCTTCAAGGCCTGGGATATAACATATGCAATAAGGTTTTGTGTTACACTTTCTGGTCTTGCCCATGTATGGTCCCTGTAGGTATGTTTACCCTGGGTGACAACTTGGAGACTGTTTAAATCTGCAGTCAACAACCATAAATTGGTCTAAAGGACATGAGACAGGACTAAAAATAGCTTGTGGACTTGTCCCACCACCAAACGCCATATTCATAGCCTGGAAAAGTTGAGATCTCTAACCATAGTGGTTAAACGACATGAGGAGAAATCAGACACATTTCCAGCACAGATCCTAAGGAAGGAGACTTGCTCTTGGGTCATCAATTGGAATTTGCTGAAGTTCCTTGGTTTAAAACTATTTATAGGTTTGAAGAGCACAAGGAAACAAAATTAGATACATGTCCAACACAGGTTCTGGGTGTTGTGGCATGTGGCTGGGATCCTCACCCTGGCTAATAAATAACAAGGACATTTTTAACATCTACTCTTTGAACTATATATACATTTAATGGCTTAATGGGCACAATATTATATATATATATATATATATATATATATATATATATATATATATATATATATATATATATATATATATATATATATATATATATACACACACACACACACACACATATACACACACACACATACACATACATACATACATACATATATATATATATATATATATATATATATATATATATACACACACATACATACATACACACACACACACAACACACACACACACTATTAATAAGAAAAATACACATGCATGGATTGAAAAATTTGCCACTGGATCAAACCATACCTATAGCTGTATCCATTGGAAGCATGGAAATATGTTTGATGTTTACACAATCATCCAGTGTGAAAACTGTACATGTGGCTTCTTGAAGAAAATGTGGAATCAGAGTGCATGGATACTTTTATAATTTTGTAAAAAAAATTCTCCAAAATTAATCTTCTTTGAAGCTTTACGGAAACTTACATATTGGCGGGGTGATATTTTGCAAATTTACATATCGGAAGAGCATGTTTTTAAAGGTTTTGAGAGCATGCTCTTGACGGCTAAGGTAACAATTAAGGTTACATTCATTCTGCTGTTTGTAACTGAATTTTATTTAAGCAGTGTGATGAAAATAGGTAAACATTTCCATTTATGCAAGACAAGATGGTAAAATTTGCCACTTTCATTATTCTCATTTGAAGGTCAGAGGTGGAAATTACTATATTTGCTTGGAGCTGTAACTTGTAAACTATTAAATAAAGTAATAAACACAAAACTTGGCATAGCTGTATACCATGATCCCTTGGCATTTTCATGGATATGTTTGTAATTACAAGTTTGAGTTCTCAGGTCAATATCATATTATCAATATCCAAACTGTCACTCAAAAACTCAGAGCATGATATTGTATCATGTATCTATCAATCATGTGTATCAATAGCATCAGATTGTATCATGTACATATCATGTGTATCAATAGTATAAGATTTTATCATGTAACTATCATGTGTTTCAATGGCACGATATTGTATCATGTACCTATCAACCATGTGTATCAATGACATGATATTGTATAATGTACCTATTAATCATGTGTATCAATAGCATGAGATTGTATCATGTACCTATTAATCATGTTTATCAATAGCATGAGACTTTATAATGTACCTTTTAATGTGTATCAATGGCATGAGATTGTATCATGTACATATCAGTAATGTGTATCTGATCAATAGCATGAGACTGTATCATGTACATATGAGTCATGTGTATCAATGGCATGAAATTGTATCATGTACATATCAGTCATGTGTATCTGATCAATATCATGAGATTTATCATGTACCTAATAAGTATGTGAATCAATAGCATGAGATTGTATCATGTACATATCAATCATGTGCATCAATAACATGATCCTATCAGAAAGATCAAAGTGTTGTGTTAAGTTTCTTGGGCTAACTCTACACTCATTGAAATTAGTTTAATTAAAACATGTTTAAATCACAACTTCATTTTTCATCATGGTTTAGATCACAGAAAAACATTAACTATTTTTCTGCATAGCCAGTGCCATTATCATCACCAATCCTAATATTAATCTCTTTATGCCGCGCACAAAGTCTTTGGTATGATTTTGCCAGGGTTTAAACCCATGACCTCTCACATCCAAGGAAGATGCTCTAACCACTTAGGCCACTGGTGAGATAGAGAGAAAAATGTTATAATGTACACTTTTAATCAGTAACACTTTGAGATGATCCTCCTGATACCACAACAAATTACTTGCTATATCTACTGCTATAAAACTATGCACAAAAACTACTTTAATTCAAGAAGAATTCTTTACTCTGTAAAATTTTTAAAAAAACATCCAGTCAGTGGCAGTATTAAATAGTTTTTATTATCACATAAATTATCATGAAGGTATCAACATCCAGTTTCAAACCATTTTCACTTTAGATTTTCTTTATTTGTCATGTGATCTTATTGGCATATTCAAGTTAGTTTCATATGAAGAAAATGAAATTTACAACCATAATAAACTGAACAAGAGCTTAATTATTTTATATTTTTAATTCTAATTCAAACAGAGAAACGTTATACAAAGTAAAATTGCTGAAAATGGATCCTGTAGATCACTCTTTAACTTTCAGTTCTTCGTATCATCATACTGCTAAAGGTAAAAACAACTTTTTATCTTCAAACACAATGAGCAAGCTGATCAATTATTTAAACAAGAATGTCAACCAAACTTGTAGTTTGTTGCATCATATCAAAATAATTGGCGAAGATCTAGGAAAGACACAAGTATTATTCTGTTACACCATGTCAAATTGAGTAATGAAGATCTTGAAAACTCGTTAAGTCTGCTCTATTCTGTAACACCATGTCAAAATGAGTGATGAAGATCTCGGAAACTCGTTAAGTCTATTCTATTATGTTAAACCATTTCAAAATGAGTGATGAAGATCCATTGGAAACTTGTTAAATCTATTCTATTCTGTTAAACCATGTCAAGATGAGGGATGAAGATCTTGAAAACTAGTTAAGTTACACCATGTCAAAATGAGTGATGAAGATCTTGGAAACTCGTTAAGACTGTTCTATTATGTTACACCATGTCAAAATGAGTGATGAAGATCTTGGAAATTCGTTAAGTCTATTCTATTCTGTTAAACCATGTCAAGATGAGTGATGAAGATCTTGGAAACTCATTAAGTAGTATTTTGTTGTATTCCGTTACACCATGTCAAGATGAGTGATGAAGATCTTGGAAACTCATTAAGTAGTATTTTGTTGTATTCCGTTACACCATGTCAAGATGAGTGATGAGGATCATGGTATGTTTTATTATTAATATTGTTAGCGTTATGATGATTCAATTCTGACTATCTCCAAAATATGTAAATTATCCCATTGCCTCACATTCTGCATCATTTATTTCTCGCCCAATTTTGCTAGTTCTTCTTCCCATTTTGCCTCTTTCCTCTTTTGGGCTTTTTCTATAGCCGCTTTGAAATAATCAATCTGAAATCATATATATATATATATATATATATATATATATATATATATATATATATATATATATATATATATATATATATGAGTTAATACTTATGCAAATTTGAATCTTTTTGCTACAATAAAACTTTCCTAAAGATTAAAAGTGTAAAAAAAAATGTCATCTGCTCAATATTGTGAATGAGTTTATTAATATTATTTTAACTTTCCATCATAATATATGTCTGGTTGATTTTATCTGAATATATGTATGCATATCAATTTATAAAATAGTGTTTCTTCTCCACTCTGATAGAAACAATGATATAATCAAAGTACTCAGATATATATATATATATATATATATATATATATATATATATAAAATTCCTAGTATATAAGTCTATTGCAGACTGACACAAACTGGCAAATACAAAATGTGCTGCCAGTTATGGGATCAATATTGTCCAGCACACAACATAAGAAGTTGCCGCATTAACATGGATTGTGTCCCCAACCAAAAAAAGACTCAAAGTAGAGACTTTGTGTTGATCAGAAGACAGTTTTGAAATTCTCTGTTTTCTCTAAACCAAATGAACACATATATTGAGCACACTGTCCTATTGTTATCAGTAGTATATTAAAGCCTAAGAAACATGATAAATACAAAGCATAATAAAACTTACAGCATTATTCAGTTAATTTAATAAGCCCATATATTTACATTTTTATTGAATTTTGGGGGAAAGCTGAAACAATGCGTATAATACACACTTAAAAATATACACTTACAGCTTCTATATTAGGTGGCGGCATTATTTCTCTCTGAAATAAAAATAACATACTTGTTAAACTACTTGTTATATAAAACTACATTTAAAAAATACCATGAATATTGTGTCATTCAATTCGGACAAATTATTATTAACTATACCTTTTACACTAAAGTTTTGTAATTTACTGACACCATTTTGTTTACCAATGATTCTACTAAAGTAACTGCAATTGTGGCAGGAGATATTTGGTAGTTGCACTTCTGACATCATGCTGACATCACCTGCTCATCTCAACTGTGATTTGATCAGCAGAGTGTGGATGCTTGGAATGCCTATCTGAGAACCTCAGTGTCTGAGATCCTTTCTTGTCATCTTACCATCATCAGTTTCCTCAGGCAGCCCATATGAAAATGGCTCAGATACTTGGCAATGATGTCTACACTGTCCAGGTTTCATAAGCATACACCTGGATTGGCAACACAATGTCTTTGTAGACCTAATGTTTTGCTTGTAGACTGACACTCAAGCTGAAGAGAAATGGCCCATATGTGTATTGCATGTCAGACTCTGATTTGGCATTCAGGGCAGTCATCAACAATTTGTGACTTTTCAACTGGTCTGGCAATGTTACAGTTGATGCAGGTCACCATAATTTTTTTTAATAAAAAAACTATTGATACATTGTCATGCCAATTGAGAAACAAAATGAGCAGTACAGTATCTGATCTGATTCCTACCAACTTTCTACAATGCAAGCTATTGTATTCTATTGATATAGAAGATAATGTTACAACAACAGATAATTGGTAGAAATACAGATGGGATAATATATGTTCTTTGGGCCAATCAGCAAATTTTCTTTGTATGGTACTTACATTTAGTTCTCTAGAACGGATGTTTGCCTAGTGCTGTGAAAAATTTAGTAAAAATATACTGGGTACCCTCAGTCTTATTGATTGGTTGGTTACCCAATTAGCCGATCAAACGGAAAATGTTTTATTTAAACCTGAACAAAAAGTGTGTGAAATCTATTAAGGGTTGCAACAAAACACAGTCAACTCTGCAGCAAGATCAAATAACTACACTCTGTTACTTACCACTGAGCATGTATCACAATCACTGCTCAATCAATGGGTTGGCACATGAAAAAACAAGCAAAAGTATTAAGTTCAAACATTCAATGGAAGAAGCAGGACTCTACGTGGCACTGAACAATTACATATATTAAATTCACAGCTTAATCAAAAGGATTCTCAATTTTAAAGAAAGAAAATGCTGCCTTTACAAGCCAGAGGCTTATAGAGTTACATGCACTTGCAAAGAACTTGGGAAATATCACATAGGAATTAAACCTAACTTATGGAAAGGAAACTGCAACCTAAATCAAAATGTTTATTGCATCAAAGTAGTTATACAGCAAAACTATAAATACAAATATAGGTTGTTAGGACTTGCATGAAAATGGAAGTATTGTACTTGCTAGTAAACACCAACAGTAAACAAAATTGATGGACACTTCACTCTGAAGTGAGTTGTATATAATTTATCCCTATCACTTTCAAATTATTAAAATCCAATTTGCTGTAAATATAAGTACTGTGCAATGAATACCATCATGAAACAGATAAACACTATGCATACCATATATACAATTCTGGGGGCCCCGAGTGGCCAAGTGGTCTAAAGCGCTTTCCGTTACGGATCACTGCCGTCTCACCTGTCTGTGTAGGTTCGAGTCTAAGATTCGAGTAATGTAGTTATGTGACAAAGCTTGCCAGTAGCTTCTCGTGGGTTGGTGGTTCTTTCCAGGGGTTTTCCCGGGTTCTTCCTCCACCAATAATACTTGCCGCCATGTATAGCCTATCGTGTGCTGAAAAATGGCGCTGAACCCTAAAAACAAACATAAAAACAAAACAAACATACAATTCTGAATGGGAAAAAAGGCATGAAAACACAACACTATTTGAATTCAATGTATTCCACTGTACTGAAGTCTTCAAAGTACATGTACTGGTGATCTGGTGAAATCATAACAATGTCTGACCTGACAAAACTACTAAAATTTTGACATTATCTCTTAGTTTCTCCCATATCAAATTCATAAAGCTGTGTGATAGCTCACTGAAAGAAAACTTATGACACCAAGAATACTGAATGGTGACACTACAAATGTGAAGACCACTAAGGAATGAAGGGTGTCATGTACAACTGCAATATCTCAAGTTACAGACCTTGTATCCTATTTACGAGCAATGTAACATTTTCATGACTTAGACCAATTCTGGTATTAAAACCCAAATACAGTATGGACATGTATGTGTCAAATACAATTAGTACATGGATGAGAAACTTTAGCAACTAACTCATCCCAAGGATAAGTGCTTGGGAAATGTCTTACTGAACCCTGATATAGATTACTACATGTATGACATACTCATTTTCCATCATGCAGCTTATTTACTACATGTATGAGACTCATGTTCTGTCATACAGATTACTACATGTATGACATATTCAATTTCTGCCGTGCAGCTGACTACATGTATGACATTCTTTATCTATCATGATGCTTACTATATGTAGGACACATTCTTTATCTGTCACGCAGCTTACTACATGTATGACACACTTTATCTGTCATGCAGCTTACTACATGTATGACCCTATCCATCAAGCTGCTAACTACATGTATGGCACACTATTTATCTGTCATGCAGCCTTCTATGTGTATGACATTCATTTTCTGTCATGCAGCTAACTACAAGTATGACATGACTTTATCTCTCATGCTGCTTACAACATGTATGACACTCTTTATCTCTCATGCTGCTTACTACATGGATGACATTCATTTTCTGTCATGCAGCTTACTACATGTATGACACAAGTCATACCAAAGACTTAAAAAAAATTGTACTAACAGCTGTCTCGCTTGATGCTCATCATTAAGAGGTTAGTGTTAGGACTGGTCAGCCTGGTGTCAGAATAACGTGACTGGGTGGGACATCATGCTACATGTCTGCGTTATAATGCCCCAGTGCTAAACATCACTATAAACTGCCACACTGCAGACATCGTAGCGATATGACTGAAAAATTGTTAAAGCTATGTTAAAAATTCCAATCACACACACACAAACACATGCATGGCAAACTCTTTTTCTGTTATGCTGCTAACTAAATGCATGACTTTTTGTTTGTTTGTTTGATTAGGATTTTTAGCGTAGCTGTTAGTACAATTTTTTAAAAATCTTTGGTATGACTTGGCCACAGATCAAACTCACAACCTCCAGTTTTGGCGACGGATGCTCTAACTACTAGGCCACTGGATTGGTTTAAAAAAACTAAATACATGACATATTCTTTTTCAGCTTACTAAATGTACTGGTACCACATACTCTTTTTCAGGTTACTAAATTTATGACATACTCTTTTTCAGCTTACTAAATGTATGACATATTATTTTTCTGTCATGCAGTTTAATACATGTAAAGCTTTTACTTTTTCTGTCAAGCAGCTTATTAAATGTATGAATACTCTTTTTCTGTAATGCAGCTTATTAAAGGTATTGTCTGTGTGAGTTTGAATATCAGGCCTGACCAATGTGGGTACATGAGAAAGCTTGCCAGTAGCTTCTTGTGGGTCGGTGGTTTTTTCTAGGTTCTTCTTCCACCATTTATACTGAGCACCATGTTTAGCCTATCTTGTGCTGAAAAATGAAATAGTGTTAAATTTTACAACAACAACAACAACAACAACTAAAGGTATGACATACTCTTTTTCTATCATTCAGCTTGCTAAATATATAACATACCCTTCTTTTGGTCACATGCTTTTCAAAATACTCTGGTCTGTTGAAGAAGTAAAACAGCCCTACTGGAAATGTCATGTACAAAGCCATCTGAAATAAAAGCACAATAAATCCAGAAATTATATGGCAGAATAAGTTAAAATAACTTTGAATTTCCAACCATTTTAATCTACAAAGAAATAGCATTTTACATTATTATTTACACGTTTAAAATGTCGAGAAATGTCATTGGTCAAAATACTATTAAAAAAATAGCTATTTGTTACAAAACT
This sequence comes from Unio pictorum, assembly GCA_030141615.1. Taxonomy (NCBI): domain Eukaryota; kingdom Metazoa; phylum Mollusca; class Bivalvia; order Unionida; family Unionidae; genus Unio; species Unio pictorum. Next base: position 4,965,850 of record JARLTB010000085.1, on the reverse strand, counting down.
ACTGAAAAGATAAAAATGCAATATATCCATCAATTTTTTATCTTTACTTTTGAAATATCTTAAATAATGGTAACCAACAATTTCATATGATACTAAAAGACATGTTTCATCACATAAATTCAAGACCAATTTTTCCTCCATAAACAATAACAATAGTTAGTAATTTAATGTTCATAGAATGGAGTTCATAATTTATTTTTTCTACCTAAAAGTAACATGGTGCTGCATCTATGCAAAACACAGTCCCAAGCAATTGATTATTTTTAGTATCATACAAGTTACTTCATTTTCTATCAAGGAATTATCTATCCACAGTAGGTACTATAATTTACAATGCAAGCCGCCAACAGTCAAATGCATGTGCAGTTGGCCATGAAATCAGAGCCAGTAGGATGCTTTTCACTCAAACTGCTTTTAATAATGTTGATCAAATATTTTCAAACCTTTCAAGGTTTCTCAATGTTTTTCATCTCATCCAAATCTGATGGCATATCAGCATTGTTTGTCCAAACCTTGAGCCTTTATCCCATTGTGCTTTCTGTCACAAATGGTCAAATTCTGTTGAGCGGCTTTTTTGCAATAAAGTTGTTCAAATGTTTTTCTATTTTTAGTAATGATGGCCATATTTAGTGGCAGATTGGTATTACTTGCAATAATGTTCAAGCTCTTTATGCCACATTGCCTTTCTGTCAAATTTGGGTCAATATTGTTAAATGAACTTGAATCAAGAGTCTTTTCAAGGTTTCTTCTTTTTCTATCATCAACAACCATATTTATGGCATCGTTTGGCTTCATTTTGTATGAATCTGAAAGTTCTTAATGCAATGACGTTTGTTTTGTTAAATATGGTTGGCAAGATATGAAAGCTTGTTAACACCAAGTTGTTTTCTATCAAACTTCTGTTGAGTAGTTTTTGAGAAATCGTTTAAAGGTTCTGCTACTTTATGTTAAAACAACCTTACTTGATGGCAAAATGACTTCATTTGTAAAAACTTGAAACTCTATGATGGTTGGTCATATCTGGTCAAATTATGGCTTTTGCCAAAAAGCTGTTGAATGGTTTTTGTGCCTTAAAAAGGTAACCATATTTGATATTAAAATGGCATTATCAATCAGACAGTCAAGCCAGTGTGCTTTCTTTCAAATTCTGCTGAGAAGTTTTTAACAAAAGTTGTCATAAAAGGCCTTTTTTTAAATAGTAGCCACATCTGATGGTGCATTTGCCTCTCTTATACAAAATTTAAAGTTCCTTCAAACATGGATATTTTCTTTCTAATTTCATCAAATCTGTTCTTGTTTTTCAGATATAGTCATTTAAAAGGTTTTTCCATTTTTAATATTGGTGGCTACATTGGAACACAGATTAGCATAAGGTGTTGTCCAGAACAGATGTCCACAGATAAGGCCTGTTTTCCTACCCACTTCCCGTCCACTTTTATCCGCATGTTGTTATTGCCCTCCCCCATCCCCCCCCCTGTGAAACCTAAGAAAATAATGCAAGTATTTGTTTGCTTATGAAGAGCATGGAATAATCAATTGACAATTCTCAATGACTAAACAACAACATGGAGTATTTGGACATTTATGAATAGCACAGACAGTTATCCATGATTATGCACCATGGACAAACTACTTCAGTTTTCCATGATATTTCCATTAGTAAACGCAATATGAACATCAACCTAAACAAAAATGTTTACATCTAGATTTGCTGATTTAAAGAAATTATTAAATTATTAGTACAGGAACACGCAAGATAAACCATAATGCTTATGTAAGATTCTGATACTTCAAGCAAAGCATGTGAACTGAGAACGATATGCACTTTCTATTTAAAATATTATCATTATCGATCAATTCATTCTCTGTTCACATGCTCGAACTGTCTCCAAAAGTGTGGACTTCTGCAGATAGTCCATCATGTAGTGTTGATATAGTAATTTCCGTAATAAACAAGTTTCAGCATTAAATAAACCATAATAAACTTGGCACCTAACAAAACTTCCTGTGTCACATTCAGTTTTATGATGAGTCTGAGGAAGTTGGATCCCAAAAATGTTGAGGGATAAAAATAAAAAAAACAGCCACAGAAAATGTGCCAATTTGTTTCACAATAAATATATAACAGATCATCCAGGAATAAATTTGGACTATTATATTTTGTGTGTATTGATATCATGACAAATTTCATTTTATAGTATTTTGAGTAAATCTGTCAGTGTTTGCATGCAGATAGTTAATGAATTTTGCAATGAAACTGAAGCATGCATCAATGTATGGCAATATAAGATATCTCAACTTTTGTCTTTAACTTAACAAAATTATAAATCATAGCACTTCTCACTCAGAACAGCCATACCAAAGTGGTTAAATACACAAAGTGAATAAATATATCATTTTTATATGGTTGCAAACAAATATGTAGAAAAAAAAAAGTGTCAAAAAGAAAGATGCTCTTTTCCAATGTAACTTTTTAATTTTATCATCCTCCCTAACTAAAAGTTCATTTGCATTCATTTGTAAAATGGAAGATAGAAAATAATTTCAATAAATAATGTTGCACTTTAGTTTCTGTCCTAATGTCAACTTTCTAAAATAAAATACATGTCTAGAAAAATTAAACTTCACCACAAAACAACATATCCTCGAAAATACGTATATCCAAGTGACCGTCACTACTCCAATACTGACCTATATCAATCGTCTGAAAATTAATGAAATACATTTTACCTTCATTACTTCTAGATGCCATGTCCCCATTATAATATGTACCACTTCTCTTGATAAAAAAAAAAGCTGTTAGCTTAATTACGATCTTGCCCTTGGCTTTGTATTTAGGACCTAACCTACTGCTTCGAGTTCCATACGCAACACAAGGGAGGCGAATCTTACTTCTTCAACCGGTAACGTCCCATGAATTGATTTGTGTACGGGGTGGGTGGGTGGAGGAAAACGTGTTCCTAACTGAGATACATTGTATTCTCTGTTTTCTAGTTTTGATAAATTAGCCTTGAGTTTCCTCTGGCCCTTCACACTCCATTGTAAATAATTTGATACTTGAATTATATACCCACTATCTAGAAAACTTGTAATGACGTTGAAGGGATGATTGGATTCATTAATTTGTCTTTGTAAATACCAATCTAACAACCCACGTTTAAACAAAAATCACGAGTTTAATAATACATCGCATTCGTAACACACACACACACACACACGCGCGCGCGCGTACAAGAAACATACGAATATTATCTGGAAGAGCGCCAGTTATATCATCAGTTTTTCCTGTATATGATGTCACAAACTGTTAAGAGGGGAACAGGTCCAGCCAGAGGCGTAGCGATGATACTTTGCGCCCGGGGACGAACTATAAAATTGGCGCCCCTGCGATCTTGTGACCGATTTATTACCCTTGTTTACTTATTATAATGTAACGTTGCAAGCCTCATTTTGGCTCCCGGGGACATATGTACCCCCTGCCCCCCCCCCCCCAATAGCTATGCCTCTGGGTCCAGCTTGTGGTCACTAAGTGTAGCAAGTGTTTTAGAGACACAATGATATACAATCACATATAAACGAGAAAGGGTTAGGGTATGAAATCTTGCGTGTGGGGAAAGACATATACAAACGTACACAAAATAGGCCCGGCCCTAGGGCACTGCGAACGAGGCAACAGACTTGAGCCCGCGCTTTTTATGGGTCCCGCGCTGCTGCATTTTCTTTTTACTGTGGTGAGATTAACAGATTATTGTTGTGTCCATTCGTCGTTTGCTGCTTTGAGCCCCGCTCGTCCTAAGGTCGGGACTGCCACAAAACATACATTTGTAGCAAATTAAAAGTATCTCTTCCAGAGATATTGATGGCCATGAAAAGAGCCGCTTATTTTCTGTTACTCCTCCCCCACTCTGCGCTTTAGCCGCCAAATAAGCGACTCTGCCATCTGGCGATTTACTATCCAATTTTTAACGGTCCATCGAAACGTCCCAAACCATTTTAAACCACCCCAAACGTTCGAAACATCCCAAACTACTTAAACATATAATCACCCCCAAACCATCTCGTTACATATATAAAGAAATGAAATAATACTTTATATTTATATTATTTACTGGAATTATGGTAAACCAGCAATATAAAAGAAATTGCTCGGCCTGTACAATCACGATTACGCCTTGTCTTTCATTTGTCGTTTATTTACCATTGTGTTCTTATCTTCCATATATACATCTGGAATGTTACTAGTTCTGCACTGTTAATTGACAACTTTTGCTTGGCGTGCCACTCTTTAATGACCAATGTAATTTTTTAATTATATTGCAACTAAAAAAGATTTGTATCAGTTCTCTCTCTCTCTCTCTCTCTCTCTCTCTCTCTCTCTCTCTCTCTCTCTCTCTCTCCTTTGTTCATTTTCATGACTTTCGAAAGTCAGTCTAATATATCTCTTGGAACTAATAATTTTAACCAAACCACACCTCTTTGATAAAAGTGTGTTAATATGTGTTTTTGCAAACATTTGTCAATGCTTATTGTAGCACTTCTGTTGTGAAGTGTTCATTTTTGGAGTTGCGTAGTTTTGCTCTTTGTAACTCTCTTCTATTTCGGAGGAAATTCAGATAGCAGAATGAAGAAGGAATATCTGGGGGGATGGGGCATTGCTTTAGAAAATGAAGGCGTTAAAACAAGCATGTCATGTAAATTTGTACTGACCACGAAACCAGATGGTGTAACGAAAGTACATCCAGACAAATAAGTTAAGGAACAACATTTTAGTTAAGGAACAAAATTGTACACATTAAAAACGTAACACAGATGCATTAAAGATTAAAGACAAAGTCTTAGTTGGTTAAAATATCGCATATAAGAAAAACGTATGAAGCTGGTTTTCACTACATTACACACACACACACACACACACACACCAATGCAATCTAGAAGACCACAAGCTGGTCTAAAAGATCTTGAATAAAGGTAATGAGAACCACATTGACATAAGTGCAATCATTAGAACAATTAAAATCCTTTCAGTGAACGTTCCTTTAGTGCATAGTAGCAATTCGTACAAAATACTCAATTACCTATGCATTTTTCCTGAAGAAAATATTTATCTGGTTATATTGTTAAGCATACAAAATACTCAATTACCTATGCATTTTTCCTGAAGAAAATATTTATCTGGTTATATTGTTAAGCATACAAAATACTCAATTACCTATGCATTTTTCCTGAAGAAAATATTTATCTGGTTATATTGTTAAGCATACAAAATACTCAATTACCTATGCATTTTTCCTGAAGAAAATATTTATCTGGTTATATTGTTAAGCATACAAAATACCTCCAATTATAACAAATGCCACAAAAGTAACGAATAACAACTGCCGTGGGAAGAATGTTTACATCATCTGGATGAAACAAAAACCAGTATGATTTTCATAGTATATGGATATTTTAAAAAATAGTTGAATATTCAGTTATCACAGACGTCTTTTAGTAACTGAAATTCAGCTACCTAATTAAATTACACAGCTAGTTTTATAATGTTACAGACGTAGCAGATAGGAACTGATAGAAAATATAAATACGAAATATCATGAATGCAAAGAATGAGGAATAATTTAACGAATGAAGGGAATTAATTAGAAAGAATTTCAACATTAAATTAGATGCTAATGGGGAGGGGGACAGTTAGTAAAAGAAATATACTCATGGACAGAAAAAGTTCATTTATACTAATATGTGTACTCTAAAAAATAGTATACAAATATTTAGACTGGATCAGGGTATACAGTTTATGTAATGTGTGTTGTAGATGTTCAGATTTAAAAGTGATTAAGCATGCAGTCTTTCCACAGCATCAAACATTGTTAAAATATTGACGGAGTTATTTATCTTATACCAATAAGATTACGACACAGACAAAGCCATTATTTCAGATTCCAACAATACAAAACAAATATAAGAGTGAAATCGGACTATGCTTTTAGGGGCGATGGTGTTTTTTTGTTACCGAGGGATCTGATTATCAATAAGGATAGTAACGTCAGATACAAAAAGTTATAGAAATACATTAACTCATTTAAACTCGGGTTAAATTCAAACATGAATACGAAGGCACTAAAGGAAGGTTATTCAAAGGCTGAGAAACAATCTCTGACAGTGCGACAAGAAATAGCTTACTCCCCCCCTCTCTCTCTCTCTCTCTCTCTCTCTCTCTCTCTCTCTCTCTCTCTCTCTATATATATATATATATATATATATATATATATATATATATATATATATATATATATATATATATACATACATACATACATACATACATACATACATACATACATACATACATACATACATACATACATACATATGCTTCAAAATTTAATACGAATAAAACTCTTATGGTTGTCCATATCGAGCAGATTGTGTTCACTGCTCACTTTATCTGATCCAAAACATTTTCTTGAATCGGGTTCAAAACATTTAATCCACGTTACGGTTATCACATGTGACAATCTCATTTAATCCACGTTACGGTCATCACATGTGACAATCTCATTTAATCCAGGTTACGGTCATCACCTGTGGCAATCTCATTCAAACGTATATTGTCCTCATTTTCATATTTGCCAATGAAACCCTGAGCCTGTTTTTAATCAGCTGTCGACAAATGCAAGAAACATCTTGTTATTTTCCCATAAGAGTTTATATATTAAACGTACGTATCTGATAAAAAAATACAGTCTTCTTTTTTATGTAGTTTTATATTGACGTGTCCTTTATTATCATTGATATATTTTACGCAATATGAACATACCTATAATTTTATCACCAAAGCAAACAATGCTTCAGGTAATCCTTTCTAAAGGATGAGGAAAATGTGTAGCAACTCATACTGGTGCAAAGTAGGTATTGTTTTCAGACATATTAATACAAATCAGTTTGTGCCAAACATAAAAAGGTGTTTAATGTTAGCATTATGTGCAGCAAAATCTTGACTTATTAACATAAAATTATAAAATAGATCAAAATTGGGATATAAAAAACACGAACGCCGAAAATTCTGTGCAACTAGTTTTGCATTTAATTTATGCTTCTTCAGGCAGAAAATGTTTTGAAAGAAACGGATGAGATATTTTTATTTTAAAATGACAATTACGTCAAGACGTATGTAACGTTGTACTGATTAACCAGATTTCAAATGTATATGTCAAACCCTGAGGCTAATAATTTCGCGCCGTAAATATGTATGAAGGTCAATTCGGCGAACAATGAGGTGTCAAGCCAGTTATTTAACATAGTCATAAAATTCGTATCTGCTCATATTTTGGGCAAGCCTATTACGTAATAATTGTCATGACATTTTTCACAGGTAAGTGGTGGAATTCTGTGTTCGGATCAAAGGAACACCAAGTGGGGGTCGTAATTCCGCCCTTGACAGACTGTTGGGAGGGGGGCAGTGTCTGATAATAATATGAATCAACATCCACTCGGAATTAAGCAAGGCGTGGCCAGCATTAGAATCGCAAACTGAAATATATTATTTCGAGAACTAAATGTCAGTAGTCGCTAAATTATCTTGCGAGAATTATAAGGGAAGATAAGCTACTCCGACGTCATTCGAAATTGGTGGGAAACTTGTTATTATTGGAATTACAAGGAGCTTTCAGTACAGATCAGTGATTATTTGCTCGATTGTTGTGAAATATTACGGCAAAGTAAGTGTACTTTAATTATTTCAGTATGTATAGTTTAGTTTGTAGAATTACCTTTTGTATGATTTGATTCATTCGTAATGTTTGATATACATGCATATTTTGAGATATAAGCAATGTTTATGTAAAGAATTATTATTGTAATTCGTTATTGGGTTAATTTTTAGTAACCACGTGCATTTATTCATTTGATATAATAGATTTGCAAATGTTGAATTGAAATATAACTTTGTATAATGGTTGCATTGTGCAGCATTCCTTAATAGGTATTTGCCTATTTCTGTATACTTTGTAGGAGTATCATGTGTAAGGATATATCAGCGCCTGGATCTGGGGATATCTTTGTACACTTTGTAGAAGTGCAATGTACGGAAATGTGTCTGATTATATGATATTGTTCTCTATACTAAGATTGAGAATCTATATATATCGTGTATACATATTAGAGAGAATGTGTATTTCGATGGGTACGAATGCGTGACCAAAAAAAGATAATGCCTTATCTGATTATATTGTTGTTTTAGTGTAAGTTTCGATAGCTAGGGAAATATCCAATGTTAATGTCCTTGTGTGCTAATACATGAAGCTTTTATGGACCAGATGAACTGTAGGAGAAGGAGGGAATTACCCCAATGCAATTGGTCTGAGGCTCTGGGAGACAAAAAAAAAGGAAGAACGGAGGCAGAAGTTAGACGGACTGGAAGGAATTGGATTACCAGTCCAGAGAAAGATCATACAGATGAATAGGAGTACAGGACAGGAGGAGAATCTATCACACTAAGTCAGATGATGAAATAGGTTGTCACTTGGTCAAGTCAAAGACGAGTTATAGGGTTTTAATTTGAATGATATTAAATTGTTGTTGCTTGAGCCAGGGTGGGTCTTCTGTAAAAATTTTAATAATATTGGGAGCACCCCACCCAACCTAAATAAAGGGAAAACCTCTACAACGTAACGTCATACCATTTATATATCTATATGACATGATCTAAAAGATACACGAGTCTCTAATGAACCTGAATCTGAACCCAAAACCTGAAACCTAAAATATACCAAAGAACACATACAGTTTGTCTGAGTGTGATCAATTTAAAATTATTCCAAGTCGTAGCCATGTTGGTTATTTTTCTCATGTATGTTTTTGCAGGACTTTTAGACACACTTCTCCACCATATCATCTTTCTCGTTTTTTAACCCTTTGTGACTCTTTTATAATAAAACTTTCTGACTATTATTTTCCTAAAGAGCTTGTCCATGGCGCATTTAGCCTTATGATACTGGCACGCTCTAAAACTGACAATTAATCAATCAGTCAGACATATATATTAATTTCTCTCCTAAAAGCGATTTACCTTCCCTGTTAGCAAAGGTGTGTGAGACAGTACAAGGCAGATTGTTTCTTCATTGACACCAACGTTATCCTACTTCAGCATGCGCGTCACACAATATCATAGAGAACAATATTAGACTGTATGTTTGACACGAACACAACCAGGTACTCCAGGCCATTTAAGAGAGATAATTCTTCTACAACTAAACAGCGGTAAGAGTTACCCAGTTACAACTGTTGCAGTTTGAATAATGAGTATTAAAAAAAATTAAATCATAAAAAGTACAAAAATATGATCTAGGATTGAATTAACATAATCTCGCATGATGCTAATATACACGTTTTTTTTTTAAAGCCTGACAGAAACTACAACTTATTTATAATGCATACATGGGGACTAGTTTTTTTCTTCTTTTTTCTGAATACAGTTTTCAAACATTTTAAGCTCCTTCCGTTGTTCCAGATCCGCAACGTTGTAGCTTTATACCAGATTAGTTTTTCACAATTGCATATGTTGTATCATTCTCTATTGTCTGGAACTTCATCGTACTGCTGCTTTGAAATGTGGTAGTTAACCCTGTGACTAATAGTACTTTTTATGATTTTTAATCTGATAAAGATTACGATTATATTGAACAATGAAGGTCTGGTCACATCATAGGGCGAGGCTCTTCGGCGATTCTTTTTTATTTCTTGTAATTTCGTTTTATTTGTTTGTTTTGTTTGGGTTTTTTGTTAGATCCTTTGTTTGTTTGCGGGTGAAAAAGCAACAGCATCGTTCACTAATATATTAATAAATATTTGCTCTTGAATGCATCCAGCACCAAAAATGTTCGAGGATGACCAATTGATAAACCATGACACGACAAAGTCACACAGCTATTAAATAAAATTCGGAATGGACTTAAACGAAAAGCCAATGTGTACTAACAATTTGGCGTAGAGATAAACAATTTAGGAAAATGTTAATTAAAAAAATGAAACTAAGGACGCTAATATACGTTTTATCATAATTTAGAGATTATATAATTTTAGATAAATTATGTAAAGCACTTTTGGAAAACTTCATTAAAGGTACTTCTACATCACCCATCATCCACAGAAAAAGGAAGAACAAGGTGACCATGTCCTTTACTGTTGCGGATACCGAAAAACAATTTTGTCCTGTAAATTATTTGGATAGTATGAATATTGATATACCTAAATTTTCATCAGGAAACCGATATTTTTTTACTATTCCTGTTATTATTACCGAAAACGAAGTCCTTGGTAAAATAAACATATTATCGATAAAGAGAGCTTCTGGTCCACACGAAATAAGCCATAGGTCACTGAAATATAGTTTAAAAAAATCAATGTTGTTCAATTTTTTAGTATTATAAAATTGTTTTACAAACTATTGGAAAGATGCATATGTCATCTAATTTTAAGAAAAGATGATATCAACATTGTAAGTACATGTAACCCTAAGCTTGATGGGAGAAGAAATCTTGTGCTTTGAAAACAGGATATATGTCTCAGAATCTTCAACATTATTGCAAGCAATCCCCACCGACACTTGCGTTCAGGGCTGAGATAGTTAATATTGTTAATAAGGTATCGGATCGTTCATTCAGTGTTACAGTTTATATCTGACCACTATGGTACAACACTAGAAAACTGAAAAGAAACAACAACACAAATTAACAATATATCCTTTGTATCACCGGTACTAACTATTCGTACCAATGTTACGCTCGAATATTCCATAGAATGATTCTCTAGTTAATAGTATACACACATATGTTCAGAGAGAGAGAGAGAGAGAGAGAGAGAGAGAGAGAGAGAGAGAGAGAGAGAGAGAGAGAGAGAGATCTTTTCTATAAGCAGAGGTAACAAAAACTCTTTTTAAAAAAACAAGTTTAAAATTTTTAAAAATTAAATAATAAGACTGAGTGTTAATGGAATAGTTTTATTTCACATTGGACAATATTAGTTTCCTTTCCAATGTCAGAGTTGACATATTGTGCCAAAATTAATTGCCATGGACTGCGGGATCTAAAGGAAAATGATATATTTTCAAGTTTCTACAGGTTCAATTTATGTTTACAGGATACACATTTTACAGAACAATACGAAAATATTATAAGGGCTTCATGGGGATACAGTCTTTTTCTGCAGTTCATATTCTGAAGTAATACGTATGGGGTCTTGCTACCGAGCAAATCAAACACCACCTACGTGAGGCTGGCTTGAGGTCCCTGGTTTCTCTATTTCCAACAACACCAAGACACCATCGTTATCAGCTGAAGGGATCTTAAACACTAATACCACAATATTGCTTTCGTTATCAACAACCACACTTTCTAGGGCTCCCGAGCTGTCTAAAGTGTTCACGTGAGTTCGAGTCTCGGTTTCGGCCAACATGGGTGGGTGAGAAAGCTTACCAGTATCTTCTCGTGGGTCGGTGGTTCTTTCTGGGATTTTAAATAGCAATAAGTTCTGTATACGAATAATGGGTATTATATCCTACCGTGTTGTCATTATATGCATACCAATGACGAGACAGGTTTAATCTAGAAAAGTCTTTATTGGACATTTTTTATTGTGATATTATAAATTCTCAATCTGTTTTCTTGAGGGTTACGTTTTTTTTTTATACAACTATTCAAGAAAATGTTCCAAATCTTAACTATCGCACCAACGTTAGAGAAATTAACAGTTTGATTTTGTAAGGAATAAGACCATTTGAAGAAAACAAGCAGTGATATAAATTATTATGCTCTCAAAACATTCTCACCTTGTATTGAATTTATCCAATTTGTCAAAATGGGTACTTAACTGACTACATGCGTACTTTTACAAGTTTTTTTATGGAATAGGAACAAAGAATAAATAAATGAAACATTGTAGCAATAGACAGCAATACTGGGATTCAAAAAGATAATTATTTTTACATTAATACACGTTTATAACATATATGATTTACAAGCATGCTGTCTGGATTTGTTATTGGAAAAACTGTTACACATGCTGATCATTTTTCGGACTGAGGATGTGGTCAAATGTTCTTCGGCCATTAAGAAATAATATTAATCCAATTCGGACAAATTTTTTCGGCGATTTCTTAGAATTATACAATCCAAGTGAATTCTCCAGAATATTCATTACAAACATTTTTATGGTTTATCATAGCATAAGGAGAAGGTGTTTCTACCGAATATGGTTTTTGAAAGGTATCTGCAAGAGATATCATTTTGAATATGATTCTTGTTTTGAAAACTTCAAAAGTAAATTCTCCCTTATACCAAACTGTGAAGTGCCAAATTTTGGGTCGATCTATTGATAACCATTAGTACTGGCCAGATAGTAATTTAGTCATTAGTTAAATGTACGAGACATCGTGCCAGAGAGAGAGAGAGAGAGAGAGAGAGAGAGAGAGAGAGAGAGAGAGAGAGAGAGAGAGAGAGAGAGAGAGAGAGAGAGAGAGAGAGAGAGAGAGAGAGAGAGAGAGAGAGAATTTGTATAGTAGGATGTGGCCGTTGTACTAATTAACCGTATTTGTTCAGAGCTGACTGACCGACAGCGACCTTGTAAAGTTTCATTTTATCATGAAAATGTCAGAATTGAGAGAAAACATAGATTCTGTTACTTAAAACAAAAGCCTGTCATATTGACCATGACGTAAGCGACTTTTAGAGGAAAACGGGGGAAAATACATTTGATTCTAATTGGTCACGGTAAAATAAGGGGATGTTTTACACGAGAAATCTTTAGAACATAATATCGCACTAGCTGAATTAGAATTCAGTCTTTAAAAAAAGAATTATATTTTTGGTAAATGCTCCGAATGTTATTTGAGAGAAATGTATTCATACGTTAAGAAGTAGGCCAGGGGAAAAAACCGCCAAAACCAACGGTTGAGTGACGCACCAGACAAGGTATTGTATCAATTCCACGTTTATTGTGATGCAATTATTATAATGTCTGCTTCGTTTACAGGTCTGCATGATTTCGTCTGATACACTTATATAATAGTGTGTTTTGTGTTATCAATCAGAAGTATGTGCATGAATTCATTCGATACATTAATTTAATAATGTGCTTTTGAATTATGAATAGGAATTCTTACCTTAATTCTTAGTTAAGAATGACGTAGTGTTAATTTATGTCGTAATAACACTATGTTGAGTTATGGATAGGAAGTGTTACGTTAATTCTGGAATTTATCATATTGTTTGAATAATGATTGTGTTCTAAGAATTTAATGTATTACATTAATTCATGATTTACCAGAATACATGTGAATTCACCGAATTTTGATGTCATAGATAATTTAGCGACAGTGTATAATTCAACGTCTCGCTATGTAGTACGTTAATGTATTAGGTCAAGGCAAAACTAATTAACAAATGGTTAAACTACAGTCATTTGAGGACATGTGTAGTTAATTACTAGCCGTAAAATTGTTATCACTGATAGAAATGTCTGATTGTTCGAACCAAGGATAACGGACAGTCTCGACTATTATTAGTGTAACGAGAGACTTAGGTTGTATAATTTTCTTTTTGGAAGGAAGAAAATAGCTTTTGGGAAAGAAAGGAAGTACGGAAAGAAAGTAATTGTGAAGGAGAAATCGCCATGTATACATTGATACAACGGACAAGTCTGAGTTGAAGCGGAACACCCACAAGGGAAAAGTATTTCGAGACAGTAGCTTCTAGAACAACATTGGATTCAATAGAGAACGTGGTTCGAGGGTAACAGGTTATGAAAATCGAACACAAGCATTGGCTTCGATTGTGACACTCGATGCTATGATGATTTTTTTTAAATATCAGTAATATAACGGCTAATATGTTTAAGTATATTTCAAATCTATTTGTAATTCGGTGAAAGTTTATTTCTAAACCGCGTGTATTCCTAATGAAAAGAAATTTCATTGTGTATGTATTTGATTAAATTGTTATTTATCTTTAGGGGGGCTCGGAGTTGTTTTGATCAATATACATTCTCTTACTCGAACTGGGCAATTATACCGAGGGCGGTCATCTCTTAGATAACAAGTATCAGAGGGGAGTGGGTTATAGTGTTATTATTATATGTTGTGCAATACCCCTTGACAAAGTGTGACGTAATACTTACCCTTTGACAAGTGGGGTTTATATAATATTATACGAGTAACGCTCATGACCCGCGAGAATCTGACACAAACGTTTTATTGAATATTTTGGCATACACTACTGTGAACATACAAATAAAAGCATGTGCGGGCGTGTATCTTAAAAAATGGAGGAAAAAAAACGAGGGGGGACAATTCTCTAAAAACAAATGAAACGTTCAATTGGGGAATATAGAAGAATAAATGCTATATTTTTTATTTTTCTATATAAAACAACAAATTGCCCAAAGCTTAACTGCAACTTATAATTTTATACAGAATCTTATCTACAAATACTTTACGGAAAATAGTCCAAATTGTCACAATTGATCATTGTTTCTATGCCTTTTACATGCTGAAATAATGTCCCGGCTTGTCACATATCATATGAATTTATAAATGGCATATTGCAGTGGGTCACATGTGACATGAATTTTTAAATGGCATGTTACAGTGGTCAAGAGCATGTATAGTCACACCCACAAAATATCAAGCTGAAGATGTAATAAATTTACTTTTTTTCTTAGCATTGAAACAATTTTTAACATGTAGATATTATAAACACATGACTAATTTGTCACTTTCAAAAGATGCTTAAATTCTTTTCAATGACGAAAAATATAACGCATTCAAACATTGGGATTGGGAAAATTTTGATTGTACGTGTTTATTATACAAAATTTGAGTGAATAATATTAAGGTTCCAAAAGTATGTTGGTGAGTGACGAAAATGCATATTAATTTGACAGAGTTATTTACTCTTTAGATCGTACCTTATATGACATCTGCTGTTTTATTCGCATTTATTTCTTCAAATCTTGATTTCCATTCAACAAAACTTTCTTATAGTATAATCTTTGTAAATAAAAAATATGTGTTTTTCTTTGCACACATATGCATGCAAAATCTGTTCCCCTTTTTCTGAGTTCTAAGTTTGATTTTAAATTTTCTTCAGATCACTTTGATTCTAACAGATTTATTCGATTCTCAGGAAATATTTTAGTGCTAATCCGAATTCCTGGACAAAAACAGTTCCTGAAATTTTATTCGGAATTCAATCACCGGAGTGTTATTACTTGTGGTTCTACAAGGAACTGTAAACAACAGTACTATACAGGTTGCAGCATACGTCATCTCCTTCCCTCTTGGATTTTCATCAGGACTCGAACTTGAATCCATTAGAACATTTCATTACTAGGACTTCTAAAATTTAGTTAGTGGATTATTCTTTTATTCTTTGATTACTTTTGGGTTTGATTCTTAAAACTGTAAGTTCCCCCCCCCCAATTTTCCATTGTTTTTTTAAAGAGAAATAAATGATTTGTTAAATTTTACAAAGTTTGATGTTTTTACTATTTCTTTGTTACTGTTCATTAGAGGCTATACACGTAACAGAAGTTCTATGATTTTTGTGGCTATTCATATACACCTTTAAATATTGATAAGTTGATTGTTTTCATTTTTTAGTTTCTATTTCTCTTGTCTTTTTGTCGTTTTGGTCGGGTTTTCTTAACTTTTATCATTGTTCATAATTCCAAAGACATAGTGGGATGACACATAACGCTCGTTATTTTATAGATTTTAGCCTGTATCTTGCTAAGATGGTACAGAGAGAGAGAGAGAGAGAGAGAGAGAGAGAGAGAGAGAGAGAGAGAGAGAGAGAGAGAGAGAGAGAGGCCTTTGGAAATTTTCATATTTAATTAATATTAATCCATTTTTAGAATATGATAGTATGTTTAAGAAATAACAACAACAAAACATAAAAGCATCATATTATGTGTACCACGTAACCGAGAAATATAACGTATAAAGTCTACATGGTTGGCAACCTTGTATCATTGATAAACACTGTATATAAATCCCAAGGAAAACGCACATATATCATTACGAAGAAACATATTCTTGTAGGTTACTTGCTGTAATTTCTACAAATTCTCTCTCTCTCTCTCTCTCTCTCTCTCTCTCTCTCTCTCTCTCTCTCTCTCTCTCTCTCTCTCTCTCTCTCTCCCCACATTTCTGTGTAGTTTGTCCGATATGCATGAGATGGGAGGGGTACGGAAATCAGAAAGTATTGCAATAAAAATGTGTACCATATTAAATTTATGTAGATAACGGGGTTTATTAATTATTTTATCGTTATTTTAACACGTTACTATACTAATTATTAATGTATTGAAATTGATCATTTATCTAGAACCAACTGCAGACGGTCTCGAGAATGTTTAGAGACATTCTTTCCACTATCTGCGAATGCGTTCGTTTTTACTTAAAATTGTTTTGGTCAGTCATCAAATTTATTATTTGTTATCATAATTTTAGTCCCTTAATCCCAGCTATCAATAGTTACCAGATAACACTCGTTGTCACGTTCCGAGGGATGTCGCGCACGTGATGCCCGCTGGTTTTTTGGGCTGGAGGGTGTTGACAGCAGCTTTTGTCATTGTGGCAGAAAGGGAGATAAGCGAGAAGCGGGAGACGCCGCTACTCATCAGGACACCTGGCACAAGCACGTGATAAGTAGGTTATCGAGCACTTTACTCAGCTGGATAATATGAAGTGCTCTGTTTGATACATTACATTACAATGTAATCTGTGTAAACACATTTGTCCTCTACTACTTTCATCAACAAGAACTGTTGGAGACAGCAGAAAACCACTAAAATAATTAACATGAATTGGTTTTTTTCATTTTAAGAATTGGAACATGGTTCACAAATAGTGTTGTTATTGCACGAGTTTTACAACTACAGCATTTCTGTGATACGACCACACACACATACACACACACACAGACACAAACAGATATATATATATATGTATATATATATATATATATATATATATATATATATATATATATATATATATATATATATATATATATATATATATATATATATATATATATATATATATATATATATATATAAAATAAAGTTATAGTCCTTGTGTTCATAATATTCTTGTACAGGACACCGTGTCAAAGTTCAGGTGTTAAGAAGATATGAAATAGTTAACCTACTTTTGTACCGTCATACTGGTTTGTGCATGATTGCCACCGGCACAATCGAAGACAAGAAAATCAACCATTACTTGTATCCAGAAGTTTTATTGTTAATAAGAAGCATATACATTACTGTAATTGCCATTAAAAGAGTAATTTGAATACATATTTAAACATCGTATACATTTAACCACACGAATATAAACATCACATACATTTCCCAAATACCCGTTGCGCAAATTGATCCTGCTAATTTCTTTCCGTATGCTCAGGAGCTATTGTGAATGCATTTACATTCGCCCTCAGTCCAGACAAATATATGTTACATTTCGACCTGGACGAGTACAGTTTATGTTATATTTCTACCTGGACGAGTACATTTTATGTTATATTTCTACCTGAACGAGTACATTTTGTTGTCTTCTGAGTACGAAATCGTTTCCGTGATGCACATGCAAATTTTAAAATTAACAGAAGCTTCGTAACTGCAAAGGACATATTTAAGCTAACATGATTTCTATCCAACGTTTGTGACAAAAGCATATAATAATGCTATTATAATGCACAAACAGTCCTTCTAAAGGAAAATAAATTGATTCCACTTAAGCGGGTAGATTGTAGATTCCCCATTACAATAATTGGAATCCTACTGATTCGTAAGATTATTTTGAAGTGATTGTGAGTGAACAGAAAGACATTATTATTCACCGTAATGTTTATCCAGTCTCTTGCCAAAACTATCGAATCTCGGTCTCTTTTCATTCTGTGCATTATTTTTATTCAGGTTCAAAAGTATATACAGTATTCCGAGATTTATCTTCGATGTCCATTTTTATGCGATTTCTTAAAATTACTTCCTAAGCCTTACTAATGAAAATGGATGCTCTTGTCTGCTGCGCAAATGTACTTTAAACTGTACCAAGTATGCTTACTTTAGCTGTCCTTGAATATATAAGTGAATTTTCACAGTGTATGAATGACTATTTTCTAAAAGTACTCACGAAATTTAAAATATCAAGAAAGTTGGTCTAGTGATCTAAGGCGCTCGCTTTTTGAAGATCAATGACATCTCAATTAAATCGTCTGAATTCGCGTTACGGACTCGACCAGCGTGGTTATGTGAGAAAGTTTTCCAATAGTATCCCATATGTCGGTGGTTCATCCAGGTGTTTTCACGGCTTCTTCTTGCACTAGAAATACTGGTCGTCAGGTATTGCCTGTCATGTTAAGCTCAAAATATAAAGACACTACAACAAAAAAAAAACCTTATCAACTTTATTTGTTTAATTTACCTCTGAAGTTAAGGAAGTAAAAAGATCCATGCAGAGTAATCTTCCATGGCATGTGCTTATCAGAAGTAAGGTAAAACTGCAGTGCTCTCAAACCAAAATCAACCCCTAACATTAAATATCAAAATAAAGGAAACTAGGTCTATTTTTTTTATAACAAGGAATACCAGTGGAAAGAATTAGAAGAATATCATTTCTTTATATTTTGAACCCTTCTTAAAAACACGCGACACTCTGGAACGGTGTCTATGAAGCAAAATCGACGAAAAATTGCTGAATTTTTTTTTTTAATTTCGTGTTTGTAAGCATAATTATAAAGCAATCATATTTATGTTCGGAGACATTTTCCCGCAAATCTACATTACGCTATAATATTTATTCTAGCTTTACACCCATTTTAAATTGCAAATCTCATAACTTTTATTTTTATTAAATTTTCCCACTTTTCTAGCGTCTTTTATAAAATATTGATTATTTATGGTAAAATAAAGTCCATACTTTAAATAGTCTTTTTACCAATTGTTCAGAGTTTGTTAAATACCGTATGTTTTGAACTTTTGAATACCTTCAGATTTGAATGTTTGAATATGTAGATTATGCTTGTATTGTATCCACGAGAAGTGGATCAAAAAATGATTGCTTTTTCAGAAACTTTAAGTGACGAGTATAATTTCAAATTTCCTTAAGTAATTGTGATATTGGAAAAATAACTTTTCCCACTTGGTGACAAATGTCCGCCGATGTGTATCATGACAATGCCCTTGAGAAGAGACATTAAAAACCCCAAGTGTTGAATATTTCCGAAACGGTTGACTCATCAAAGTCAATTGAGTCACGTGCTCAACACAATATCACTTGTACATTTAATAAAAGCTACAATGCGATTGAAGTGATTGAAAATATTTCTCCTTTCTCTATCTGTCTATTTATCGATCGAGAGATGCTTACGAATTTTATTTTTCTCGAATTGAATGTTTCTTATTATAAAGCAGTGTACAATTACAATAAATGTACAAATTGAATATATCTAGTAATATTAGTAGCAGTGTACAATTACAATAAATATACAAATTGAATATATCTAGTAATATTAGTAGCTGTTGTAGTAAGTTGTATGAATAGTAGTAACAGTTGTTATTATAGCATTTTTGCAAAAGATTAAGATTCAACATGTTTCACACACACACACACACACACACACACACACACACACACACACACACACACATCTATTACTAGATCGTATTGACAATACCTATGTCAAATCCCTTTCTCTATCCAATACTTCTGTTACCGCACACGTGTAGGGTTTTTAGTATTTCTGATACAGAATTATTTGCGTTCGAATGCTTTGCATTCTGCGTTATCTATTTGTCTCAGTGTGTATAACTGATTCACGTTATGACAGACGATAAGAGAAAGATATCAGAGGTTTAGAAACAGTTGGGAATACATTTCTTAGAGGACAAGGTTTAACATCTACTCGAGAAATGGGTTAATGTTTTTATTTGTTTGGATAATAATCAAGCATTATTTAATATTACCTAATCTTGCTCTACAATCATTTAAGAACGAAAACGGGTAATTAATATTTGGTGTTCTGGATCTATATGAAGTTACGAAATTTTTCAATGTTAACCGGATGCAGTACTCACAATGTTTGAAATATAGAGCTAATGACCGATAAAATGGATTTCATACGCAATGTTTAGAAGTCGACTGTTAACAAAATCCTATAATCATCCAGTACTGAAAGCCTGAAGAATTCGAATTTGACGAGGATGACTTTACGGATTTGCTAGAGAACAGAAATATTGAATTTGGACCAAAATACTGAATTTTGAAAGGCACATCATAAATTTAAAAACTAGTATATAAATGTATTTAACCAAAGTTACGAAATGGATACTATAATTTTTATCACAGATAAATAGAGATGACTCAAATAAAAGCAAACATGACTGAAAACAGTTCAGATGTATTGACCAATATATTTTGGTTACCTGATTACTGATATATTTGGAAGAACTAATTTAAAAATGACGAAACACAAAATAGTTTAGAAAATGGGTTCCTTTTAAAATTATACTGCGTTTGCTCTTAAAAAAGCAATTTAATATGGAGAACGTAGGTGTTCAGTGCGTTATATTTTGTTGGACTGAGCCAAGGAAACATACTTTTGCATGAATTAATAAATTTTCTTTAATTTTTGTATTTTCCAACAAAAAAAACAACACAAAAACAATCACAGCACCTTTACATTGTCCCATACCTCAGTTTTTTTGCGTTCCCAATATTGATAAGCTTGCTTCTTTATTGAGATAACAACTGATCAAAAACGATTTTTTTGTCATGTACAGAATGTGAAGAGCAATACAATTTACTTGAAAATTATAGAATTGTGTTCAGTAACTTGAATATGCTTCATTGCTATGATTATAGATTTGAAAATGAAATTAGGATGCTGATTAATTAATAAAGTGATCTCTTTTGTTATCTAAAAATGTTGCTGGATTCGTTAGGCAATGAAGAACTGGAAACTGACATATCGGTGAATGTAGTTTTCTTTATTTAAGATTAGAATGAAATGCAAAAGTATCACTGCGATTAATTTTCGGACAGAAAAGTTATAATTTTAAAGAAGACATTATGGTCACATTGCAGTTAAGAGTAACATATTCATAAACGAAAAAAGGCTATACTGCTTTTGGTGACGGGTTTAGTTTTGTTAGCGTGTACGTAAAGTTTTAAAATATTGCGTATACTTCGATTAAACTCTATAATCTATAATGAGGTAACAAAGGAAGATATTCCAACGCTGATACCTACAGACTAATTATACAAGATAAAAATATTAATAAATGGAGTAAAATAAAATTGAAAAGAATAAGGATTTTAACGATAACAGTCTTACAGTTATATCTTACTAAGCGATTCACTTTTAAGAAGTTCTGATGGCACTTGATATTCGTTAAAATACAAAATAAAATAAGCAATCTTAAAATACTTTCAATATTTTATTAAATAAACGTGCACTAGTCGTTTGATTGTTGATGCATTTTTTTTTAACCGACCTGATTTAAGAGGCGTGCCATCAGCTCAAAAATATCCATCTTGACAGATTATAAAAAAATTATGTGAATTATCAATAAAAGAAACTTCTGGATGTATCATAGGGTTTTATTGTTTATATGGGATCGAAGTTCCATTATTGTTTTCATATGGTCTGAAGGGTACAGTTAACCAAACTCAAGTTGCTTTCTTTTCAATGCTGATGTAAGGTTGTATTCCTTTAAATTAATCAAACAAGCTCCATCCAAAAGAAAGCATACGCTTGAGGAGTTAGGGGTGAGGAGGGAACATATTATATTACGCAGCAGTTCATTGAAATGGTTGTAAATGAGAACCCTGTTTCAGAATCAAATAGTTTTAATCTTAAATGCTGAACTAAAATGTTTTTGATTTCCGGAAGCAAGTGTTATTCTGCAGTTCACTAATAGTTAGCACAAAGAGGTAAGTAACTCTGTTATTAATACCATCTTATCACAATTTCGAGAAAGAAAATAGGCCTAAAAATATGATAGACACAAATTCTAAAGTTAAGCCCAAATATAGGAATTGTAACATATGTATTGTTTTATACCTCGTGTGTTATGATGTTAACATGAAATTCTTAAAATGCAATGATAAACTATGATTGCTATGAAAGACATCATAATATCAAGCGAGCGATGTTCTTTCCATGTTGAGCGACTAGACCATCTTGATGGTGTGCAAAGATTTGTGACTATCTAATTCATTTTGAATAAACATGATTAAACAGGACATACTGTGTGAAAGATAAGGAAAATTTGAATCAGAGTGCAAAGTCTTCGGTATTAATAAATTTATTTGAAATAGCGCCATTCCGCCCTAATTACTAGGTGACTATTTATGGAAATACTGTTTACATTAGATATGACGTGGGCCAAAACAGAGACTATTTCATTCGTATGTCCAACATTCTGGTCAACAGAGGGCAGACTACAGGTTGGGTGCTCAGATATGAGAATGTAAACATGACATATGGTGTGGATAAAATGAATAAGTCTTTAGAATTACTGGTTGATGCGTACCAAGGTACTAACGCTTTGTGGGAATCTTGGCGATATGAAAAGAAGCAACTAACCAAACCAAACTAGCTTTTAATGGTTTTAAATAACAGTATTCGGTATCATGCAAAAGTGTAACTCTGTAAACAAACATACCAAAAACATAATCATTTTTTTTCAACTCTATAAACAAACATACCAAAAACATAAGCATTTTTTTTCAACTCTTGTTGCCGTCTACGGCACACACACAAAACCCCCCAAAAAAACCGATGTAATGATTTATGAATTTTACGATGATCGTATTATTCTGAAAAAATAATGAAAGTAGTAATTATATTCACCTGAAAGACAAAAAAAAAATGTAATGAACCTGGACACTCTTTCCATCACAGGACGCAAACGCAACTGTAAGGCACTGTCTTTTTTGTCATCCTTCAAATTCTTGTCATCATAAATAAACAATGTTATTTTGTTTGACAACAACTCCTGATTGTATGATCTGAGTAGCATAATTATTGATTATTTTTAGTTAATAAAGCAGCAACTGTGTCAATCAACCTTTCACCATGTATTCTTATCAACTTGCAAAATTTACATATCAACCATCTAGATAACGCTAACACAATACAACTGCTTTTGAAATTTATCATTTTCAAATGACCATTGCTAGGTCATCATTAATAATTGTTTTCCTATAGATTTTTCTGATAGTTGACAAATTTATTTTGATCTGTATTGTTTTAATGGTTACTCTTTTCTTTGAATTCTCCATTTGATTACAATACATTGTTATTCGTCAATTTGAAATAGAAAATAAAACGATTATGCTTGCAGCCTTTTCCATCGAATCTGTATTCATGTCAGAATAATATTTAAGTTATTTTTTTTACAACGACAACTTAGTGCATCTGTTTCAGTATTGCTCCGAACTGTTCGTAAATATTTAAGTTTCTGTATTGAATGAATTATATATGTTTGTTATTAATGTACATACATATGCATATTATTTTATGTACACCCCAACCAACACTCCACACCCCGTGACAACCATTTTAGTCATTATGCTCACCGTATTCAAATATAATTAATATGTGTATAGTTATTTCATACGCTATTTAAGTTATTCGTAAATGTTCCTCTCTCAACCTTTTCATATACATTGACAGATTCTTCAATTTAATTTTCAAAATATGGTAATGATACCTTCGTTTATAGGACATCTGACAAATCAATTATTTTTTCTGTGAAAAGTTTAATTCGATCGTATAGGATGATCTTTGCTACTATTTGTACTTGATTTCATCGCATAGAAAATAGACGCTGTTATCCATATTATTTATATTGATATTAGCTTCTGTCTTAACCGTTCAGAAAAATCATTGTATGAGCGTCCTCTGAGGGAATGATACCTATATTTGTGCAATATTAAATAATCGATCGTGTCAAACATCCAACTTGTTCTTTCGCTTATTTCTGTCCAAATTTTGGTATGTAATATGTCTAAAAAAGTAGTATTCCATTTCAGCTATGTTTAATATATTTTTAAAGATGTGTTATACAATTCGTATACTCAACATGTTTACCAGTATGTGTGTATTATATAAAAAATTCGAGTGTTAAGTCCACATAATGTTTCACATAACCAACTTGTAGAATTTTCTAGTGATGATCTTGAAAAAACGTGCAATATCGTCTTTTTATTTAAAAAGTACTACAAATGTTCATTTATACAATCAATATGTCACTGCCAACTTGCCTGACTGAGCACTCAACAGTATTACTGGACATATATTGAGTTTTTGTCGAGTTACCGTATATCTTGGTCTGTCGGGTTACCGTATATCTTGGTCGTATGTGGTCAAAATGAAGTTTTTATTTTATTTTCGATAAGAGTTACTTTCCTTGCGAAATCCAGACACATAATGATTTCGTGTGTGAAATGCACAACGTTTGTGACTGTGTATAATATAAGTATACACTGTCAACACTATCATTAGTCATATCTCAAAGTATGAAGTATCCAATTAGTAGATTACAAACCTTTGTGTGTATTTTAAAGTGACAGAGACATTAAAACTATGTATGTATGTATGTATGTATGTATGTATGTATGTATGTATGTATGTATGTATGTATGTATGTATGTATGTATGTATGGGCACACACACACACACACACACACACACATACATACATACATACATACATACATAAATACATACATACATACATACATACATACATACATACATACATACATACATACATACATACATACATACATACATACATACATACATACATACATACATACATACATACATACATGCATGCATGCATGCATGCATGCATGCATGCATGCATGCATGCATGTATGTATTTGTGTGTATTCATCGATTGGTTAATTGCTCGATCATTCATTACATTAGTCGATTGATCAGTCGGTGGCTTGAAAGCAAATGTAAACGTTTAATTTTTTATGCTTTTTGTCCCATCACAAATTAGCATATTAAAAGATTTTTCATTTAACTTTTTAAGTCAAAAGACGATAAAGGATTAACAAGGAATAAATTACCTGGTGACATCAATTACTTAATTTAAATGGCGGTTACAGATATGCTATATGTAACTGATGACGTAAAGAAAAATTATGGATGGGCATTTGTAAATGGAGAAATGAATACAGATTGGTAGATGGCTGCAGAGATAGCTAGAGTTTAAATATAAAGTTCACTTGTGCTCGTTTCCTCCTCTTGAGTTGTTTATAATGATTTGTCAAGGAGCAGACACGTCACATACCTATTACAGTCTAACCTGCCATAACGGTCATTTCAGTTTCATTATCAATTCTTATACATACCATCCAGTTCTTAATTTACTCTCTTTTTATTTTTCTTTCTCAGGTTGTCATTTTCACCAATCTCATGGCACCTACCCAGACCCGGCCGTATGGCACGGTGAACGAGGCAACCGCCTTGGGCCCCGCGCGTTCAGGCAATGTAGTCTATTTGCTTGGGGCACTGCGCTCATCGCTTGCTGATTTGTACCCCGCATTCTGACTTGGACCCCGCACGTTCTAGGACCGGGCCTGCACATACCCTCCATCTCTAAAGGTCCCCTCCCATATATTGTCCTTTGGGTTTTCAAATACGGCAACTATGTTGATGAACATTTCGCCAATAACTTTCATTACTGTATCTACTAGCATCACAAATGCGCACGCTGTTACTTGTGACGAAACAGGAGTAAGGCATAATTAAGTAGACACGATGAGCACACATGATAAATACATTAATATGACGAAGACTAAAGGCTGATAGGATATGCTATTCAGTAAAAATGTGCTGTTGTTACATTTAATGACATTTTTCAGAATACGATATGATAATCATGGTAACTAGTATAAGTGGTGGAGGAAAAACCCGGGAAAATCCCAGTAAGAACCACTGACTAAAGTTAAACCCTACCAAGCTTCCTCATATACTCACGTTGGCTGAACTCGAGAATCGAACCCACGTGGACAGAGGTGAGATGGCAGTAAAAACGAACGCTGTAGACCCAGGCCCAGACATAGAGACACAGGGCCTTTGGGTAGTTAACAGAGTCAGGGCCTCCTTTTTGGTAATTTAGCCTTGACATATTTTTTTTCCGTGTCTTGTGTTCTCGATGTGTACCATTTCGGTCTAAGGCCGTGACACTCTATGAGGTTGGTGGAATAGGCAGCTGCCTACTTTGCCTAGGCAGAAGTTCGCCGCTGTGTAGACCACTCGGCCAATAGCGGATGGTAAAATGACTTGCGAATTATGTGACGTGAAATAAAGAGGTCCATAAGTACAAAACATTCAGTTAACTGAATTATGGGATACATTTAAGATCCTGTCCTTGGAATATCAATTATTAGATAGCTGATTGACGTCATGTGAGTGGGAGGTAGAATAATTATGTCCGTAACAGAAAACTGTTGTAATATATTTCAACCAATAATGTTTCGTGCCGAGTGCTAAATCGTATGCGCTTTCTTCTTCTTCTTCTTCTTCTTCTTCTTCTTCTTCTTCTTCTTCTTCTTCTTCTTCTTCTTCTTCTTCTTCTTCTTCTTTTCATTCATTCATTCATTCATTCATTCATTCATTCATTCATTCATTCATTCATTCATTATAAACTTATGGTGCTTTTAATTTGTGATGATTTTCGAAATATTTCTGCTAGAAAAGAAAAACAGTGGGATAAAATACTTTCTGAACAGTTGTTAGAACGATCGAGTTCACTATCAAATGAGAGAAAATGGCAAAGATAAATCGGAGTTTGCACACACTAATACAAAGATAGCATTAAATATACTAAAAGATTTGCAACAAGGCGCAATAAAAAAAATACTTAAATTTCATGTTTTCCTATGTCACCACGATATCATCTATATCGCCTACCTCCACCCCGTAACGCATACCCGATCTCAAACCTGCCTCATCGATAAAACCATTAGACAGCACTACAAAAAATTAAAAAAACAATACAATAAAGACAAACAATCCCCCCCAAAAAAAAAATTATCCCAGTAATTGCGGTTTAAACCAATAGCTGACTACAGTTGCGAATTTTTAGTTCTCTTTCCAAAGCATCTATAACTAGATTTTCTTATTATTCATTTTCTCCTTTTTCATATTCGCTTCTGGACGAAGTGTACGAAGCTTCATAATAAAATTGTTTTCCTGTTCGGGTATTTCTTTCTGAAATTTTTATTCATTCGAACCCCATTCGTTTTTTATTTTTTATTTTCCAGTTTTTACCAGGTCATATTTTCCCTTGAAAGGTCTTTGGCTAATCCACTGTATCATGTATGAAATGACCAGCGGTAAGATAATTCCATACATTTCCCTCAAAGGAGCACTGGCAACAACAAAATAGTAATGATAATGATGTCGACGATGATTATGATGATAATGAAAGTAGTAGTAGTAGTGGTAGTGGTGATGTAGACCATGACAGAAGTGGCCTAAATATATGTGTCAGTTATTTACGCTATCCACTGCAGGGTGTATCCCTATTATGCCGTTACTTCAGCCTGTATCGTTGTTGGAATGTAAGTGATAAATATACCACAACATGGGAGCTGATAAACTTTTGCAGATTATCACCATCCAGATAATCTATAATCCGTCTATATTACCCACTGATAAAAGCCTACACGAAGCGTGCGCTCTCACTAAAATAGACATTGATAATGCCATACAAGTAATGTTATCTAGTGTGTCTCAAAAAACGAACCAATACTGCACAAAAATGAAGTCATGATCTTTTTGGGAGGATATGTAAAGATTTTTGTTTTAAAAAGTTCGCCCAATATTACCAACTGATTCTGAGCGCCCGCTTCACCATCCATCTTTACAGTTATTCTTTATCGACCGAACTATGTGCATACAAAAGGACAGAATATGACTTTGTGTATATTTTAACTGTAGTAATCCTCCTCTCCCAAACGTTTCCTTGCTTCCCTTATGCAAACAAAAATAAACTGAAAATGTATAAAATAAATTTACTGATAAATATATCATGAACGGCTGTGATTTATTCTAATCATTCATTTATTTCTGAACATTATCAATGGAATTTGATTTGCTCATGACATGAATCCAGCATTTCGTCTTTCAAGATAGACAGACAGATGGAAAGATGGTATGACACTTAATTCTTAACATGCATTAGTCATTTGCTTTACAAATTAAAACATTTTGACAAATCACTTATATAATTCAAGGCGTAGAAATAGTTGCTGGTGAAATTTTTTATGACATGGTGCGGGAGTAAGCGGCTGGAGAAATTGCAAAGAGAATAACAACAATTGAGTTATCTATCATTTTTAATAAAGTAACGCAGTTAATACAGTCCGAATTTAAAACAAATTGCCTAAAACGAGCAAAGTAAAGTTATTCCTCTTTACTATACGTATACAGTTCATTCGTGTCTGCAGCTGTTAAATAATCATTAAAGCGATTTCATGCGATTATACATAATCATAAAAGAGATAATGATATTATTTATTGTTATTTCTGTATATCACATATATCAGAAACATGTAGTCTTTGATAACCAATATGGCGATTGTACTTTGCACAAGATTCGCCTAACATTCTAACTATCACGCATCATTCATCTTGTCTATATGGAAAGTGTACAATCTCTAGCACCATCCCTCTCTGCTGAATATGATTTTAAACAGAAGACAGAAAAATTGCTGCATAATAGGGTAGGTAGATAGGCAGGTAGGTTAACTGATAGGTAAGCTCCTTGCTACCGATATGAAATTAGTAACATGCATTAATACGTAAAGCTTTTCAAGTACTACTGTATACAGGTCGTTAAATACTTAAGGAATAAACAATTTCCGCATTTTGTATTGTCTCTTCCTACAGAACGTAACCATGCACTGAAGGATATTGTCCAATCAAAACACAACATCCTTCTCATGCGAATATACTTCATCATAATGGATGTTATTCCAGGAAAACTTTAGATTCCTCCTATTATTTTCAGCATTTGTTTTCAAAAAATATTATTTGCAATTCGGTGTATTGGCAATAAAATAAATCAATGGATTTGATATTTATATCGTACATACTGCTCACGATGAATACATATCTTCAACTATTTTAATATGACGATTTTCATAATATTCAATCAAACGGTTCTGTTTATTTATCCACTGAAAATGTGATAACGTTTATTGGATACATTTCTTGATCGTAAATTATAGTTAATAAGATCAGATTGAACAAGTTTTCATACTAATTATATATAAAGTAGACCAATTAATATTCTTTCCTACATTGTTTGACATAGTAGACGCAAGGCTGTAAAAATTTAGTATTTGCAGATTTTTATATTTAGTTTTTCACTGTTATAATATGGAACAAAATGTTAAAGAAATATTTGATACACATTTATGACAAAAAAATAGGTCGCTTTACTCCTTTAAGAATGAACAAGCCAAGTCTCGGGCAGAGGGTACCTTTAGCAAACAATGGAGTGTTTCTTACCTAAAAACAAATCCATTTGGGGGTTTTAGAGTTTGATTTTGCTGATAAGTATTTTTATGACAAAATTGGGGGATCAAATTTCTGTCTTTTTATACCAATTAAAATTATTTATTCCGGTCAAAATAATTTCCTTGAATTGCGTTGGTTTTTTTTTTCTCTTTAAGCTACATTCCTTTTGTTGTTTTGCGGTCGATATAAATTGGTCAACTTCTATATCTTCCTCCATTTAATTTTCACTATGAAAAATATACATACTTCCAAGACTTGTTTGTTGAGGTTCATGTTAATAAAAACAAATATGTCATGGCTTCATATGAAAAGACACGGGAGCATAAATGTTCTTTCTAGCGATTTCTTTTATGACCTGAAGATGATGTGTACACCAAGAAGTAAATTTTCATAAAGTAAATGCCAGTCGGGTCATCAGCCTGTATATCACGGAATACTGAACTTTACATTATACAAAAGTACAATTATGCCTAAAAAATAAACATGTTTTAATTAAACCAAATTAAAGACTGCACTTAGTTCAGTGTCTCAAGATGGTAGTAACCACATCAGCCTTCTGACTAGTTTAACCATATTTGGTGGATTTAATATAGTGAAGTAAAATATACATATGTAATTAGAAAATATAGTATGAGAACCAAAATCGGTTTCATGTTATTCTCTAAGATATGTTGTATATGTCCAAGTTTCCGCACATTTCGTGAATTTACGAATTTTCTTTAAATGGGTTTCATTTGGGTGTGTCATAGCTGCACTTTTCAAACATAGGATGTTTCATTATCGATTTATTACAGGATTCCGAAAGTTGCACAAATTTAATAGACGTATAAATTGCACTGATAAAAGTGTTAGTCTTGTCATATCAGCCGTCTGTCTACCCGTCCGTATATCTGTATTCTTTCAAATTGTATGTTACGTTATCTCTTAGAGAAACGTTGAGCTGATCCTCACTAAACTTGGCAGCACACTAACTACCCGTATGGCAAGGAGGTGCAAGAGGGAAATGTTCTAGGATTTCTCGACTAAGGTACCTGTGACGGGATCAAAAGGTCAAATCTACGCTGACATGTTCAGTTTTATCGCCACTCCACCCACTATCCAACCCACCATTTAAAAAAAAAAATCCATAGTGTAGTATAAATATATTTGTTTGTATTTGGCTTTGCCACCACCACCCTTCGGAAAAATTCCTGTCGACACCCATGTGTGCAATCACGCTATTGAACGCATATTATTCATAATGTGGAAAGGATTTTGGTTCTGACACCTGGATGACTTTCTTAAGTGCGTGTTGTCATGGCTGATGGGGAGTAGACGATCTACACTTTTTCTGTATAAAATTAAGCACGTGGAAATTCTGGGATGTGCAAAGACGATTCATCAACGTTTTCAAGACTTAAATTTCATTTATAGATCACATATAATAACACATTTTATGAATTGTCAAAATCTGCCTTTAAGTATTGTATTATTATATCCAGTGTCAGTCTATGTGTAGCATCATTTTTGATAATCTAAATTACAATCGTTTATTATATGTACGAATTGAGAAAATCTTGGACTTTTTCATGGAATGAGGTACTCATATAAAGCTTGACCCTATATTTGAAAGGATTTCATTTCGATTTACCTTTAATATTTAATTTTAAAAACTTTACATTTTATCTTTTATATTTTTGTAATTCATCTTTATATTTATTTGAAAGGGTTTATTTTGCTAACGTTTACTGATTTACTGAGCAATTTTTCATTGTTATATTGTTAGAACTATATCTTTCATATACATTTTACAGCCATTATTGTGCCGAGGTGCCGTTAAATGACAATACATACATGATAAATAAGTACTGAGATAGGGAGAGTAAAAGACGTAAAAACAAATATACAATGTAGGATAAAATACATCATATTCTTTTTACAAGCAATTTATTTTTTCGAGAAAAAATTACAAAAGGTTGCTTTGTATGTACATTAATTACAAAAGATGGTTTAGTATGTACTGCAAGTACGAAAGATTGTTTAGTATGTACTGCAAGTACAAAAGATGGTTTAGTATGTACTGCAAGTACAAAAGATGGTTTAGTATGTACAGCAAGTACAAAAGATTGTTCACTGTGTACTGCAAATACAAACGATTGTTTAGTATGTATTGTATTTATAAAGATTGTTTAGTATGTACTGCAAATACAAACGATTGTTTAGTATGTACTGTAATTACAAACGATTGTTTAGTATGTACTGTATTCATAAAGATTGTTTAGTATGTACTGCAAGTACAAACGATTGTTTAGTATGTACAGCAAGTACAAAAGATTGTTCACTGTGTACTGCAAATACAAACGATTGTTTAGTATGTACTGTATTCATAAAGATTGTTTAGTATGTACTGCAAATACAAACGATTGTTTAGTATGTACTGTAATTACAAACGATTGTTTAGTATGTACTGTATTCATAAAGATTGTTTAGTATGTACTGTAATTACAAACGATTGTTTAGTATGTACTGCAAGTACGAAAGATTGTTTAGTATGTACTGCAAGTACAAAAGATGGTTTAGTATGTACAGCAAGTACAAAAGATTGTTCACTGTGTACTGCAAATACAAACGATTGTTTAGTATGTACTGTATTCATAAAGATTGTTTAGTATGTACTGCAAATACAAACGATTGTTTAGTATGTACTGTAATTACAAACGATTGTTTAGTATGTACTGTATTCATAAAGATTGTTTAGTATGTACTGTAATTACAAACGATTGTTTAGTATGTACTGTAATTACAAACGATTGTTTAGTATGTACTGTATCAACAACAGTACATCTATCAGAACAAATTATTTTTATTCTGCTATTTCACTGCTCCATTTTAATTACAAATCTGTTATTAGCTGTAAAATAACCATTTCGTACTCAAATTGAAATTAATGTTGAATGGAATATCATAGTTCGTATTTTTGGAAAGAAGGAAGAAGAAGCGTGTAAAGCAAAACATTAAGAAGAAACGGAGGAAGTTGAGATAATTTACACCTTAAACCATTTGTGTACATGTATAAATTTGTGTACATTTAAAAATTTGTGTACATGTATAAATTTGTGTACATGTATAAATTTAGGTATTAGTCTAATTTAGTAGTACGATCTGTCAGTAAAGTTTCTATCTATCTATCTATCTATCTATCTATCTATCTATCTATCTATCTATCTCCACCCACCCACCCACCAATCCTCCATATATATATATATATATATATATATATATATATATATATATATATATATATATATATATATATATATATATATATATATCACTTTAAAGATGTGTGTGAGTGGGAATACATACTCGTCAATATGACAGAGATTATTAAAAAATGTAAAAATTTACACATTGCTTATACATGTTAACATTCATGTTGTATATGGTTAATGATAATTATAAACTGTGATTAATATTTTTTTTAAATTAGGCATCACTCCACTGAATCAATTATAAGCACTGTTTGATTTTTTTGACTTCATGAACTAATGAAACGACAGTAAGTGAAAAGAAACTTCATTATGTGCAATGTTGCATAACAAATACAACAACAACAAAAAACAACCAGAAACAACCGTATGAATGTATATTTTGGAACAAAAGAGCAGAATGGTCAAGAATTTCTTTAAATTGTGAATTATGTGGTTTCAATAATTTTAGTTTGCGAAACTATAAGTCGTATTCGACTTATAATGAGTTAATGACATACATATACACAATTAGTCTGGTGACAGACATACCTTTCAACAAAATTATAATCCAACATTTTGATGTATTTGTCACCTTTTCCTCCGTATCTTTCCTTTCATTTTTACAAACATTACAAAGAATTGATCGAAGACGACTCTAACAGGATATCATATAGCCTATATCTGAAAAACAATTGGAGAGAAGGGACATGCCTTCCACAGCGTGCATTCTCAAGTCAGAATAAGATTTTCTTTAAAAGTGTTTCTTTTCACAAAAAAAATGTTTTAATTGGTATACATGGACCATTCAAGGAATACCTATCGTTTCAAATCCAGCTCGTTGATGTTTAATAACTGCCTCATCTCAGATAGGAGGTATCGAGTTTCTATTTGTCAGTTTCGTCAACCACCTTTCCGGCCTAGCTGGAATTCGTGTAGTGGTATTCGGTATAAATGGTGGACTCCTCCCGCCTCTTCAATCAGTACTTCCCCTATCTGGACCAGTGATTGTCTAGAGCTCTATCTACCCCAAGATAACCAGATGCGAACCTGCCCAGCTATAAATTCTAACAGACAGACATAGCTCATGTTATATTTGCGCAGAGATTTTTGCAAGCGCATAGTGTACATGAAGTGTACGGTGATACTGTCACATGGGACAAGTGAGTGAAGTACACAGCTATTATCACTGCTGAAGTCATAAAGGTCGTGGAAAAACTTTCACTGACTGCTGACGGTATTCTTGTTTGTTGATTCTATTTACACGTGATTTGTGTTTGAATACGTTAAAATTAAAAACAAATGGAGTCAGAAGTGACATTTTTGGAAAAAAGTGCACAATTTGCAAGTGTCTTATAGATTTGATTTATCAAGGACTGATTTGGCAAAACGAAGTATAAACAAATAAGACTTCTAAAAGGGAACTAAAGCAGTATATTGCACAGACATTTCTCAATATGCTTTGGAATTCGCACGATTCGTGTAGCGGTGGGGCAGATGCACAAGGCAATTTCGACCTGCACTCCTTGTATTCGTACAACCATGTCCCAGTGGCGCATCATTGTCAACCGCCACCGCCACCAGACTGGATAGAAAGATACGCTATGTCTCAGGCTGTAGGAGACAGCAGATCTCACTTAAGACATGGTGGACGCAGGACGGAGCAGCGCATCAGACGCCCGATGAACGCTTTCATGGTCTGGGCCCGAGCCGAACGCAAGAAACTCGCAGGAGAAAACCCTGATGTCCACAACGCTGATCTGAGTAAGATGCTCGGTAAGTCCAGCTTTAATAATTAATATATATATTTTAAAAAAAAAAATAATTTCATTCTTTTTCACGTCTTTTCTTTCTTACATTGGTTGTAATGCAATCTGAAAAAGTGTGAAACTGAACCAAAAATTCTTTAGGGAACCACGGTTTATCAGTAGTTAGCGCATACGATTTGTGACAGAGAGGGTACGGGTTCGAAACATACCATCGGACCAGTCCGAATCGGTTTCTTTGCTGATGCCTTGAGTAAGGTATGTGACCATGCCCTAAATAATCCACTTCTGCTTCTCTGCCGTAAAACGCCAAACCGTATAAAATCCTTTTTTTATATCTCGAATGGGCGACAAGGAAGTTACGATTATGACAGCATGACAGATTCACAACATCATAAGTATATCTATTTTAATTTCGCTAATCATAATATTAAAATTATATTTCAGGATCTTTCTTGTGAAAGCAACAAATATCACAGGAAGAAAGTCTAGTATTAATAATGCATATTAAGCGCCTTCCACCGTCCCGTACCCTCACACCAAAGTGTCCTGATTGGAAAGGTGTTCTTGATATAGAGGTTACCTATAATGAGTTTTTACGTACTCTAGTATTTGTCCTCTTTACGCGTACTATCTTTTTTTATGTTTTTTTACTGGTATACACAAAGCGATTTTGGACGGAAAATTTAAAAGTGACTCTCCTTAATTAATGTCCACAAGTGAACTCCCCCGCCCCCCCCCCCCCCCCCCCACCAAATGTCTGGTTTGGAAAGGTATCCTTGATATAGAGGTTAACTATAATGAGCTTTTTTCGTTGTTTGTCCTCTTTACGAGTACTCTCTGTATTTGTTTTTACTGGTATTCACAGTGCTAGTTTGGACGGAAAATTAGTTACTCTCCCTAATTAGTGTCCACGAGCGTCTTAAATCCTTTTTTTTTTTTAAAAGGAAAGACCATACGTAATTCTCTTGGGAATATTATTTAAGTGTATTAAACGATCAGTACTGCACACACACAAATGTTCTGCATTTTAAGAATGCACGAAGGACACAAACCAAATTTTAATTTCGTCTGAATGAAGCATCACTTAGCAATACCCTAATGTACAAACTGTCTTACAGATGAAACAAGAAAATGAGATCATATTGTCCTTTCCAAGCTGATGTCCCTCCACGTTAATGTCAACTAATATGGGTGTTACTATATCTCGATTATTTTGTCCTCGTGTGGAATGTTGTTGCTAACTGATGGATCTATACTTTGCTTTTAAAATTATCGCATGATGTAATTAAACTTGACCTGTTTCTCTTGTGAAAACAGTGATTATTTTTGTTCTAATAAAAACATGTTTCACCTCTATACCTAACGTTATCATTCATTCTAAATGCAGCTTATCATAAAATGGATATCATTAACAAATAGGGACTGCACAATGTAGCAATGGTAGATTTTCCCAGCAGAATACATGGACGCAGCTGTTTATTTTATTTGTTTCTCGTTCAAGCATTTAAAACAAATCACACACACACACACACACACACACACACACATACATCTATATATATATATATATATATATATATATATATATATATATATATATATATATATATATATATATATATATATATATATATATATATATATATATTTACTTGCACGTGTGTGCATGTATACGTACGTGCATAAGTAAATATGTACATATATACAGGCACACACCGACATGTATGTCGACACGTATGTATGTATGTATGTATACACACGCACGCACGCACGCACACACACGCACGCACACACACACATGTATTACACATCAATATAAGTACAATGCTATTACAAAATTTATTGTATTTCAGTAGAATGTGAACTCATTTCGTCAATGTACGGTATTGATGCTATTGCTCGTATTGCACCACTTAGAAAATAACGCCATCACCAAAATTTTTCCACTGTAAATAAATAAACAGCAGGATGAGATCTCAAGATAATTATAAGTTGTTGCATTTTTGTTTACCATGAAGCGACTTACGTAAAGAAAGAAAGAAAGAAAGAAAGAAAGAAAGAAAGAAAGAAAGAAAGAAAGAAAGAAAGAAAGAAAGAAAGAAAAAGATAAATATACTTTTTTAACTATTTTTTTTGGTTTCATCGACTCTACCTCACCTGAAAACAAAAGTATTGCAGTAATTGGCGAATTCACTTTTATTCCTAGCAAGAAAGGAAAACACATTAATGCCAGGTTCAAACATATATTATGCTGTTTACTCTCTCTCTCTCTCTCTCTCTCTCTCTCTCTCTCTCTCTCTCTCTCTCTCTCTCTCTCTCTCTCTCTCATGTAATCGTGATGTTATCTAATAGCTATGCTTTCTTTCCCTTCCGTCGCTGTTCATGAGGACTAATCTATAATTAGTTTTGCTTATACTTATTGGTGCCTAACAGGACATATAATTTTAATTTTTTCTGCATGAAAGATTTAAATGACTAACGAAACGGAGGTATATTAATTTCCCCTTTCATGTCGGATGAGACGTAGGGGACAAGGTTAATATATGCTTTTGTTTTTGATGTGGCTTATCTCAATCGAAAATATGATACGTAATAATTTATAATTTTGAAGTTAAACCTATACGAAATAATGAATATGCCCTACACTTAGAACTCCACCCCTGTAGGCTGGGGGACAAAACTATATCTCCTTCACCTGAAGGCCAGTTAAGTTGGTGTTCTTTGAAAATGGCTGCAGTAAATATGGTGGTGGTTGCGGCTGTCATAGTGGTAAAAAGGGTATCTGAATGACATAGGAGGCAAGTACGATAGGTTACTTTGATGCACATATTTTAGTTTATTTATTTGATCTCTTTGCGTTCATGTAAAAAAAAAATTGAGATACCATGTTCTTCTCATCACAATAGGAATGTAGGCACTAAATATATGTTCCAACAATCAATAAATTTGTTATTTTTTAAAAGAAATATTTCAGCATATTATTTGCATGAAAGATTTTATTATACAACTATTTATCAACATACTTAAACGGATATGGAAAATATTCATTCGTGCATTGAGAGAATACAACACAAATATGAGGTCTTGTCAATGTTAACAGATGGCAAAGCGTTAAAATAAATTCCTACAGATCAACAGCCGCCCAAAAATATATTGTTTCCTAGATCTGTTTAATAGCATTCTTAATTTTTGTTTTTCCAGAGTCTATACATTTTATAAAATTGGATCATCTGAAGAGAAAATATTAAATTTATTCAAAAGTTTTTTAAATGTAAAAATAAAACTGAGGAGTCCTACAAATGACGTTCTTGATGACAATCTAACATAACCAGATGAAACGGCTTGCAGATTTTAGCTTATATAATTGGGGGAGGGGAATAGGTGATCTTGGTGGGGGGAAAAAACTTTTAATAGTACTTCAAACGTATTTATTGTATGATAACAAAAGGGTAACCATACTATCAAACTTCTTGATATTAAACCTACATGATATGAAAATAAATTTAAAAAAATTAGAAAATACCTTTTTACACAAAATGAAACACAAAACGCTTATATAAAGACATTTAAATCACATGGTTGACTATATTCAAGTAAAAATTAAAAATATGGTCCGAGACTGCATTTAATTGCTTGCAAGATCTTTGTTGTTCTATTTTTGAAAATATTTTCTACAGTACGGGTAACTCATAAAATCTTGCGTCAAAGTATTATATAGGCTAGAAATTGTTCGCTGATTAAAATTAGTAAAAGCAACAAAGCAAAATGAAACTTCAGTTACTAAAATGAGTCGGATATTATCAAGTATGGATTAATGTTTCGAAACTTTATTCGCAAATATACTACTACTACTACTACTACTTATGATAATAATATTAATAATAATTTACGATAATTTATTATGATGATTTCTTTTCGTTATACTATTGCTACTACTTCTACTACTACTTGTATTATTATTATTATTATTATTATTATTATTATTATTATTATTATTATTATTATTATTATGAAGTATTATTATTGTTATTGTTGTTATTATTATTATTATTATTATTATTATTATTATTATTATTATTATTCGTTGTTAATGTTTATTGAATTGCTGCTAGGTCAGAAGCAATATTTTCTTCTCCCCCACTCCATTTACTATTTAGAACGATTAACACTCCCTTGTAAAGTTTGGTTGAACGGTTGGAAGACAAATTCAATTTATATTCTGTAAAATCACTTAAAGAATATAAATATTTTTGGAACAGGAAGCTCTCATACAAACCGCCCCGTCAAAAAAGTGGATTTGTTTTTAAATATTAACACGCTCTGCAATCGTTGAGATTTCCTTTAAATGTAATATTATTTAAGTATCGTCCCAGTTACATCGTCGTTATTCGGAAATAGGTTTTTGAGACACTTGTGCACTCTCACTATTTTTCTAGTGTTTTACTTGTGAAATCTGTATTTTCTGTCACCTTGTATATATATATATATATATATATATATATATATATATACATGTATATAGAAAAATAGTAAATGTATATCCCGGAAAGGAAAGAAAAAAAATACACTGCGAATTCTGGTTGCTTCTTCAGAAGGGAAAACGAAGTATATACAAGAGTCTCAAAATGCGCGCTTTCATTGATTCTATCAATTTCGTTCTTTAATTTAGTTTTATAACACATGGAGTCTAATTTCATCAGTCTGTGGATCGATTAATTTATTTTTGTATATCTTTCCGAAACAGTTAGACTGACTGATATATACGAACTAAAAATGCATGACAACATGCACGTAGTTGTGGTTGAGTAAAACGGCTGATTCACTTTGTTTGCGACCATCTGGACCAGAGTCGTATGTTAGACTCCTTTTGAGCACACGTCTTTTCTTTATTAATTCAATACTTTGTACACTGTAACAGCAAGGAACTTTGCAGGTTTCTTGCAGACCACATATTTCTACCTTTCTGTTAGAATTACTAAATTTGACAGTGAAAAGTTAGGGTTTTGAAGTGAGTCTGATTTCGTTGTTACCCCCCCCCATTGGCTGTAATAAAACTTATTTCGCAGATAAATAACAGTAAGTTGTTGTTCTTGTTGTTGTTATAGGGTCTAACGCCATTTTTCAGCACAAGATAGGCTATACATGGCGGCCAGTATTAATGGTGGAGGAAGAACCCGGGAAAACCCGAGAAAGAACCACCGACCCACGAGAAGCTACCGGCAAGATTTCTCACATGCCCACAAATAACAGTAAGAATTGCAGGCATAAAACCGCTCAAAATGAAACCGAGAGATTTTCCAATTGGAACGTTTGCGATATTTTAATATGTCAGTATGTTCACATATTTAGTTGCACCTGCCACATTGTTCTTTAATAAATGGCTAAATATATACAAATAAACAGTATCATATTCAGGAACGTTATTTGTGGAGGTCGGGTGGGGATAGGGAGGCGGAGCTGAATTTGAATACGAAATTTAACAAGCCGGTCTGCCTCGCACTCCCCTCCCCCCAACAAAATTGAAATGACATCCCTGATGGTATTATTAAAAAAACAATAAAAAAAGATTATGTTTCTTATTGGTAATGTTTCGTTCTGCTATTTCTATTCCTCCCGTATTCATGCATATTTTGTTCTAACAAGTCCCCGTGTCTTTAAACAAGGATGTTATAACAAGTCCACCTGTTCTTATACAGGGATGTAATATAGCAAGACCCCCTCTGTTTAATCATATATGTTCTAACAAGTTTTCGTGTGTTTAAACAGGGATGTTCTATCAACAAGTCCACCTGTGCTTCTACATAGATGTTTTAGCAAGCCCCCCCCCCCCGCTTCATCTGCTTATACATACATATACATATATTCTAACAAGTCCCATGTGTTTATGCAGGGATGCTCTAACAAGTAGTTTAGTAATTACAATCACAAAGACATAAATCTCTCAGCCTTATCCATCGTTATCGTATGTATCAGGTTGCGCTTCC
Source organism: Unio pictorum (assembly GCA_030141615.1). Lineage (NCBI taxonomy): Eukaryota > Metazoa > Mollusca > Bivalvia > Unionida > Unionidae > Unio > Unio pictorum. Next base: position 4,925,261 of record JARLTB010000085.1, on the reverse strand, counting down.
AAATGGCTGGAAAGTGACGGCTAATCCTGCATCTCTCTTGAGCATCTTAACAACGTTGCTGTGTATCGCTCCCCAGCGACAGTAAATCTTCAAATATTTATTTGAAGTATTCCAGTTATTTGTACGGGCGAAATTTATTGGTTAAAATTACAAGAGGAATGAATGTTTGTTTAATAGGTGCTTATGTTTTAATTCACATAGAGCACACATGAAGATAAAATTTACCTTAATAAGTTCTACGTACAGGCAAACAATATCTAAACATATTTTACAGTGTGCAGTCCAAGAGTTCATTGTTACAGTTTCTTTTAGTATATTACTGCTTATTTCATGCCGAGTGAATGAATGTTAAGTGTCATTCTACAAAGAAACACAGAGGCAGCCTAACTGGGATGGCTCGGGTGGGAATTGAACCCACGATTATATGCTTACGAGTCGGATGCTCTACCAAGTGAGTCACCGAGACATATATAACTTTTAGGTGATGCAGAAGTGACAGCTTTATGGGTAAGCAAATGTACTACTGAGCGAAACGGATAAATTTGTGCGTCATATGTTTAGCAGGCATGTGTAAACCTTTTTATTTTTAAAATGTTAAGTTTAAGGCCTGAAGAAAAACAAATCTTCTTTCAAAAGCGGCGACGACATTGTTAAAGCGTATATTCCATGTTATGTCTATAGTGGTCACGATAGTAGAAAGGCGTATAATCCATGGTACAGAGGCGTAGCTAGGGTGTTTGGCGCCGGGGACAATATTCATTCCACCCCCCCACCCCCCAAATCAACTCTGAAACCCATTATTTTCATCAATAAAATCACCATTACCCGTTACAATTTATTTCAAAGCCCATTTTGGCGCCCCCACTAGTATGGCGCCCGGGGACATATGTACCCCCCTGCCCCCCCCCCCCTCTCGCTACGCCTCTGCCATGGTATGTCAATAGCGGTCACGATATTAGAAAGGCATATATTCATTGGTATCTCTATAGTGGTCACGATAGTAGAAAGACGTATGGTATCTCTGTAGTGCTTACGATATTAGATAGGCCTATATTCCATGGTATCTCTATAGCGGTCAGTATAATCCATGGTAACTCTATAGTAGTCACGATCGTAGAAAGGCGTATATTCCATGGTATCTCTAAAGTGGTCACGATAGTAGAAAGGCGTATATCCCATGGTATCTCTATAGTGGTCACGATAGTAGAAAGACATATTCCATGGTATCTATATAGTGGTCAGTATATTCCATGGTATATCTATAGTGGTCACGATAGTAGAAAGGCGTATATCCCATGGTATCTCTATAGTGGTCACGATAGTAGAAAGACATATTCCATGGTATCTATATAGCGGTCAGTATATTCCATGGTATATCTATAGTGGTCACGATAGTAGAAAGGCGTATATCCCATGGTATCTCTATAGTGGTCACGATAGTAGAAAGACATATTCCATGGTATCTATATAGCGGTCAGTATATTCCATGGTATATCTATAGTGGTCACGATAGTAGAAAGGCGTATATCCCATGGTATCTCTATAGTGGTCACGATAGTAGAAAGGCGTATATTCCATGGTATCTCTATAGCGGTCTAAATAGTAGAAAGGCGTATATTCCATGGTATCTCTATAGCGGTCTAAATAGTAGAAAGGCGTATATTCCATGGTATCTCTAAAGTGGTCATGATAGTAGAAAGGCTTATATTCCGTATATTGTCGATACAGCGGTCAGGACAGTACAAATGGGTAAATTCCATCTGATCCATACTGCAGTTACGATAGTAGAAGAGGTATATTGCATTATATCGTAAGAGTGGTCACGATAGAAGAAGACATATATTCCCTGTTATCCCAATTGTGGTCTCGATAAAAAAGGAATAAATATATTACATGTTATCTCACCAACGGTCGCAATAGTAGAAAAGGTCTATTGCATCTTGACCCTGTATCGGTAACGATAGTAGAAGGAACATGTTCCATCTTATCCCAATAGCGGTCAAGATAATAAAAAAGAAATTAATATATTACATGTTATCTCACCAACAGTCGCAATAGTAGAAAAGGTCTATTGCATCTTGACCCTGTATCGGTAACGATAGTAGAAGGAACATGTTCCATCTTATCCCAATAGCGGTCAAGATAGTAGAAGGGATATATTCCATGCTACCTCAATAATGGCCACGGCAGAAGAAAATAATATATATTACATTTCGAAGATGGAGAGTCCATCATAACCTGATTCGGATCCATAAAGATATCTATGACGTTTACTTATCATTGGTTTTAGTCGTGTTCTTGATTCGATCGTGGTTCCTGAATATATAAATTTTGCTAACGTCTCACGTGTATACCTTTCAAACATTAGCTTTAGAAGTTTATTTCTTATAGGGGTATTACAAAATGTGCATGATCTATTCCAAACGCTTACTCATATTTACATTATAAGTAGCTAAATCAAACGCAAGAAAATTTACATTTTGACATGGTTGTGTGAAAAATATATCGACCTTCTTAAGGTTATTCCTATCTAAAGTATAAAGTAAATTATTCTTACAAAATTGAACCATTATGAGATTCGGAAATAAGTCAAAACTTATACTGCATTAACAAATGTCATTTTGCAATGATGATTTTGTTTCCTTTTCTTGGAATCTAAGGCTTTCTGATAATCCTTGTACAAGTTTACGAAATATTGCTGCTATGTAGAGTGGATCTTTTCAATTAAAAAGCAACAGTTGAAGGTTTTCATTGATTGGACTAAGCGAATTTAGGATAAATAATATGGTACCCATGAAATTACAAGTTAAGTCTGACGCGCGACCAGAAGGGATCAGCCCATGTAGGATGCCATGCTGTCCATTAATGAAGGCACTTTGTGATTGTACACTATACAACTATCTTGTGTTGATGTGCCGTAAACACCAAATATAAAATGCCATTATCCAATTAATGATTTCACCACATTTTTAATGAAATTAATTTGGTAACAATTAAATCTACCGGTTGCGAGGGTTTCTTTTCAAAAGTTAGTTTCTACATTTCCTCTTTTATTTTGCCCCTCAACATACTGGAGACGCATTGGGAAATGCATTTAAAACTCTTAGTCTCTCTTTTTCAGGAAATGCGTGGAAGGCGCTGGTCCCGGAAGAAAAGCAGCCATTCATTGAAGAAGCAGAGAGGCTTAGAGTTCTGCATATGAAGGAACATCCAGACTACAAGTACAGACCCAGAAGACGAAAGGGTCCGAAACGCTCGGCTAAGCAAAACTCTTCCTTCCCAAAACATGATTCAACTAACGATGATCCGATGACACCAGAGAAAGCGAAAGAAGCTGACAGTACAACGCCATACGCTAGCAGCGTTTCTAATGCCGGTACACACCCACGACCAAGTGCTAGCGCTCCATTGCTGACAACGCTTCTTCATACTCCGGAGTCTACTCCCCCAACAAGTCCTGTTGATTACAGACAAAATGTTCAAAGAGCGACCAAACCCAACACAAAGACTTTCAACCCTTCGACTACCCATTCTACTGATATTGGTGGGGTTCTGTCACCCAAAAATTCGCCACCCATGACTGGGTCTTCAGTTTCCAGGACCTTTAGATTTCCTCTAGATAATGATTTACCCGCGCAGAACAACTTCCCCGTGCACGTTCAATATCGAGGTAATGGATCCTGTCACATGATGTACCCTGTTCCTGCAAGTGTCAATTTAACTTCAACCACTGACAATATGGTAACACTGAGAGCCCTGGTCGCGAGGCCAAGAGTAACGGAGTATTTGAACAATTCTAGTTTTTCTGCACAAACTGTTTACAATACTCATTATAACAGACGAATGGATTCACTACCACCACAATTTCAGAACAGGAAAGTAATCTATAGTCGAGAGCCTCCGAGACTTTCTCACTTTGGACCATTTCCTCAAGCAGGAAGTGCATTTCAAAGGAGCAACATTCAGTTATATTCAAATGACTGTTTAATTCGAAAATTTTCCGAGGTTGAGTCCCTTAGCGACGTAGATCCACATGAGTTTGACAAATATCTCCATGGAAGCTTGAAATCATGCGCAGTCTCAATGGGCGCGCGTGAGAAGGACGTAAATTCAAATAACGTAACCGGATGTAATGCAAAACAATGTGCAATGAACAACTACATTTCTTCTCAAGATGAACATGAAAGTGGATATGATTCGTGTAATTTTACGAGCCACTGCGAAAACTATCCTGATTCATACACAGCACACATGGACACCGAGGACAGTCATTTTTCAGGGTCGCAGAATCTTGAGGACAGTACTTTGGACAGTAATAACAGCGATTCGGGGGCTTCCGCACCTGATAAAGACTCTTTAGTGTACGGCGTACTCGGCAAATCCTGCTCGTTCGAAGACTATTACCACAGCTCTGATAACTCGTACAACCCCTATCTGGTTTCAGCGCTAACAAATTCCAAAACCTTTTGATAAACTCCTCAGGCGTCGTACCTATACCATAACGCAAGCCATGTTTTACAAAGCTGCGCGCCTGTGTCAAGAGAACAAATTCATAAGGTAAAAAGAATGTCTAGGTAACACATGCCAATTGATAATGACAGTTTCTGATGATAAACTCCAGAACCACTTTGCCCATGGTATTCTGGTTGGAGTATCGACACTGTTTGTATAATTGTGTATTTGTGTAAAATGTGCCTTATTCAGACCAAAATGAAAGCATGCCAACAAAGTTGACTTTTTAAATTACAGTTTGAAATACAAAGAAACTCTTGGAAGAAATTCATTTGAAAACTTTCTACGACTGAAGTTAAATTTTAATTGCTTGTTTTGTTTTTTATTTGTTTTTTTTATATTTTTGTAATTATAATTTTGTTTATGTTACATTTGTTCTTTTGTTTTATTTAATAGTGTTTTACTCGATAAATGGTATATCCATGGATAAAACACGTGTCAATTCAATTTTGTTTACTTTTGGAATGCCTATTATATGCTTTACAGTAATATTTGTTCAATTTTCAACTTGTATTAACATTGTTAAATAATATTAAAATCATATTTGAGAAAAAGATGTGCAATGGAAGAAAAAAAGAACTCTGTTCTATATTCGGAATAATCACTTTGCGAGTGTAATGATAATATTTTTTCAATAATTACTTTTTAAAACAAAAAATAGTGTAATTTCACTTTTTTAAAATTAATATTATAATTCAAAAGTCAAATCACCACATTGACCGATTTCATCTATCTTGGAAATCGTTTAATTATTTGACTATCACTGTCCATTTCCAAGACCAGGTATGACTCACATTTATAAATAATTTTTTGAAACTTTATTTTTATGTTAGGTGTTTTCAAGGACTCCAGTATGCAGTTTTCGCTAAATCACTCTTTATAATCCGCTACACGATGGATTTTTCTAATTTTTTAAACATATTTTTTATTCTCCCACATGATTTGACCCCCAGTATTTTGACATAATTTAACATCTTACGTGAAGCTAAGTCGATCAAGCTAAATATTTTATCTTTATTCAACTGTTTGGCTATAGTGACCTTGTTTCATTATTGTGCTGCGTAGATTTAACAAACCAATGCGCAAGTAATCCGGTATTTTGAGGTACGCCGTAGCATTAAGACATTAATATCCGGTACTGCCATACAGGAAAGAGTTTAAATCTACTTGCGCACCGCTTGAAACTAATATAATCCATTTTTTGTTTTGTTTTGTCTTTTGTTTTTTTAATTTTATTTTAAGAAGCATGCAGAAAAACAAATTTCACAATGAAATAAATTTGAGTTCGCTTAATATTGATTTATTCAGTAATATATGCCAAAGTAAGGTTAATACACAAGTGAGCTGTTGATATATACATAAAACTCGAAACACGTCAAAGTGATGACAATATGAAGTATGCAGTGTTACATATAAGAGAGGTGGATACATGTCAAAGTGGTGTCAATACAAAGTATGCGGTGTTACGTATAAGAGAGGTGGATACATGTCAAAGTGGTGCCAAATCAAAGTATGCCGTGGTATATACAAGAGAGGTGAACACATGTCAAATGAGGCTAACACAAACTTAGACAAAGTTATAAGTAAGATGTAGTATATGCAAGTGAAGTCCAGTATATGTCAAAGTGAGGTTAAGCCACAAATAGGTTATGCCAGATATAAGATATGCATAATGCATGCCAAGGTAAGGCCAACACACAGCACGTGTGCTGCATTTTGTAAACGAAAGACAAGGGAATTACATTGGCCTTAACTGTGGAACAGATTTAGATAATTTCGTTTGGGAAAAAGTTGTTTTGAAGGAAAAAAAACAACTGAACGTAACATTTTAAAGCAAAACATGGTCAGTGTGGAAAATGTGTTTTGTATAAGTAGCATCAATTTGTGTGTGTGTGTGAGAGAGAGAGAGAGAGAGAGAGAGAGAGAGAGAGAGAGAGAGAGAGAGAGAGAGAGAGAGAGAGAGAGATGGCGTAAGTTGCCAAATTTGGCCTTTAATCTTTCGTGCGAGATTGAATAATGTCAGAAAACGCCTGGGTAGTTGACTAGACGATTTGGCGAAAGATGTTAGACTGTGACAATAACTGTCTGAAACTGAAGATTCGTGTTCAGGTTCCGAAGTATTTAATATTTAACTTCCTAAATGGAAGCAAGCTCTTAAAAAAAACTCGTGCTATCAAATGTAAAAATGAACAGCTCGGACAAAACCCGTGTTTTACCGCATATTTATTTATGTTCATCTCGCTTTTTCAAAGAATTACAACACTTTCCATCATATGGTGAATTCGGTCTTGGTTCAACTTTCCTTTCCTTTGTCTTTCCTTCCTAAATTTTAGAAACGTTTGTTTCTAATGAAAACACGCGAAAACTTACAAAGCTTTATATATACACCAATATGCATCTAATTTTAAACGATACGTGCAATGGAGGTTGATATTAGTGCAGATTTTGATATTTCTGGAAATTAAATAATTGTAATATGACTTTTAACATTAAGTCAGAACATTGGGATTGTTTTAACTCTCCACCAGCAAAACCAGAAAAGCATATGGGACGGTCTTCTTTCGTACTTTAGCACATGTTTGCTCTTGCAACTTCTCCGTATACTACTGGTGTTTGCCTTGAAAACTTTACACACACATTCATCCCGTGGTCTAGTTAGTCCTAGATGAAAATGGTGTTATCGTCGCGGCGGCCATCTTAGAAAACTTGTTATCGATACTCTCACTGAATGATTGGGCATATCAACATGGAGTTTTGTGAAAAGACTTTTTATGATGTCTACTTGTACCTAAATAAAATGGTGCTGATCTCAAGTACAATATGACAGCCACAGCAGCGTTCTTTAAAATCTTCTCCGATCGCTAACCCACCAGATTAGAACGTTACATTAGCGTAGCATTTTAACCAAAAGATTTCCTATGATGTCCAGTTAGTACCAAATTAATAAAGTTCGAATCTAATCAAATATGGGCGCCATGCACAAGCTATGTCGAAAAGTTTGTTATCGCTAACCCTCCTGACTGGATGGTCTTACAAGCACCTGGTTTTCACCCAAACAATGTTTACGATGTCTACTTGATCCTAACTTAAATTGATACTGATTGGTTCAGTATGGCCGCCACTAGATCGATCAAAAAAACTTTTATATCGCTACTACTCCTGAACGAAAGTCAAATTGAAATCGGTCTCAATCAAAAGACTTCGTATAATGTATCCTTGTTCTTTAAATGGTGCTGCTGATCAGGATCTAAAATGGCCGTCACAGTGCCCACCTTGAAAATCTTGTTATCAATTCTCCTAAATGGATTGCGATTTCATCATGGGGTTTTCACTAAAAGAGTTCTTATACTGTTTTGTTGAACTTAAATTGTGATATCCTGACGCCCATCTTGAAAATCGTATTATCGTTAGTCTTCCTGAAGTTACGGTCAATTAGCATGGAGTTTTCACTGAAATACTTCTTATAATGTCTAGTAGATTTCGAACAAAAATGGTACTGATCTTTTTTCCAAAAGTGGTACTCATAAATTGTCCAAAAATGGACTGATCTATTGTTCAAAACGACCATCCCAGCAACTATCTTGAAAATATCGCAACTTCTCCTGAACAGAAAGTCATATTTATGTGGGGTTTTAAAAACAATATAATGGTATCCATATGAATTATAATGCGGCTGCCACAATGGCTTTAAATGCTTCTTATCACTACTTCTCCGGAATGAAAGGTCATATTAGCATGGGGATATCACTAGCAGGCTTCGACATTTAGTTACAAAGACATTGCGTTGATGTCCAGCAATTGGCCATCTTGAAAAAATCTTGTTTTCGCTACTGTTCTTCAATGGACAGATATTTTGACATTTTGATTTCATAAGAAGAGCTTTTATTGGGAATAGTCGTTTTCCCCTCCCCAAAAAAATTGACTAAACCTCAATCTACTCTTCTTAAATTGATGACTATATTAACATTGGACTCTCACCAATATAACAATTTGTTGTTCTTAAATGAAAATGGTACCAGTTTACATCCAACATTGAGGTCTGTGTTAAAAATCTTGACTATGAACAGATAGATGATCATTATGAAATGGCGTTATCACCAAAAGACTTCTAATCGTGTGTTACTTTGCCCTAAATTAAAATTAGTTCAGTCTGCCATAACAGTTAATTTTAAAATCGTTTTATCGCTGAAGAATATGGTTTTCAAACTAGGCAGTTGAAAGGAAGTCAGTGTCTTGTCTTCAAGTCCTGAAAATTTGCTTCGCTCTTTACAGCAGTAGTTCATTACCCGAACTTACTTATTTTACATGCGTGAAGTAAAGATTTCGTGAATGTTTTAGGCAAATATATTTAAAAGAATCCCTAATTGTATGCAGTAGTCTTTTTAGATTGCTGGCTTATTTCCGGTGCAGTTTTATTTTTATTTTTGTATGCATCAAATGTAAATGGCACTTCACTTGTAGTAATAAAATGCTATGCTGTACCTTCATGACATGCACAAAGATCTCCAATACTGGGTGTCTAAACACAAGGTACATTGTATTTCCAGTTTGATTGACTGCAAAATTTCTCTTTTTTCGTTCTTTCCAAAATGAGTGCCATATTTTTATGGAATAGATAAAAAAAAATACATTTGTATATAAATATATTTCAAAGATTTATGTAAATAAAGTGTTGACATCTAAATTCTGTATTTTTCGTCTTTCTTTTTAGAATACTCAAAGAATACATGACATATTGCCTGATTACAATGTGATCGATTACATGAAACGTTTGGCCTAATACTTTGACCCACTTCTATTAAATAAATAAGTTTCACTCCAGATTTTTCAACCATGGAACATTTATGTATAGAAATTAAAGTTCAGTAGCTATGCTTCAGTTAGTAAATTGAACAGCGCATTTCCGTGCAGAAAAATAGTTTAGGGTCTGATGAGCACAACCATGATTCTTCGCATTCAGTTTAAAATCTTTCAGTCGTCGCTGCATTTTCATATGTTTGTATTTAAATATCAAACAAATGTTGTATTTATTTGTTCGGAGATTGCTAACCAACCTTGCTAGATAATAGATATTAGAATATCACATTCAAATTCTAAAAATAAACTTGAATTTCCGGCATCTGTAATTCAAATTCATAAATACAGTTAAACATTCGTAAACCAGTCTCAGGAAGAGGAAAATAAGATCTTCTAATTAAGGTCACAGCTTGATACAGATTCTTCCGAAAAACTCTTGCATAAATTTTATAAATGCTACTGTTTATCACAGACTTTTCCATACTACATATGACCATTAAGGAATGTGGCACTGTTCTGCGTGCAAATAAAGGAAAAGGTGACCTGTGCGGCTCAGTGGACAGTCTTCCGTTTAAAAATAATTAAATAAAATTAGTATTTCAGTAGAGTTAATAAGAGTAAATTTTTTGACTGTGAAAATATATGCTCATATCAATTTTTATTAAAATTTGTATCTATTTTTATCTTATTTGTACACTTGGATTTGTTATGGTAATGATTTTATCTGTCTTACATACCTAAACGTAAATGCTCACGTTCATCTACTGCTGTTGCAATAATCTCATTTTGCTTTCCACTTAAATTCTCTCGCTCTCCCTGCCCCCCCCCCTCTCTCTCTCTCTCTCTCTCTCTCTCTCTCTCTCTCTCTCTCTCTCTCTCTCTCTCTCAGTGTATATATATATACATACATACATACATACATACATACATACATACATACATACATACATACATACATACATACATACATACATACATACATACATACATACATACATACATACATACATGACACGTTCACAGTATCATCTATCTATCTATCTATCTATCTATCTATCTATCTATCTATCTATCTATCTATCTATCTATCTATCTATTTATCTATCTATATATATATATCTATCTTGCTAGCTAGCTAGCTAGCTAGCTATCTTAGCTAGCTAGCTTATCTATTTTCCAACATTACGAATACAACCAACATTTAATTGTCACCATTTATTTTACCATTTTTTCTAAATCCTGCAATGGCAAGGTTTGCTAAACAAAGATAATTAAATAATGACCTTTAAAGTTTAATTGAAACGGGTTCCTTGTTATGCAAAATAACTTGTCAAATCATTTACACTGTTGAAGTTGCATACTTTTAAATCATAATAAAATCTTAAAGCTCAATGCAATAAAATATTTATTATAAATAATACTATCATACAGGTTTGAGTATTTTTTACTTCCTACTCTTTGTAGATTCGAACCCATGTAAACGGCACCCATTACCTTGTCTGCACACACTAGCCCATATTCCCTCACGACTAAGTACACACTACCATGACTTGATGATACCCATGCTATCGGTGTTATATGTACTCATGTGTATCACACACACACACACACGCATGATGACAGAGTAATTAATTCTCAACTATCTACACCGTCATTCCGGATTCTTATGAAAGAAATCAGGGTATATATAATTAAATATAGAGTATTATAAATATACTCCAGACAGAACGGAAAGTGCCATCCCTGGATTATACAGAAGAATATTTGATTAAATTAGGTAGATTAAATATTATAATACAGATAATACTATCATGAAGGTTACATAATTTGTAACTCGTACTCTAATGATATTCGAACCCAGGTTTTCGGTTAAACGGCACACATCGCCTTGCCGCGGGTAAACTGCATCAATCGCCTACGTCGTCATGCAAGTATGTCTGCAACACACAAGTGCATATAGAACCAACTGAGTTCCATCAGTTTTTGGTTATGTGTGCTTAATCCTGAGGGAATATGGGATCGTGTGTGCAGGCAAGGTTAAGGGTACCGTTTATCCGCGGACCTGGGTTCAAATCTCCGTAAAATAATTCCTTGTATCGTCATAGTCCGACTGGCTTTATGGACGTAAACAAATATTTGTACGGCCACAGTTCAGTTGGGTGGATGGAAGTAAACAAGTCCATGCATCGTCAAGATAATATTGGGTTTATGGACATAACTAAGTCCTTGTATCGTCACAGTCCGATTGTGTTTATGGAAGAAAATACGTCTTTGTATCGTGACAGGACATGTGGGTTAAAGGAAGTAAATAAGTGTTTGTATCTTTTCATTCCAGTTGGGTTCACGTAAGTAAATAACGTCTTGTATTATCACATATGCATGAGAGAAGTGCCATCTCGGTCACCTAGTAAATAATTATCAACTAAATACACAGTAACCCCCGATTCCTTTTAGATAAATCAAAGGTAGTTTTAGACGTGATAAAGGTAAGTCACAAATATTCCCCAAACAGAGCGGAAAGTATTATCCATGGATCTTAAAAGGAAGATGTGTGATCACATGAAGTAAAGTTACACATATATTAACATACAGCTCAGAAGGTGTTAATTCTATTGGATAAATACTCGAACTAATAGAAGGGACAAAATAGTATACACCAGCCTATATAGGCCAACTTTGTGTCCGTGTTTTAATATAAAAATTTTATTATATGGAAGATGCGTTAGTTACAAATAACATCATATATTATTCTTATTAAAACAATAACAAACTGTAACCAAGTGATATTTAACAAAATTACCATCACCTTGCCAGTGTGTTGTGATTCTGATCACCTTACCAGTGTGTGGTGATGCTGCAGACATATATTAATTCCTGCTGGCATATGTTTTACATTTTTAATTTGTGCCGTAGTATGATTATATTTTCTTCAGTTTTTAGTCTCTCTCTCTCTCTCTCTCTCTCTCTCTCTCTCTCTCTCTCTCTCTCTCTCTCTCTCACACACACAGAGAGGTGTTTGTTGTTTTGTTTCTTCACACGAAGAAAGACTCGTGTCATGCCCATCAACATTAAATGCAATAATTTTGATCTCTTCATGGAAACTACACGAGACTGTGTTGTTCTGTCACAGCACGTTTTTTAATCGGTGTAAGGTGATACGCTTTGTTTTTCACCCAGAACAAAATGTAAAATGTGTGTCACATATTATACTTAGGTCCTTAGAGCGAATCTTTATCTTCACAATCAGGTTTAATCACGTTTTATTAAAATCAGCCGTTCTTTAGAGGACAAAGAATCTGGATTCTTGTATAGAATAGAGAAAGTCATGTAAATTTTTTGTTTCACTTTGATTTTTTTTTATCTTTGAATGTGATGGGGAAAAAACGTAATTTATTAGCTTATTATATATATATATATATATATATATATTTATTGATTTATTTATATTTATATAAAAAAAATGCCATATGGCGTATACAAGTTATGCAAGCATTTTATTGCCTGCACATGTATATTCTTGGTTATGTTGATTTATACACACACATGCATGCGTCCATACGGCGGAACCAGAGATTTTAAATAGTCCAAATTTGACAAGTTTTCCCGCTGAGCAAGCAAGCAGAAGTGGGCAAATGACAGAACTAATATTGACATAGTGTAAGGATTTATAGAACAATATTTCAAACGCCCCTCTACTTAATACTTGCAGCTATCCCAGAAAGACCGGCTGTATGATTCATAAAGGTTAGTTCCTGTTAGTGGTACCAGTTCCAGAACTGGGCATCTTTATTTTACATTACAAGTTAAACAATAGCTATATGCCAAGACATTTATACTCTCCGCAATTTGAATGTCATATGTTATACGAGTTAATGAATCAAATATATCAGTTATATGCCCATATATTTGTACAAACCGCAGCCATTCAATATGTTTAGCTTCTCAACCAAATTCATGTTAGCAGGAGGAAAATGTGTTTCTGGCATAATAATAATTTGAGGTCTATATAGTTTGTTGTACAGGTTGGCTGCTTTGGTTAGTTCCCGGTCTAAATTGTAATTTGGACACTTCACAATTTGGCTGTTTTTCGTACCTTTTTAATAATTTGTTTATTTTTTATTTTACAGTTTTCATTCAGGCTTTTGAATTCTTTTACTAGGAATAAATCGATTATTTACACGGACTCTTTCACCCCGACATCTCGCGTAACTCCGTGAGATCTCCGCCGTTTATATGACGGTCTGGTATAGATTTATACAAACGATCGTGACGCTCAAAATGAGGCTTACCAAATATCTAATAAGTTTTTCAGCGTTCTTAATAAAAACTCAGATCCCACAAACACAGAATTGTTACATTTTTCTTATGTTTTGAACCAACCCATAACATGTGCATAGTTAATACTGGTTTCCCTGACGCAGGAACTTATACACAAATACCTATGGATAAGCCCGTGGCATTTGCAGGAAAACATGCAGACTGTGTCACTAACTCATACAATACAGTAAAAGCCCGTATCTATCTATCTATCTATCTATCTATCTATCTATCTATCTATCTATCTATCTATATATATATATATATCTATATATATATATATATATATATATATATATATATATATATATATATCTATATATATATATATATATATATATATATATATATATATATATATATATATATATATATATATATATATATATATATATATATATATATATATATATATATATATATATATATATATATATATGCAACAATCTGACAACGAACGGTGCAAAACTAGTAGTTAACTGGCATGAGCGCATTCGACTCTTAATGGGTCTATTTCAAAAGCCAATACAAAACATATACAAGACAAACAAATAAAACCCATTGTGTTTGCCAAAATTTACATGATTTTTTTTTTCAGGAATGAAGCCTTAAAGGATTTTAGGTTTTAACTAGTTTATTTCAACTTGTTGCGGATGCTGGAAAATATTTTATATTTACCTTGAAATCTTAGTGCCATAACGACACTATTGTTTAAATTTAGAGAATGATTTGAAAGAAAATGTGTATTTTTTCTGTTCTTCTTCATTACAACCGATTAGTTTCAATGTTCTAAGAGGCGTATCCAGTAGGCTTTCTTTTCTTTTCTGGTTTCGGAACTCCAGCTGGAGTTGTGAGCAATTGCAATAAGTGTTATATCACTGAAAGTGTGGCTACAGGAGGAGATCTGTTCTGCGACCGAGCTTCTGAACGCCTTCTTTGTCATCCAATCAGATCTTTGAAGATTAATTCTTTGGTGCAGCTCTTCAGTTTCTCCAGCATACTCAATGCTTCAGATCGTACATGTGATGAGATAAATTACATTCTGTTTGCACGTTTTGTTTGGACCATGTATGTTCAGTTTTTCTGCAGACATTGTGCTTGAAGATGTCCTTGTCTCCATCATAATTTGACAGGTATATATTTTGTGTGGAGACTACCCATCCAGATTTCCAAAGAGATGCTAATAACTTGATTACTTTATTAACGTAATATTCTGCTTACTTACTGTCACAGAATTAGAAAGAGAAAAAAAAAAAAGAAGAAAAAAAGACCTTTTGTTTTGCCTGAGAAATATTTGATTATTTGTGTTGTGCGTGCGTGCGGCGCTTTCTGGGATAAACAAGTGTTGTTTTTTTTTCAGACGAGCGACGGAACAAACATATGTCTCGCCGCCGTAAACTACTTGCGGCTACGGACATCATTAACACGATATGAACGGGTATTTTACCGTGAATATTACTCGCTGTCCTTTGAATTAAGCAAGATTAAGGTATAATCGACACAGTGTTATTTTGGATCTAGTGAGAAGAGCACGTATTTTCACTTGGTATTTCTAAAAGCCATGGGGGTGAGTGTTAAATTTATATTTTATTTGATATGCGAAGTTAATTGAGTTTGTATTGTCATATCGTGTAATGATTCATTTATTACAACGCATATTGGAAACGTCGTGAACTGTGAATTTCAAGTTGCTTTTAAGAGTTTAATGTATTAGTATTTTCCAGAACTCATTATTATTACCAGTTTGCTTTTATTGTAGCTTACAAGGTTACGAGGTGGTTACGACGTTACGTGGTTACGAGGTGATGTAACGAGCTATCTAGATGTCTATATGTATGTACGTATATCTGTACATGTGGTGAAGCCACGACTGTAGACGTAGCTAATACATTAGTGCTGTATGCTGTCTGTACGTGTATACGTATGACTGACTGTATATGTAGTCCATTCATGAAGGGGTGAGCAGCCGATACGAGTTTGGGTCAACCCGAGGAACGTGGTGAAACTGCGGTTTATCGGTGGATGAATCGTGCGACTGGACAAGGGTCAAGAAGCATATGTTTATTCCAATTGTTGTTTAAATTGGTATATTTGTATTTACATGAGATTAATATGAATCTTAGATGAATTCCAGGAGATTTGGGAATCTTGCCGACAGTGCAGAACATTTTTAATCAGTTTGAAAACTTGAGATTGTTTGAATCCCTGCCTTGTCTATACGTGAAACTATGTGAATATTTTAGTGTGTACTATTATTTGAAATTGAGGTTTCTTGAAGCTATATATCAGAGAGATATATACTAATGTTTTTCTTTCAATGTGTGAATGTTAGTGTAGAGTGATTGGATCAATTGGATGTTGAGAGTGTGTGATACTCATTGTATTTTTACTTCATACATTTTTCTTTACTAATTAAGTTAATACATTTTCATCTTTCATACATTGTGTCGAGTTATTTATTTAATCCAATACCCACTCGGTTACAATTCTGTGACACATCCTATTAAAAATTTATTCCATATGGTAACATGCACTATATATACTAGCAGAGAAGGCATGTAACAATAGGGTATCCATTAAATAACACTTTCCGGTACTAAGTCTACAGTTATGAGGATCAAGTTGCATTACGAAGCAAATTGCGGCGTTAGTGTTAACAAAATACAGTGATAATTAAACAAATGTGGCGAACGATTCGAATAGTTTTCGAAGATTTGTTTTAAAAATGTATACGTTAAAAAGAAAGATGTCTTTTATCACTAAATAAATTTCACAATCGTCTGTGATCGTTAATCTTCTCATTCAAAACCCCAAGCACGAATGTATCAAGATATGCCAGCACTGTGCATGAAAGAGACTGGAGGTAATTTTTTTTTTAATAACGTTTAGCAATGTAGGTGCCTAAAGTTACAACTGTGCTGAAATGTAAGCACATTTGAACAATTGATATCGCAGCTTGTGATAACTGCACTCAAATTACTTAATTCATGATAGGTACACACGAATAACTAAACCCTATATACACGGTAACATTGTCAGAACACAAATTTCGAGAAAGATTAGATCCAGCAACGTTCTGCTCAAGACAACCAACGAAGATCATTTTTTTAATGACCATAATGAATATATATATGACATAATTTAAAGATTTCCGACATAAATAGTTTTCCTAAAATGTTGTTTGATAAAATCGAAT
The DNA here is from genome assembly GCA_030141615.1 of Unio pictorum. Taxonomy (NCBI): domain Eukaryota; kingdom Metazoa; phylum Mollusca; class Bivalvia; order Unionida; family Unionidae; genus Unio; species Unio pictorum. The sequence goes on along the minus strand of JARLTB010000085.1, from coordinate 4,908,439 downwards.
ACCGAAAAAGAACATGACCATCGCGCTTTCCTCTAAGAGACCACTTTACACACCTCGAGTTATGTACTTCGATTACGAGGAGATAAAGTAAAAATTTAAAAAATGAATTAATTTTATATGAAATATGTGATGAAGGGAGACCAGGAACAGAGTTTATTATGCATGCGTCAAATATGTGTTAAAGATGATAAATACAATGGCAGGAATAAAAGAAAACCTCGAGCGTTGAAGATTGGGTGCGTGTGGAGGAATACGTGTAATAACAAATAGTAAAGAGTATTATAGACGACAAAAATATTCTGATTCATTCGAAAATATTCCTTTTAAATAAAGTCTCACTCTTTCGGAGGCACATACAACTCCAACGAGGGTGCAACTGCTGAAGATCTGCAGCATGACACTGCTTCGAAAAATTCTAAGTTGTTTGCATTTCCATATGTATGTAAGCATCTCCATCCGTGGTCACTACAAGGAGTGTGAATTCCTCAACATCCTCCAATTATTTGTTTCTTACAGTGATGTCATCATTGATTTTATAGTTTGTCCTCGTTGTTTGGTTTCCTTGCTGTTCACTTTCAGTCCTATCTTTATGGTTGACTCTTTTGTCTTTTCTTGCATATTTATATACTGACGTTAAAACAGATAAATGTCATTGGCGTACGCGAAGTCTTTCAAGTATGAATTCAGGGTCAACATAATTCATCTTTTGCTGTCCACATAAGTTTAACGATGTTTACAATCTTCAGTGGGAAATAACTTAATTGGGGGGGGATGGGGGTCCAGAGGGAGTTACGATGAACGCTGACGTAAGATTATTTCAAATTGTATGACGTTTCCGTAAATGGTACTTTTTCATTAATTTGTCTGTTCAAGTATCTGTCTGAGTGTGAAAATCTGGTCAATGCATGATTTTCCTTTCCCGAAACCAACTTTGTCCTTTATGATCGTCACAACAATGCAAACTAATAACGCTCAAAACATTTGCGACAATAAACAACCATTTCGCTATTACTGATTACCAATTATTCCTCTACCTTAAGTAGTTTTTTTTAAGTGTAAGAAAAAAAAAATGACCTTTGTCGGCAATTTTTCAAGAATACACAAATAAGCAAAACGCATTTTTCAAGCCAGATCAGCATCATGACCACCCTACCCCAATCATGAGGGGCCCATCTCGTTGCCGTGGATACAATACTGTTAAGACGTGTATTGTTTTAATGTAAAATTAAATTATGTCCAAAACCTTTAACCCTTCCAAAACATTGGCTTAAGGTTCCACTTTGTCACAAGGGGGAATTTCTAAATTAAATGCCAACCTCAGTCTCTGATCAATAGGATCATGTGTTACTTAAAGTAGAATCCAGGAAAAACAATGCTGGAGGGAATCAGTTTTGTTTGAACGTATCCAATGCAAAGGATGTGAAGTCATTTTTGGTACAGCTGTACAGTTTTTAACGTATCACTGAAAGAGGTAAGTGTAGAAGATGAAATTTGTGCATTAGCAAAATGCTTACTTGAGAGAATGTTGGTATACCTCTATGCTGCATTGATGTACTGTAACTGAAATATCTTTACATGTGGCACTTATGAAAATCGTGTACTATCTAAAGCAGAAAGCTCTTAAAAATTTCTATCTTGTGCTCTAAGAATTAGCTAGTCCAACTTATATTAGCTTAAGCAATTATTAAAAATGGGGAAAACTAATTTTGCCAGCCTCTGCAATAACAGCTCCTGAAATGTAATAAAATATTCTAAAATAATAATAATAATAATAATAATAATAATAATAATAATAATAATAATAATAATAATAATAATAATAATATAGTTGTCGAAGCTAGCAGTAAAAGTAAAGCTATACTGTATACTCCCCAACCCAAAGTCTGTACATCAATGATCAATAACATACCAGAACAAAGGGTATTAAGAGTAACTCAAACAGCACAAGGTCTTTTAGTAGTCAGTATTACCCGTGAGAAAAATGTGTGAAATTTCGTTTCTTTTAAAAATGTGAAACTGTCGAATAAAACCATGATTACCAAGGTGATGAAATCCGAAACTATTCGCTCAGAGTGAATACAGAGTTCGAAAAACAAACATGTGTATCATATGTTTGAAATAAGATTGTAACAAGTACAAACAGTCAGATTATCTATACATTTTGTATAGACCAAGGCAAATTCAGACCTAATTTTCAGTATGAGCGTAGCTGTTGAAAAATGTTTCCAAACAGCCACATGACAAAAATGCCGAATTTCGGCTATTTTTTTAAACATTTGCTTTTAGTTCGAAAAATGGGTTTAAACTGAAGCAGAATAATTCTGAATTAAAAATATGATCGAATCTAAAGGTTGATATATTTTTATTTTGGATCGTAAGAAGGAAAAACTATCCCAGTCTTGTGCAGTTTTAACCGCATAAATTAAACACCGTGCATATGACATGTGACTGAGCAAGAAAATTTGTTGGGAAATTTTGTAGCATACACTTAAGGACCTAAGGCCATTTGATAATATTTATTTTACTATTATTTGCCTTCTTTAATGTTTTATTTAGGCAAATAAAAGAACATTACTAGCTAAAAAATGGCAATGTCATTTCGATTTTTTTAAAACAGTTGCCCTTTACACACACACACACACACACACACACACACACACACACACACAATGACCCATTATCAGTATGTGTCATGACGATCACTTCAGTCAGGGAATTTGTACAGTTTATACCAAAGCAACATATATTCAAATACAATTATGTGACTTTAATTTTTTTTCTAAATGTCATAATAGGGTTTGTATTTTCTTCGTGGCATATTTAACAACGGTTAGTATCAAGGTCATTACGAACAAGGTATCCTAATGGTAGAATCTAGTTTAGGACAAAATGCTTTTACAAATTGTGCTACTGTGTCACAAATGCTCAAAATAAATATTTTTGTAGAATTAAAGTTGTTACTTATATGTATATTTTATTATGCAGACACCACATTTGACATGCATACCATTTTATATCTTGTCCATTTCTAGCATTTAAATAATACGGGGTAAGCATGACTTTTACTTCGGATTTTCTTTTCAGTGTAATACTGACCTAATTCCACAAAACCATCAAACGACTGTATTATATATTAAAAAAGAATAACCATCTTAAAATCATAGAAAATATTACATCTTACATTTAAGATAAAGCACAAAAGGAGGAAACAAGTTAAAATCGTCAATCTAAAGGGGCTTGTAGGGGTTCTTAAGGTTTTACTTCACAGTTTTGTATTTTGCATATGGAGTTGATTTTATCAATAAAAGTGGATCCCGGCCTTTGAACAATATCATGAGATATATATAGTTGATCCAGACGTGAATCAGTTATGTTTCAGAAATCAATATGTACCCAGTGTTGTGCATATCTATCACAATATGTCTACAACATAGTCAACATGTTGTAAAAAAATGTGCTCAGAGTGAATGGCCAGTTTAAAAAGTAAAAATCAGTATCATATATTCTAGATGCAATAAAAAGGTTTAGCCAGTCATATTTTCTTCAAGATTCGTCTAGAGAAAGGAAAATTCAGGTACTTAAACCTCCGCACGAGACTGGGTGTCGGAAACGTACTTTATCAAAACCGGGACAGGGTAAAACTACCTAATTGAGTCAATTCTGAAACAATTTAGCTCAAAAGATGATTTTAAAATGATACATAAAACTTCTGGCTTAAAAATAAGAAAAGACATCAACTGGACGGATCGAGAATTTTTTTTTATCATAATAGATGACTAAGGTTCTATTATTGGCCAGATTTTACCAGAAAGGCTGAAGCTAACACAAACCAAATGCGTGAAATGATTTAAAATTTTGTGAAAACCATAGCGCATGTCCTAAACAACGTCGTGGTACAAACTAGCACTGCTTTCACAGATGAAGAGTATATGGCGACATCCAATACGCCGGAAAAGTCACATTCTTTCATTTAATTTTAGTAACCGATTGTGTCTTGTTGACAAGCCAGTATGTTCTAGAAACAATACATAGTTAATATTTCTCTTTGAGTGTGAATTTAACATTAGGATCACTACCTATAATGGGAAATGTGTTTATTTGGGTCTTGGTCTAGGATATTGGCATTCCGCGTGGGGAAAAACCCAGATTGTACATGATGCTTATCACATTCTTTATTATAAAGTTAGTAACAGATTGTTGACAAGCCAGTATGTTCTAGAATGGAAAATTCCATCCACTGACTGTTTCCAGAAAGTGGTAATTGCGACTTCTTGTTTACTTGTTCAGATTTTTTTTATTTAGGTATAAGTATTTATTCAAATTATTATTATAATTTAAAAATGCTCAATAATATTCCTGGACAGAAACATGTATTTGGAATTATAGCGATTTCAAAGAAAGGCATCTTGGATTATATTATTGTCATTTATTGGAAGACTTTTAGCACACCATCACACTTCAGGCCATTAGTACATTAGTATATTCTAGACTACAGGCACATCAACGCATTAAGCACTAGGTCTTAATTCGAACGCTAGTGGAATTTAATGAGAACTTTTTTCAATAGGACAATCGACAACATTTTTGGGACTATTTGTGATTTAATTCGCAATACTGTATGTTCTTTTTAATTTTTACTTTGCATTCTAGGGAAATAAATAATTTATTGAATTTTACCAAATTATTTTTGGTTTCCGCTCTTTTCTATTACTTAGTTTAAGACCATAAATGTGAAGAACCTATGCTTGCATGGGAGATTTAAAAAGCCAATCTTAGATAAATATAGACTTATCTGCATATTTCACCTCGATATAACTGATCTGTCACAAACAATTTGTGTTCCTTTAATTATTAGTTCAAATTGGTAAATACAGAAAGTAATGTCCGTCGCAGTTTATGGGTTATTATAAGGTTGAAAGGAAAATAAGCATACATTCTGCGCGTGTAGTGTTAAAAAAGATTGAATGACATATAGTATATGGTGATGTCTGGAAGAATCCAAACATTAGTGCATATTTTAACATTAGTACATATTTTAATCCGTTTTTAATTTTAAGCAAAGACAAAATATTCATTCAATTCTTTTTGCGTTTCCCTCAATTCATCTAACAGATAATGTTGTAACAAGTCCACGACTGGTGACGAGGAAATAGTATTACAGTACAGTTCCTGAGTATACATCAAGACCAAATTGAGACAAGAAAACACAATGTCAACCCTCAGGGACGCCATTGGGGAGGGATCACGGGAGGCGAGGGGTGGGGGCATGTTAATTTACATGTGCTGTAAAATTAGTGTAGCCTATATATGAAAATTAACAATCCCGTTAAGTCCCCACCCACCCACGCACGAAAAAATTAAAATGACGTCCCTGTCAACTACACTGCGTCAGTTTTGTTTGAGGTGGTGGTTTCAATTTTATTTCATGGACAATAACACAGCGAAATGCTTTCAGTTAAGTGTTATAAAACGCGCTAATATTAAAAATAATATTCCTCTGTGGAACTAAGGAATACATATTCACGAGGCTGGCCAGTTAATGAAACCAACCAACACCACCATAAACTCCAGTGAATACAGTTTAGTACGTTTACGGGTCTAAAGGTGAAACTAACCTGCTACATTAAAGTCACGTTGATACTATCCGGTATAACGACCCATACCACCATAATATCCCATGGATGCACATAATATCCCATGTTTGCGGTTATACGATACACGAATTCTTTAATTACAGAACAGTGGTAAATGTAAAAGTAAGTTTTTACTTAATAGTAACTCGATTCAACTTTAGGAATCCTGTTCCATGGAAGAATTAGACATTTTCTCTTTCACTGCACATACCGTAAACAATCAGTTCAAAACAATTCAGGTTGTAGGTACACACGACAACGCCGAAATATGATTGGCTAAAAAGGTTATATATAGTACATGTAGCTCTTTTCACCAGCTGTCACATGAGCTCGCAAGTGTCCCAAGATGAAAAAGTCCCGAAAATCACACGTTTCGGAAGCCGTAACTTCAGTTTGGTACAACGTAGAAAAGCCAATGATAGCTTGATGAATAGAAAAATATTTCAGGAGTAAAACAAGCCATATAGAATGGTTGTGTGCTTTTAAATACGGAAATGGCAGGATGAAATCGAGGGTCATGGGTGTAACCAAGTATTTGGAAGTTACGAACCTTCTCTTTTTATATAGTATATAGAGAGGGTCATTTGTCACAATGGGTCATTGGTGTAATCTAAGGTATTGTTATCACTCTGCATAATTTTTTCCTTTTAGATTATTGTTTTTTATTTCACATCAAGCCCGCGTCGAGCACCTGTGCATGGATGCGGTTCAGTACGACAACTGATCAGTTTACGAAACGAACGCAGCATGGCGACTGTACCTCCAAATTGGTTATTACCTTGGTTTGAAAAATATCTTTCTAGCACTTATTCTTCGCAAGCAAATAATGGCCCCTAAAATCCATCGAATCTATAAACGGAGCCGTAAATAATACAGATGATATTTCTCTTACATTGCCTATCGAAAGAGTTGAAATATAACGTCGAATTTTCCACATATCTTTTGAATTTCAAAATTTAGAGAAGCCCTAAAAGGTTCGTCCCTTAAATTAAAGTTGAAACAGGAAATGGTTGCGGAAATAAACAAAAACGATGGAATATGTGATTGCTGAGAGGGGTAATACCATTAAACCAGTCTCTTACAGGATGAAATATCTTATAGACCGTATTACTGACAAAATCCAAATATACAATGATCGAAAATAGGATACGTTCATAACCAACAATTGGAAAGTATATAATGCATTACATTCTCTTGCTATTTAGTTCACCCGCTTTACAACCCTTCTCGACCGATGCGTATTTGTGTGCACTTTGTTGAATATATACGTGTGTGTATTTATGTTTGTTTATTTTTTGGCATATACGTTGTTGCTCTTTTTGCAAGCGTCAGATAAAGTATGCATATTCGATATTTTCCGCTCTGTCAGTTATAAAATTTTCTCATAAAATTTGTAAGGATATATCGGAGATGCCTAATAAATGTTAGGTGAAGATGCCAAAGAGAATGGTCATCAGGTCACACAATAGGTGCAGGCAAGATGATAAATTTATATTTAAGTACGAGATTTACTGTATCTTTATTTACTACTTTGAGTGAATATGACCTATCCACATCTATATCATGTAGTTCCCTATCGGCTCTGTATTATGACTTTATTGGTACCATGAACGTGCTAAAATCTGCAAATCTTTCCAGTCGTATTAGTTGGTTTATACATCATAACAGCGCAAACAACAAAAACATTGCATTTGCCATAATGAAATATAATGACACAGTTTACGTCTTGTTGAAAATAATATATTGAAAACAAGTTCATAATCTGATCTTTTGAATATATTCGAGGTCAGTGTAATATACGTTGGGTCACTTGGTAAATTCTTTATGCCCGTGCACACAGCGTCATGCACAATTCAGAGGTCGCGCCAGTTTGCAGTTCTACGTGGGAAACATGGTTATCCCATGAGTGTGATACTCTTCAAAGTATCTGTATGGAACTCTGGGGCACGATCCCTTGTGATAAATCGAATATTGTTTAACCTTTCTTGTTTTTCCCACATCATGCATTAGATATGTTTAACCCTCTTTCTGCCAAATACAGTTTGACCTGTCTGAATGCCATTCGTAATTACTGAAAATAGCATATCATATTTGCAATCGAACAAGGGCGTGCTAATAAGTAAATGAAGTTAAATAATTTATATACAATTGCTATTCTTCGTGTTGTGGTAGGTGCGAAATGTGAAATGATGGTTCAGGATGTCATTCTAGTACTATAAAAGTCGTATCTTACATTTGGATTTTTGTTATTACATACTCTGAAGTAAATTTACAATATTTTCCAGCATATGTCGTCTTCAAGTGTTTTACTCATCAATAAGGACGCGTGTCATGATATTTTTTGACATTTTGACGTAATGTAGCGTTTCACATTACGACTTCATTCAACTCACACGATACATTCATGCGAGTCATTTACGACACAGTTGAATAAAAGTAGCACATTTATTTATAAATTTAAATAATTTTATTAATGCTAATGTTTGCATATTATCGTCTGCAATCTGGGGTAGAACAGCCGTTTTGTCGTAGTCGACTTGCAAGGTGGCCGGCAACATGTCAAAGCAATTCATCCACATATATCAGATTCACACACAAAAAAGTATATACTCAGGGTCATAAAAAGTTAGGTTTATTTTTGCATTAGAGACTTAGGCATGATACAGAACATATTAATAGGAAATAGTAAGATGGACAGCTTTTCCTACTCGGTCAGAAACTTTGCAAGAACAATATTAAAAATAAAGAAAACGTACCAATACACAAGAGTGTTAGGCTATGTGACTTGCCCCATCTGGTTCTAACAGACTGAGAAAAAGACGGATACAAACATCGATATACGTAATTGCATGTTTTTCTGTATGATTAAGGGCATACAAAGAAAATACAATGGGATACACGATTCTATAATCATTCAATACGACCATGATCAATATACTATACACACTAGACATGTGGTTGGCTGGATGGATGAACGCAGTATAAATGTGCCGTTCCTAAAGTACAACATAATATGCATGTATACTATTATCATAGCAACGGGATCATGATTGCTACATGACGTCGAGTTGTCAACATGAGAGACACCGGAAGCATATAGTCATGATCCGGATTTCCTGATGCTGACAATATATCTTATATGGTCTTCCCGGATTCTTACTCCACTGAATGTACTGGCCGTCAGGCCGTCATATATATATATATATATATATATATATATATATATATATATATATATATATATATATATATATATATATATATATATATATATATATATATATATTGACCTCATCAGCTAAAATTGACGTGTCAGCTAAAGGAATACTGTCTTCATCAACATCATTCTCAAGAGCTTTCTTTGCCATAGCTCTGGTAACTACACAAGCTGGAAATATATCAGGGAATTCTTCTTCAGTTGTATCAACTTTCTGATCCAAATCAGGCTTGCCAGTTACAAGTGGATTAACCACAGCCTTGTCTCCAGCTAAGTCGTTGCCTAGCAATAAATGAATGCCCTCAACGGGTAAAACCTAGACTGTTCCGACTGTCACAGGTCCTGATACTAAGTCTGATGACAAATTTACACAATGGAGAGGAACATTAACAAAGCCGCACTCTACTCCCTGAATAAGAACACTTTCATTAGAAGAAGACTTCTCAGAAAAAGGCAAAGTACCTGACAATAAAAGACTCTGAGAAGCTCCTGTGTCCCTTAAAATTTTAATAGGGGTGGGATTGGCTGAATCACCCAAGAGTGACATAGAACCCTTCGATATGAATGGTTCATAATTCTCCATAATAAAATCAGACTGGGATTTATTAGACCCAACACATGACCGTGACCTTGACCTCTTAGAAATAAGAGCATTTGAAACAGGCCTGTCTTGATTCTGATGCCTATTTTTCAATTTGTAGCAATCAGAAATAACTTGTCTTGTCTTGCAATAGGTACACGTCGGAAGAGACAAGGATCTAGAATCTAACTTCTCTGAAGTTTGATTTTTGAAAGTTGTGCTAGTTTGAGTTTTAAAAGGGCTGGTATTAGGCTGAAATACTTTTCTGCCAGAAGACTGTTGAGTAGAAGTGTTGTTAACAAAATGAACTTTATGTGTCAAAGAATATTCGTCAGCAGCTCGAGCAGCATTCTCCAAGGTTTCAATCCTTTGCTCATCGAGATAAGACTTAACGTCACTATGGACACAGTTTTTGAACTCTTCAATTTATATCATTTGCTTGAGTTTTTGATAATCTTGTTCGACTTTCTTGGCTAAGCAACATCTATCAAACAACTTCTCTTTTTCTCTAGCAAATTCGACATGAGTTTGTCCAGCTTCTTTTCTGTAATTTCTGAATTTTTGCCGATAAGCTTCAGGGACTAACTCATAACTCCTTAAAATGCGTTCTTTAACCACACCATAGTCATCACTTTGGTGAACAGACAGTGAAGTTTAAATCTCACTAGCCTTACCAGTGAGTACACATTGCAATAACTGAGTCCAATGTTTCCTTGGCCACTTTAAATTTTCTGCAACTTTTTCAAAACCGAATGGAGTATTTGCCTACTTCTTTTTCTCTAAAAGGGGGCACTAAACTAATACTCCTTGCTAAATCAAAACTTAAATTTGGATTTGAAGTATGAAGGTGTTTTTCACTTGCCAGCTATATTTCTTTCATTCTACATTGATATTCCCTTTCTTCCCTCTCTTTGTCATATTGTAATTGTCTTTTTTTCTCCCTTTCCTGTCCCTCTGTCTCCTCTTTTTCATATTGTAATTGTCTTTCTTTCTCCCTTTACTGTCTTTCTCTCTCTCCATTTCCTGAAATTCCAGCTTCTTCAATTCTAATTCCATCTTGAATTTTAATTATAATTTCTTTATTTTAATGTCAGAGTCTTATGCAGACTTACTGACCGAAATCAAAGCACTTTTTTTCCAAAACATTCTTTTCTACCAAATATTGGACCAAAATCTTTTTGATATCTTGTTTCGTTAAAGAAGTCTTGACTTCAGAAAGATCATATTTTCTGGCAAGTTGAATCAACTCATCTTTTTTGAAAAGATCTAATTGCTCCTGAGTAGGATTAGAAAGAAATATTTCTACTTTAGATGTCATTTTAATATAAGCCTGTCAATCTCACTAAAGATTTTAAAACAATTTCAAAAATTAGGGGAATAAATTTAGAACAAATTTTCTGAAAAAAATTCTAGCCAAATTCCAATCCCGGACGAGCCCCCAATTTCTATGTTACGTGCTTAGGCTCGAATAAACAGTAACATAGAAAGAGCGAAATAACAAGCTTGTATAAAACTTAATAAGCAATTTATTGAGCACAAATATTTTCCAGAAAAGAAAAATAAACTTACGGTTTTAAGAATCAATTCCAAAACTAATCCAAAAATAATTTAAAATATTATTCACTAGAGAAATTGCGAAAGTCCTTGTAATAAAATGTCCAAATAATTCCAAGTTCAAATCCCAGCGAAGTATCCAAGATGGAAGACGATGTCACTTGAAGAAGTCAGTTCTTGGTAATAAAATTATATGAGCACAAATCTTTTACAGATAAATAACAAAATATTTCCTCTTGATCCAAACGAATTGACATAATTTCCAGCACAAGGTAATTTAAAATAACTCAAAACGACACACAACTTAGTATTATAACAGCCCAACTTCTACTACAATAGTTCGCTCCAAAACATTATATATATATATATATATATATATATATATATATATATATATATATATATATATATATATATATATATATATATATATATATATATATATATATATATATATATATATATATATATATATATATATATATATATGTTGTTACGTAAACAAGAAAGGGGTCACGTGATCTGATAAAATCTTTTAGAATAAATTTACGTTCAAAAACTCACGTACCCACCGTATGACCCAACTAAAATAGAAAGATGTTCATACATAGCTCCAGGTCAGAAATGAGGTCAACACCTGGTGTTTATTTTGAAAAGTACAGGTCTCCCCCCATGAACAAATCTTAAACTTAAAATGCCAAATTTGAATCTAACAAACCAACAATAAAAATAAATAAACCGCTTGCTTTATTCATGGTGGGGTTGTTGATACAATCGGAATATTGCTAAGTCATTTCGATCACGTCGTGAAATAACTACAGAAATCTTTGTAGGATGCACGCCTTTATCGTAGTACACCATGACTGGATTGCTACGACAGCAAATGTACCGACACATTCTCTGACCAAAAGATATTCCTTTTTTAATGCAGCAATAGTGTGGGTGTGTTGGTGGTGTTGGTGTTATTTATTGGCCGATTGTACCTTCTTACAATGTGTCAGCTTTATTCGGTCCTCGTTATCTAGAGGATGATCGCTCTCAGTGTTGTTGCCCGGATCGAGTAAATAATAATATAAGGTATCAAACTTATAAGTGGAATAAATAGAGGTCTGAGCAGATATATAGAACAGAACGACACGATCATCCGAACAATAAATACAACAATTTATTAAATTACATAAACAACTGTGATAATACGTGTCATTAGGAAGATATACTTCTTTTTGCAATAAATCATTCATCGAATTTCAAACACACATATACTTATATAAACAGCTGATCTGTTTTAAATGTTAGATTTGGTTCATCATAGAATCGACTAAACAATCGAAGTAATTTCCTTGTACAACTTCATAACCTGCTTATTTCGGTTCAGTTCAACTTAACTGTTTATGTTCTCGGTCCTTTCACTTTTTTCTTCTCCAAATTCTTATTGTCTCGCCTCTTTGGGCCCTCAAACTGTGTGTGGGTAGGTGGATACTTATGTAGATAAATAGATACTTGGATAAGTAGGAACGTATATACGTCAATGGAGCTATTTTCCTTTTAAAAAGCAACAAAAGAGAAACAACCTAAATCTTCTGTCAGATATCCTACTGAGAATAGATCAATACTGGGACACTATAGCGACAAAGGTCGTGGGACACTATAGCAACAAGGGGAAATTTAACATGGTGGGTTTGTATAGCGACAAGGGGAATTTTAACATGGTGGGCCTGTAAAACGACAAGGGGAATTGAACATGGGGAATATTATTTGTATTTGTATTTGGGACTATCTAGCGACAAGGGAAATGGAGGAAAGAAAGCAAATATCTTTTCGAGGTATATGAATGGCACTGAAAAGGGCCTTTGGGTACTTCTTCTTCTTTTATTTTCTTTCGTTGTTCCACCACCTTTTGATTTTATTAATGATTCCCTTTTTGTTCTTCTTTTCCTCCTCGGGAATCCAGTCAGGATGTCCCATAGCTCTAAATTTCTCTTGTATCTTTATCCAATTGTTATTTAATCTTTCAAATTCCTCTTTTTTTTTTGTTTTTGTCCTTTCTCTCTTTTCTCTCTTTACTCCAGTTATCTTTTATCTTCTTTACTTCTTCTAATAGCTCCTTTCTCATCAGTTCTTCAGCTTTCTTGAGCTGGTCCAAACCATTTTGGACATGGGGCCACTCTGTCTGGAGTGAAATCAAAACCCCACAAAGTGTAACCTCCTGCATAATCGTCGTAGGAAATGCCGTGACTGGTGTTGGTTCCTAACTGTCCTGTGGCTTCATACAGCGATAAGTACGACCTCAAGTAATTCTTCTCGGCAAAGTTGGATTCGAAGGGTCGGGTACACAAAGTTTTGCCATCGCGACTGACTTCGATTTTGGATATTCCGCAGTATTTAAATTGGAAAGGATTTTGATCGTGGGTACCGTTGAGGGCTGCATTGCTGACAATACCAATAAATAAACGTTTGGGTAACTGTCCTTGGAACAGATGATCTTCGATCTTAGATCGGAGTCCAGTGGCAATGGTGATAGTTTTTACTTCCACGCGTCGTATCGGATACTTGGCTGTCGTTCTGCTCAAAGTGTGACTAATATCATTTCCCACTTTAGGTAACACTACGCGACTCACGTATAACATGACTTCTTGGATAATGGTTTTGTATTCGTTGGCATGAGCCATCAAATGGAAAGCAGTACTGCTACGATTCAGTCTCAAGCGAATATCCATCCCGTTCAGCAAATACTTCTCTTGAAACCACATGTCCAAATGCAAACGATCGAACAGTTCTAAACTACGTCATTGCAGAATTTTCTTTCGACGCTCGTTAAAACCCAAATTGTGAGGATCGTCAACTACGGTCAAGGCTGTGTCGTTAAGCTTGTTATCACCTGCTGTGTCAAGTTTCAATACCACGGAAACATCTAAATGAGTGTTCTTGGCTTCTTTTCCGTACGTCAAGATATTTTCGAGGTACGCTCGGTAAGGGTAAGTATCCATGCTACTGCTCACCAGTTTGTTATTCATGTACAAATCCATATCGCTGAATAATGAATGCATGAAATTGTTGACGGAAGCTACTCGGGCATCGGCTCCTGGAACGGAGTTGTCCGTTTTAATCACTTTCACTTTCAATACAAGTAACTGCTGTTTAGATCGATGTAATCTTCGGGTTGCCCTTTGATTTCAAACTCGATGGGAGCTGAATCCGTCAAAGAGGAGACGGGATGAAATTCGACCCATTGGGATTATTGCATGGTCATCATCGTGGGTGGCATGGCAAAGAGATCCAGTTCCGACTTGGAACAGGCACAAGATTCTTGGTGCATCATTTTTTTTCTCTCAGTCTCTATATTTTACTTTTAATAATTAAAAATGTCTAAGTCTCGAGCGGTTCTTTTTTTCTTCGTCTTTCTAGCTTTAGAGGTACGGAGACTTTTGGAAGGGTGACTTCGTCGACGCTTTCTGCCTTGTCCTTGCTGTGCCCTCAAGGAAGAAGGAATGCTACACTCGGTACCATTCAGGGCATTTATAGGACTTTCTCGTCGACCCAAAATCTCTTTACCTGTTTGAGGCAAGACATTTTTGCCTGCTCTCAAAAAAGCTTCTTTGGGGTTTTGTTTGTCAATGAGGACATTTTGAAGAAAATCTCTGCCGTGCGTCAATGCGGCATCTTTAAAGGCGTGCAATCCGCGTGTCACCATCGGTTTCAAAATAGGGACCACGGAACGAAAGGCTGATTTAAACATATCTCCTAAACCATGTCCTCGTTGTCGAGCGACTCCTCGGTAAACAGGATACATCACTTTTCAGTTGTTCGAGAATCGTTTTTGAAAATGGAGTTTCACTGTGACTTTCCATTTGGTAAATGGAATATTTTGTCCCAGTTCTCCTTTTATAGTAGTGTTGACACTGTCGAAATACGACTTATTGACGGGCAAATAATGACAATGTACAAATTCGCGGTGAACGTGATAGGTATTTCCACCTTCCTCGTCAGATGTGTCTCCTACCACGTTGTACTCCACCACATCGGAGTACATAAACATCAAGTTAAGTCCTTGGTTCATTTCTACAGGGAATCGAAAATATTTCGCAAAATCAGAGCTAGTGGTTATGGATGGTATTTTATTTTTCTTGACCACCATCCTTGGGTCTCCACCTAAAATATCATACAATTCAGGACAAAAGGTAATAGCCATCATTTTATCCTCTGAAAATTTCATCATTAGGCGACGAGCCAATTTATGGTACTCAAAGGTAACACTTTTTTGGCTTTCTCCATGGCTTTACCAAACAAAGTATTGAACCTGGTAGCAAGTGTAGTCACTAAATGTTGATCACTAAAATAATAACCTGCAGGAAAGGTGAACACATAGGTGGTCCCTTTAGTTTGGGGATCCTCTGTTTTCTTTGTGTCACTGCCAGTGATGCCTCGTTCGTCTAAGGCTTTTTGCATACACTAATACTTTGAAAGTGTTTTGATTTTCGACGATGTTTTTGATTTGTGTCGGGTGTATCATTTCTACTAAAGCCAATTCCCAATTAGCATCTTGATTCAAATGAATGGTTTGAGGTAATTTAGCCGTGTAACAGCACAACGTGTTGTTAGGAAACACCTCCATGGATCTGTCACTGGGTAACGTTAAGTAAAATTGGTTAATAGTGTTGTTCATAATTGCAACGTTCTTCTGTCCCAGGAGTCACTCAAGGTTAAAGGAGTGTCTAAAAGAGGATTGTGATTGGAAGGGTGACTGTTAGGAGAATGACTAACGTTGGACGCAAGACTCCCAATATCGTTACTGTTGTTCCCGTTGTAAGAGTATTTCAGGGAAGGATTGGGAAGAAGATAACCGATGCAACTGCTGAGTAAAATGGTCCATAATTGTTTTTTTTTCCTTGTTGTAAACTCAAATTAGCAATGGCTGCACCGATGACACAGTACACCACAAAGATTTGACAGAAAAAGACGATTTGCATTTTAGGGACACGTTCTCCACACCACACCCACAAGGGTTGCTTTTGTAAATCTTGCAGAGAAGAACTGGGGAAAGGAATAGTCACTGTGGTCGCTGAAGCTGTACTAAAGGGCATGATGGTCACTTCTTTTTATAGTCGATGACTTGCGAGGCGTCAATCCAAGAATCAAAACTAGGAGGATATCCTTTCCAACGTACTTTGACTTATTTGACACGACGTATTCCTACTTTACGGGTTGTTCGTTCGAGAATGCTTTCAATGTCGTACACGTCGTCTTCTTTTTTGGTGACACGTTGTAACTCAGGCAAGTAAAACGTTCCTTTTAATACTTCTCCGTTCATGTCTTCCAATTTATAGACGGTAGGATGACGATCACGCACTCGTCCAGTAACACGAAACAATTCGGTGGTCCAGTTGGGTAAGTAACCTATGTTGAAAGTGCATTTGGTTTTGCCAATGCTAACCCAATCTGCAGGGGTTAACACTCCTCCACCTTTCTTGGGGACAGCCATCGTCCGGTACGTACCAATCAGACGCTCAAAAACAGTCACTTCGTTGTCAGGTGTCACATCTTGTGGGGTACGTCCAATGCTTCTATGGTAAGATTGATTGTAGGCTTAGACTAAGTGCGGTAAGACGTCGATGTACTTGAGTGTGTGTTGATGCGTAAAATATTTCCACATGCGTTCTTTCAAGGTACGTTGAAACGTTCCACGACACTGGCTTTGGTTTCAGGAATTTCGTTGGTGAAAAAATGAATGTTACGTTTCTTTAATTCTCGTTGGAAAGCTTGGTTCGGAAATTCGGTGCCTTTGTCGGTTTGCCATCGAAGAGGGTGACGACCACTTTGTTTCAACACCAGTTGCAAAGCTCGTATTAACTCTCCGCTCGATTTGGATGTCAATGGTACGACCCAGGCAAATTTAGAAAAGACGTCGATGACACAAAACAAATATTTGTAGCCACGATTGTAGGTGGCTAAATGAGAGACATCGGCTTAATCGGCATGCCATTGATGATCGATGCCTTCCACTTGAGTGCGACTTCTGTGAAATTTTCATCGAATGGGTTTGTGTAACGTGTACGTAGCTTGTTCTTGTAACCATCGTTGTACTTCAGGTAAACGGAGCTTTTTCAGGCGAGTTTTTGCAGCACGATACAATTTCTGCATGCCTCCGTAACCTGCAGGGTGGGCTGGATCGTAGTAAATGTTGGATAATACCTTCTCCATGGTTTTGTTAATAAGTCACCCACTCTTCGATGATACTGCTTTGGATGGGACGAAATGGGGGTTGTTTGGAAACGGTTTTACGTATCCGATGTGCCACAGGAGTCGATGTCGAGGGTACTGGTGGTGGTGGCAGTGGTGGAGGTGGTAATGGGATAACTTTGGTCTTCTTTTCTTTTCACACTTCTGGTTTCCTTTCTTTCTTTTTCACATCTGTCGAAGAAGGAGTGGCCATCATCTTTTTAACCCAAGTTTTGAGTTCTTCTCGTTGGGGAGTGGAGAAGGGGTCAACAAGGAAGCTGCAATCTTACTCGGAATGGGAGTGGCGGTGGGTGTTTGAAAGATATCATGGGGTTCTTCTTCCTTGGGTAATGGTGGGGTGACGTCTGTCTTGTCCGCTGTAGATTGTGAGAGCGACGGACTATTCATCAGAGCCGGTTAGAGTGGGGAGAGCTGTTTGTTCCACAGCTTTTCGATGAAAGAGTTGTAGTCGTTTCAAGAGTTGACTGTACTTTTGCGATTTTTCGGTTTCGGACAAATCGTGGCGATGCATCAAGGATTGCAATTCGTGTTGTAATTGGGACATCTCAGTCAAATCAGGATTGGGTGGTAAATGTATGTAAGGGACTAAAGTCAGTTTTCGTCCTTCCACGGTCTTCCAAAGGTTACGTCTGAGATCGTGGTGCTCCATGGGTCCCTTTTATCTTCTGGAAGGATCAACTTTGGCATATCCCTCGTGCCAGGCCTTGTACCAAACCTGGCAATATACCCATCCCGGCTTTCGCTAATCCTCCCAACACAGGAAGAATAAAGGGAAAAAATCCTTCGCGTTGCACCAACATCTTTTTCTTTTGACGGACGGGTATTTTCCTTTGGACCATTTGACGAGGAACGTGTCGATGTTTGGCTAAGCATTTTTTCTGGTGTGGAGACAAAGGTATCGTGCCTTTCAAGACATTCAAACAACATTCGCACACAGTATCGATGACATCTTTGGAGGCCGTTTTAATGATTTGTTTTCGCATGGGTGGAGAGGCTTTGGACAGGACGGACAACACGTCTCCGTGTTTGGCTAAACTAGGAGGTAGTCCTTGCCTTTTCTTTCCTTTCTGTTATGAATAAGAATGTTTTCTGCGAGGTGACATCTTTGCTTGTTCGTTCCACAATACCACTGACGTCAATGACTTGGAACACACACCCTTTTATCTTTTTTTTTGTGCCATCACTTGATTTATAAGTGGCATCAGTTTTTTAGGAACAAAAAGTCCTCCGCGTTGCACCAACATCTTTTTCTTTTGACGGAAGGTATTTTCTTTTGAGCCATTTGACGAAGAACGTGTCGATGTTTGGGTAAACGAGGAGGACACCCTTTCCTTTTCTTTCCTTTGTGGGATGAATAAGAATGTTTTCTGCGAGATGACATCTTTGCTTGATCGTTCCACAATACCACTAACGTCAAAGATTTGGTACACACCCTCTTTTTTCTACTACACGATGCGTTGAGGTGAACGATCGATCAAATGATGTTTATGTTCGATCAAACATTTGACAAGTTCGGTTTTGCCTGAACCGCTCGGTCCAGCAATTAACATGTTAAATGGATGACGAAGATACAAGGCTTCCCAACTAGCATGATCTAAGTGTTCGTGAATGACTTTGAATGCCGAGAAGGAAGGAGTAGAAATAGTAGAATTAGCCATAGTACTGTAGGGTATGACACTATTGACACATAAACAGACAAGACAAGAGGTTTTTATACTTTTTTCAAGACACGTTTATTTCAATGCATGTTTAAATTGGAACAACAGGAAAGACAAAATACATAAAAGCCAAATGGATAAGTACAGGAATAAAATACACATGGAAACGATCAAAGAGGCATATAAACTAGTCTGTGTACAACATTGTTTGGGTAACCAAGGTGTCCTAGAGGTAGTGTGTAATGTTCTTATAGTCTCTACATGGGGTACAGTCACATAGGTGTCCTATCGGAAAGGTTTTTGTGGGGGAATGTCCATGACAGTCCTTTCTTAAACAGGGTGATTGTCCTGGGTGACAGATTCTTTTTCTTCTTCTGGCACTGTCACTAACACAGGTTTAAAAGTGACTTTTTTCACTCGACGATGGATTTTACGAACACAACGTTTGAACATAATGGGATGCTTCTTTTGTTCAAGCCTCAAAACCCCAACTTTTCGAGTCACTTACATCTGTCCAATGAGGGTGTAAATCACAAGCTACACACACATCTTCGTACACCACTTCCGTTTGTAAAAGTTGACGAATCTTTTTTTACTGAGACGTATAAAGATGAAAGCGTAAGGCTTTTAACAGAATGAGTCTCTCGTGGACATTTAAAGGAGTCAACATACTGTCTTTTTTGTAGGTAGTGTTCGTAAAGTGTCCAAAAGGAATCGACAGGTAAACGAAATCCCAGAAAGCAAGTCACTAAAACACATACTACACGTCGACCCCAATTAATGGGACACAGTTCTTGTAATAAGTGTTCATAATCCTTCACCGTGTGAATATTCTCATTGATATCCTTCCACGGAATCTTTTTGATCACAAGTGATAAAGGTTGTGGCATGGTAGTTCTATTTTATACTTTTTTATGTCGAAGACCATAAGTGTATATTCTGCACAGAATTATTTAAAATCTTCTCCAAAAGCGACAGTGATTAATATAACGTGTAATTTTGAACCACTGCAATTCAGGGTAACGGTCAAGAATGATCAAAAAATCTTCAGATGTAAACGATCTAAATTCGAATCTGTGGAAGGTAGACTTGATCCAGAGAAATCTGACACGTTGGTTAATTTTTGTCACTTTCTTCTTGTGAATTTCACGCCACAAAAGTTCTACAGTCACCCATTTAGATTTTTCTTTAGCATGTCCGTGCCAAACGTCCTTGTAGATCTTCTCTTGCAATTCGTGTGCTAATCCTTGAATATTATGTTTTAGAGAGGGTTTAGATACTGGACTAGGTTTGTCTCCAAGCCAAACTGGTTTGTTAAACGACATGGTACAGTATAGTCACTTTCAATCACTAGGTCAAACTAAAGGCAGGTATTCACAATTCGGAGACCATCGAGCATGTTCCAGGTAAGCGGAATCTTTCTGTTCCCACTCATAAATTGACACACCACATCTGAAACACTTGACTTTATCCCCTTCGCCCAAGTAGAAAAATCCGGCCCTGGCTAATTCTTCAGGAGTTGGTCCAGGCAGATATTTTGGCCATTTATCTTTGAAGGTTTGGAATCTACTTTTAAAGTGACAATATTCAGGCAAGCTCGTAGGGAACGAATGTTCGACTCTCACTTCAGTTCGATGCAGGTACGGTGAAATTCTTAGGAGTCCACGATAACGTGTGGCACCCCTTTCGCATCCCTCACGTTTAACACGTACAGCATCACTTTCCATGGTATATATAGGGGTAGTAGTCATAGCAAAATTCCCACGATGTCCTGATGAATCGCTAAGATCTCAGCGTCTGGCATCACTGCAATTCCAAGGTTTAACATCGCACTCAACTTGAGAATCCCCAAATTTGAATGATGCCTGTTTAAATGGATTCATCTTCTTTCGCTTGGTCGTTGTAGGTACAAATGAACTATTGGTCTTGGACAATGTTCCCTTTTTATATGCTGCCCAATCTCGACGTGACCGTACGGTAGAGTGAAGTGATTGGGAAGTCGTACTCTTTTCTTGTATACGATTTGATAGACTTTTTCCAAAGGTCGGCTGACGATTTGGTATGTGGGTAAACGGACAATCTTGTGCGGTTCGTGGGTGGTCACTTTAAAAGTTTCATCCTGTCCTGACTGTAAGGCTTCTTGAAGCACGTTAAAGTTCACCATTCGACTGGTGCGATAATTGAGAGTCAATCCTTTCACTTTACATTCGGTGTGCATTTCTCCTTGTGGGTCTCGGTATTCGTAGCCGTAATTTTTAGGACCGCCACCTGCAAAACATAGAATCTTGTCGTCGGGATATTCATCGGTCCAGGCTCCTAAACGGTCTCCTTCGATGGCAGGGTTACACTGGTTTGGTCAGTGAATGTAGATGCAACTGTCTGTGTCAAAATGCAACACACGATCTCCTAACAGTTCTAACATTTCGTACAATTTTAAGCGAGCGTGGGCTGTCACGTAAGCCGCAATGATGACATTTCCAAATTTGTCGACTTCTACAAAGTCTAGTTCTTCTTCGTAATTGACTAAGATCAAGTCCTCAAGAATGACGTCCACGTGTTTCATGTATTTGGTTTTGTCGTGAATCATCTGGAAGTAGCGGGAAGATTCTGACAAATGCTCCGTCTTGGGTAAAGACGGTCGTTGTGCCATTTTACCCCGGAAGCAATTTACATCACTTTGGCAAACCATCGCCTTCCTTCGTTTTTCTCGATGTGGTCTAAAGTGATGCCTTCCTGCTCCCGATATTTTTCTTTGAATATCTTTTGGTCTTCGGGAGTGTGGCACCAGGAAGGATAGCCGCTAGCTTCTTGTTTTAGTTTTAAAAAGACATCCACGTAGTCTGCACAAATACCTTTCTATGTCTCGTCGACCTTGTGGTATTGTTGTGTCTTGGAAAAGTGGTAAATTTCGTATACTTCTAACAGTTGGTATCCCAGGTCCAGAGCTTTAAACAATTCACCGCTAACCCACGTTCCTGTCAAGGCACGTTCTTCCTGGGTGTTCTGACAAGGTTGGTCTTGGTTGCACAAGTTCGAGACAAAGGAAACATCAGTTTTCCTTGGCAATGGTGAAGTAAAACGGGATAATACAAGTCTGTGGGAGGTAAGACTTTGCACTTGATCAATCCTTCGTACTGGGTTATATGGTCCAAGTCAATGTGTTCTGTCATCAATTCTTGGTGCCCTACGGGAAATTGACAATATTTGCACACGTAAGGATACAGCGAACATACGTCCAAGTATTTGATTTCTTCTCCTTTCTCCTCGTCCACCTGGTACAGCAAACAGGTGGCATTCGTTCGTCATCCGTACAAACTATCACGTGGGTTCAGGGGGTCCACTAACTTGTAACTTTCTACGATGCGTTTGAACTCGGGATCGGTTTTCAAACGCTGATCGTACTCGTGTTCCCACATTTCCAGTACCTGGTATCCTTGCTGTTCTAACTTCAAACGTCGCTGACAAGTCTTGTACAAGTCTTCCATAGCCCGTTGTAAAAACTGATTTTTGGTGTCACATTGAGGGTAGCACATGGGACATCCGTGAAATGAGCATCCGTTAAACTCGCACACGATTTGAGGGTTTTCTGAGTCCCAGCCATCCACCGAAGACGTTCCGATGGTCTTTTCGCCTCCTCCGTTGCGGGCGTGTTGGATCCATTTGTCTGCTTGTCACACAAGTAATGTAGCCAACGTAGGGCTTGGACCGAGTATTGACGTTTGACAAAGTTCGTCGTTTGAGGACTGATGACAGCTAGAGTGTTTTCGGGCATGTAGCGTTTTCGGTACACTAAGGAACACGCTTTGGCGATGGTACAAGCTTCTTTCAGAGGATCGATCCCTCCGTGCTCCATGAACAATTCTCGAAATTTTCCACAGCAACGTCGTAAAATGTCTATGTCAGATCGACAATACTTGAACATTCCTTCTTGAAAGTCAAAGGGATCCGAGGCGTTAGTCTGGTACCAAGCATGGAAAGCTTCTCGTTGTTCGGTGCGCATGTTATCGGGGTCGTAGTCGTCAGCCTCAGGCAAATGGGGTACAACGACACGTTGATTGGTTTCGGTATTGAAAAAGTGTGGAAAATAACCTTTGGCCATTTCTGTCATTCCAAACGTTTTAGGCATGCGACTCAAAGGCATGGCCAAGTAACTCACTGAATCTTTAAATTGTACTTGTCCTACTTGCATAGAAATGATTTTGGCTCCGTTTAAAGTCACTTTAGGACGTTCGGTACTTTGTTCCGTATAGTATCTGAGCAGAAATTGCCCATCGTATCCCGAGATATTGTGAGCCATTACCGTGGCATGGCGATAACAATCTCCATAACGTTTGATGTCTTCTGGACTCCACGTTTCGTCGATGGGGTTTAAGATCCATTGGGCAAAATCGGTCCTCGAAAGATTTTTTCACGTCCTCTAGAAATCTTGCTGCAGTGAGGGAAATGACTAAAGATAGGGTCTTGGATGCACTTCTCGCACGCTCGGTGAGCTACACAGAAATTAGAAATGTGGATACCGGTCTCTTGCATGCATTTTTCTGGGTATCTTCTTGTTGGGGTTGGTATTTTTTAATGAAGCATTCGTGCTCCAAGTCCACGATTTGGTGACAAATGTGACATCGTTTCTTCCCTCGACAAACGTGAAACTTGGCATTACTGGTACGTATGCCTTGTCCACAAGTAGGGCACAATCTCAGAAGCTGACAAATACTTTTCTGCTGTGAACCTTGCATCTTCAAATGTTGTTGGTAACAGGTAGGACTGACAAAAGTGCCCTGACAAACAGGGCAATGCACTCGTACTTGTCATTTGTCCAGACAGGGTTGAGAGGCCAAACATCCCTCACATTTCGATCCACAATGCTTGTGTTGTTCTCGACTTTTATAACCATAGTCACATTTTTCACAGTAATAACCGTATCCCAGGAATCCGGTGATACTGGTAATGGTATCAAAATGCTCATCGTGATGATAGATGTGAATGTATTTTCCGTCTTTGAAATCGTAGCCTCGAAACAAAAGAGGTCCACGCACTTCTTGAGGGTGAACTTTCAAAGTGTAATGTGGAACTAAGACGTCTTGCAACTTTTGCATTTCTGGAATGCCGCAAGGGGTGTCTTTGGATATCCCCGCTTGCTGTAACAGGATTTCTGCTTCACTTCGTTGTTTGGCTCGGTCCGATCATTGAATACTTTTCCAGGCTCTTTTTCATTCTACTGTGTCGTTCTTGTTGGTATACGTTTGTCCCACGACGATGGCACGGGCTAAACACATCTGGTCTTGAGAATTGTTAATTCGGACGAGGCTTTGTTTGGTGTTGCGAAGGTTGTCGACCAATAACACTTTTTTGCGTCCTTTCCCCTGGGGAAGAGACACGTGGGTCATGAACAGTGCTGCTTTTCCGTCGGCGATGTGAAACTTGTCGTTGGATTGTTGCACATGTTGAATTTTGTCGATGACTTTGGAAGGTGTCAGTTGTGATGAGCTGCTAAACTCGATCCAAACAGGAGACTTCAAACCGTCGTGATGAATGCAAAGTCTCAAGCGATCGTCTTCTTTGGCTTGACATTGCTGTTTCAGTGCAGCTAACACAGAATCCCACACCTCGGTAATGAACCCCTTTGTATTCTCCAAAGGTACATTGGACTTGAAATTTTAAACTTTACGGCGTACGTGTAAGCCGTAGTTCTAAATTTTCGAGAGGAACGTTTTCCGTCTCTCGAATGTGATAGTACTTTTCAAGGTTTACTAAGGGTGGTGAACTTTGCTTGGACGTCGATTGTCTGGGTGTAGATTCGGGCTCACTCATGTCATCTTCAAAATCACTAGCATGAATTTCAGCCAAGACTTCAGCTACTGTGCGTGGCGATACATCACGTTTCTGTCTCTTACTGTCTTCTCCTTTCTCGACAACATGATGCGGTCTTTACATCTTGTCTGCAAAAAGTCAAATGACTACATTTTAAAGACCTTAACCCCTATATATTCAAGTTCGATCCGTGCATATAAATAAAGGGTTAGTGTCTAACCTTTCAGTATTCATTTCACTCTCACATTGACCAGAGCGATGGAAGAACCTATACAAGTTGAATTTCTCATCAGAGCTTTGCGTGGTGCCATACGAAAGTTTTCTTCAGACAAGCCTACGGACTATTCTCCCTCCTTTCGAGATAAAAGTCAAGATACTTGCTATATCTGTAAGAAGAAAGGACATTGGGCTACAGAATCTCCAGATCGTGACAAAAACAAAAAAGGTACCAGAAGAAACAAAAGTCAAGATACCTGTTATCATTGTAAAGAGAAAAGACAGTGGTCTCTAAACTGCCCTAAGAAACAACAGGAGCAGGAGGAGGAAGGGGAGAGGAATTCTGAACAGGAGGAGGAGGAGGAAGATGTACCCTCCACAAGGAAGAACCCTGACACGTTCACAAAGACAAGAAAAGAAGACGAAACGAAAGTGAGAAGGAAGAAGAAAAAGAAAAATCCGTGACAGTAAAGAAATTGAAAAAACAGAAAGAGTGAACAGAAGAAACCTATGAACTTTTAGAAGTGGTATTTTGTTATGTTATGTTGTGATATTGAATTGTAACATTTGTACCAGAATACATCAGATGGAAAAAACGTAAGTGTCTCTTGGTTTGCATTTTATAGAATAAGAACCAACACTCAAACACTCCTACACTCACACGTACATCATGGGTTTAAAGAAAGGACGTTTGAGTTTTCATTGAATTAGGCAATTGAAATAGTATTTCTTTTCGAAAGATTTGAGTGGCCCTGAAAAGGACCGTTGGTGTTTTGTTTGTTTAAAACAAAACAAACTCAGAAACGCGACGTAACCATCTTTAGCTGTCTTAAACCTGTCAATGATTTGGGAGAAATCACTAAAGGTGGTATGGTAGACGTAGTCACAGATAGATTGGGTTGTTTAGCTCGAGAAGGTCTTTTTCTCTTCGGTCGTGATAAAGAAGTCTGATACATTTGTTTGAGACTCCTTAACTCTGCTAAAATATATAAAAGTACCGTCGTGACCGTTTGATTTTCACTATTTTCTTTCTGTCCTTGGTCTTCTTTCTTCTCTGTTGCTGCTACTGTTTCTTCCTGGTGTTTCCTTCTTGATTCATCTTCTTCCTGCTGTTGAATAAGAAAAACTTGTTTTTCTACTGTCTGTTGTTGTAAAAATCGCTCCAATTCTTCTTTTTGTCTCTGCTTAAAATCATCGACGTGTGAAGAAGAAGAAGGTAACGAGGGTTCCAGAACAAATTCTTGTGAAGATAGAAAATCCACAATATCCCATTTAAAATCAACTTCTTCTGGATGTAGATTTGTCATGACTTTGGTAGTCACTGCTGTACCGTTACTTGCTGTCTCCACTACTGGCTCACCCCGATTCATCGTCTTCTTAGTATCCTACATGATTGACAACTCTGTCGCATCGATTGACTGCGCACAGACGCTATTACCTCTATATAGGGAAGGTGACATCACAGACTTCTCTCTTCCGATTGGACGACTGTGACTGACTTTTGTAACGCTCGTTTGGATTGGTGAATAAACCCAATCCGTTTCGATCCGCTCTTCCCCTATAAATAACCGCAGTACACGGCATTCGCGTCACCTGTTTTCATCACAAGATGAGGACCAATATAGAATCTTCTACCCTTGTTTCTACCATGCTATTTCGTACTGACTTACCCACGTATGTCAGATCATCGTGGACTATCACTCATATGACTGATACAGCCCTTTGGAAGAGAAGGATATATGTGGAGAGACAAGGTTGTTTAAAGAGAGTTCTCCTCTATGGCCCAGCAGTGAGGAGAAGTTTGAGGAAGAGAAGAAGATCTGTGAGATGTCCTCTGTGTTAACAATATAATGTTAACATTACACATAACGGCCCTTTTCAGGGCCACTCATACACCTCGAAAAGATATTTGCTTTCTTTGCCTCCATTTCCCTTGTCGCTGGATAGTCCCAAATACAAATACAAATAATATTCCCCATGTTCAATTCTCCTTGTCGCTATACAGACCCACCATGTTAAATTCCCCTTGTCGCTATACAAACCCACCATGTTAAATTTCCCCTTGTCGCTATAGTGTCCCACGACTTTTGTCAATATAGTGTCCCACGACCTTTTTGACTGGGATTTCCATTGTCGCTAAAATCTTGTCGCTAGAGTGTCCCACGACCTTTTTGAATGGATTTCCCATTGTCGCTAGAGTGTCCAATATTACTACTGACATCACTATAACCATTTACCGAAAGTCTTAATTTCATTTGTAAGGAGTCCATATATGTAGTCCAGCCTGTTAATGAACACAGTAATATGTTTAAAAAAATAAAATTAGTTATTTACGAGTGTAGACAAAAATGAATCACGTTGAATGTGTCTATGAAAGAATCAACTCCAAGCGTAATTTTTTATGTCCAACTAACAACATATTACTTGAATAATGATCTTCTTCCACATGTACCCATTTAGATAAAATGTTAAAACCATGTGGTGGAAAGTTCAAAACCTTGGATCGCCTACCATTAGTGGATGGAGAATCTCTTCATGTATAACTATATATGTGCAAAAGCCCTCAACCAGAATTCCTAGGCCGAAATAAGATCTAAAACTGATAGAAAATATTTTTATAAAGCAAACTAACACATCTTAACGCTATCATTTGTTGATGTGTGATTAATCGTGAAAGAATATGAGCTCGTGTGTGCAAGCATTGCTGAGTACATAGTTTTTAAAAATACAGATGGAATAGGTAAGCAACCTTTGTTTTCTTGTTTTCTTTTTCTTCCAGGCGAATACCACATCTATAGGTGTAAAATGAAAAGGGATAAACCTAGATCAGAGGGTTTGAACATGTTTTCTTAAACACAATCATCATCATCATCATCATCTCTCCTTCTTCTTCTTCTTCTTCTTCTTCTTCTTCTTCTTCTTCTTCTTCTTCTTCTTCTTCTTCAGTGAAGTAAACGCATTGCCCAGATCTATATTAAGTACATATACGTCTTATATATATATATATATATATATATATATATATATACATGTATCACTTAATTACATTTATCAATTCAAGCTATATATACATATCAATTTTAAAGACACATTTCTCTCGGAAAATTCATTTGACATCGAGAAGTAAATGAAACTCAACAACAATGATATATTGTATAGGAAATGATGCGAATATGGAGAGCGTCCATTTCGTTGCTTATGCAATGCTGGAAATTGATAGATACAATTGAAACAACGAAATGACGTATGCAAGTGATGTAAATAAAGATAGTGTAACATAACTAGAAAATGATGTAAAGATAGTGCAACATAACTAGAAAATGATGTAAAGATAGTGTAACATAACTAGAAAATGATGTATTACTAATGAACTGATTAGAGAGAGCATATAACAAAGAGAATGTGAAAGTAGAAGAACAGTGATTAGAACTTAAATATATTTGATACAAGATAAAGCCACTTTCACGTTTTATTTTAAAATCTAAACAAATAATATATTTTAGATTTTCAACAACAAAAACAAATAGCAAAGACGATATATTAAACTTGTCCTACATATTATTGCTAATCTCAGTTATGATCTTGCAAATATATTCAATAAGTTAATAATTTATTTCATTGAATGAATAATGTAGCTTGTATAAGCTGCATCCTTGCCTCTCCCGTTTCCAATACTTCATACACATTTATGGATATACCAAATTCATTTTTATTTGAATATAATTATTTCAGTATAGAATATAGTTTACTTTCTTGCACTTTAGACAAAAGAAAGCAACAATGTATTTGTTTGTGGAAATACAGCAAGGAATAAAGAAAAGTCGGATATTGGTTATCGGTGTACTGATAAATTCCGCGGAAGCAGTGGTCATAGTAAATTTCCATTCAGTCGCATAATTTATTTGTCCACTCTGAACATAAACGCCCATTACAATCGATAAGTTTTTACAAATTGTATCGATAATTATTATATCTAATTGGATTGACACTTATAATAAATTATGGTATTTCCATACCAATTTCCAAATTGTTATAATCTTGTCAGAATACTTATGGCATATGTTATACCATATTTAATAAACAATAATGCCTTTATGAAATGATATTATCTAGAATATATTTGGGGGGGTACTTTAAACAGCTTTATCCAGCATTATCGAACTTGGTATACATATTTCTACAGACGACACATTCACTCTACGGCACGATTTATTCTTATTTCCAAGGTTTTTCAGTATCTTAACTTTTTATTTGTTATAGTAATGCTCTGCTAATGACTCTTCTTCCTTCTTTTGCTATCCAGCCGTTTCTTGTTTTCCCTGATGTTCCGAATATATTTTTCTTCTTCTTCCTTTGCGGTTATTACTTCTTGGTTAGCTTTAATTGCATATCAACTTCACTGATTATTGTGTCAATCCCTTTGGATGTTATGAAAATATATTATTAATTAATAAATTAATAATTGGTACTCTAATTAAAATTCTCTAACTTGCATGATATTATTATCAGTTATAAAAATTAATTTTGCCTTGTATAAAGCATATATATTTTTATCTGTTTACGTAAATTTATGTACCACACGTTTTGCTTACGTATTTTGATATAATGATTTATATGCAACATTAGCAGTAACCAGTGAAAAATTGTCCCTTCCTCCTTTCCTGCCTCCTACCCCTCCCATCTCTCTCTCTCTCTCTCTCTCTCTCTCTCTCTCTCTCTCTCTCTCTCTCTCTCTCTCTCTCTCTCTCTCTCTCTGCTAAAGCGTTTATTTCGAATCAACGCAATACTTTATGTGCATAGTCGGCGCATTTTCGCAAATGTTACGTTATGCCAATACTACTAGCAGTGCTATTTGATACAGAGTTTGAGCCAAATATATTTACATTACTTATTGCAAAAATGTGAGTATATTTACAAAAGCATTCCAATATTCACAACAAACTTTACATCTATATGTTCCAACATGGCACTGATAGTTTTCCATTTATGAAAAATGTCAGCGAGATAGTTCGAGAGATTGGAAATGCATACATATCAACATAATTTCAATTACACCAATAACATTCTGATGGCAAAATGCAAAATATAATTTGCTAATGAAAACAAAGTGAGGCAACCTGGTACAGATCATGCCTGTGGACAATGAAGGTTGTTTGCCGCAACAACTCTGCAGCTAAAAAAGAAAACCTCATTATTCATGATGCTAAGATACATAATTCTTAATTATTTGCATCCGCATTTTGACCGTATATGACCGTATATGACCATATATGACCGTATATGATGTGTAACTGAAAAGTAGCTTCTGGAAGGACAATGAATGAAAGCATGTTTGTGAATGCGATGCTTATTAGTAACGTAAGTGAACCATGAAATGATTCCAATAAAAGATTTAACAGAAATTGATAGTGTTCCTACATGGAATGATCAGCACATTAATTTAAATTAGTAATCAAACGCGCGTCAACATATGAAACGCATAAACATATATATATATATATATATATATATATATATATATATATATATATATATATATATATATATATATATATATATATGTTTATGCGTTTCATATATATATATATATATATATATATATATATATATATGTTTATGCGTTTCATATATATATATATATATATATATATATATATATATATATATATATATTTATATATATATATATATATATATATATATATATATATATATATATATATATATACTGGGGATCATGCCACAGACATTTGGCATTATGTCCCACCTGTTCATACTATCCTGATACTAGGCCAGCCAGTCATAACACTAACCTCTTAAAGATATCGTCTATCGAGGCAGTTGCTAGTGACATTTTTAAAAAAAAAAAGTCTTGGCATGACTCGACCGGAGTTCGCAGCCTGGACTCACACATCCGTTTTGGACACTCTAACCGTTGAGGTAGCTGGAGCGATCTCATCCACAAGATTTATGTATTATCGATTTTCACTCATATCGCTGTATTAAATTATTGCTTTCACATGCATAGTAATAATGAACATTGATTCCAAAAAGGAACAGTTGTATTTCATGGCATCCATTTGACTTTCATAACGCATTTCCGGTTCCATATCTCAGATCAAATGGTCAAGGAGCATTGCCCGCCCCTTCTAATTCGTCTCTAAATGTTGGGTCCTCATTACGAGTAAATCAATAACGTAAACCGAGTCAAAGTCTCCATCGACTCCAGTTCTACAACAGCTATACAGGTGAAGATTCCTTACCTAAAGTAGAGTACACGTTTGTTCGTATATAATACATTGACATTGTAAGACGAACAGCACCTGGATATCTCAAAAGAAAACCATATGACGTGAATGGTCAGTTTTCAAAAGACAAAAAAAAAGCTGCTTATGCCAGATTTCAGACATGCAAGGAAAGACAGGAATTTGAGAGTCAAACTTTCAAATCAATGGCAAACTAATGAATGATCAGCAAAAATGGACTCAATCCGTTTCCACCTCAACACTTTCCCCGGCTGACAGCTAGCTGATCTTCGCTGATTCTATTCAAGAGTGAAACACCCCATTAGAGGCCCATTCAGTATCATCAACAATGCACAAGCGAAATGACCGTGCAGTTTGCCCACAAAAGGTCAGCATGAACTCCAAACACCCACATTTGTCTTTCTTGTTTCGGCTGTCCAACAAGAGGTCTCTAATTCGAAGGTTGAGATGCATCCCAATTTTCGTTTTAACTTCTTCTTTTTTTACCCGTTTATAGGACGAGCAACCAATCGAGTTAGCTAATATTGATTTAGAATATGAACCTGTACAATTTGATCATTTACAACCTAAATATTTACAAAATCGCTTTTTTAAATGTTTGTGGTTTAAGACAAGGTTTATTATTGCCTGATCTTTCTGGATTGACTGCTTTTGTGATATTGGAATTGACCCATTTTGATGAAACTGAACACAAAGACATATATGAAATCACTGACATTGGCTGTATATGAAATCACTGACAATGGCTGTATAATAATTACAAAAACAGAAGAGGACGCAGGTATAGCAGGTGCTATTAATGAATCTCTCTGTTTCTCTCTTTTGATGTAGGTCTGTCTCTGTCTCTATCTCTCTCTCTCTCTCTCTCTCTCTCTCTGTTGACGTTGCATAATCTAAAGCAGAATTCAGACTTTGAATCAAAATTAGAAACATATAATTAACTGGTAGTGCTCCTAAACCTTCGTTTATTTAACCGTCCCAGATAATTATATGGAAAGGTTAAGTTCGATTTTCTGTATCGAAAATGTATATAGCGAGTCAACGCTTGAACGCACAATATATTTGCACCAATCTCATGTAAATTCGTTGATACCAATATGATTATTTGCTTGCATTAATTTTCATATATTTGCATGAACTTATTTGCTTAAATTCGTAGATAACAATTTTTTTTATATGGGTATAGCTGATATTTACAGTTTTGGCAGAGAACCACCCCATTACGGTTCATTCTCTGGTTTTCCGGAGAATAATAATGACGCCCGATATATCTTCTCCAAGACTGGCGCTTAGCTATGCGTGGAAGGTTAATAAATAGACCCTTTATCACCGTTAATATCTCGAGAGTTGTGGAAGGTTTTTTCATTTATTTCACCCCTTACCTCAACAATAATTACTTCATAGTGAATTTGGCTTAGTTGTTTTTCTTTGAGCTTCTTGGTTTAAGCATGTCAGGTTACTCGCGGGTCCTGAGCGCTATCCGCATAGTATTGTACAATCCCCACCTGCCAATGTGTACGTGCTAAGTCCCACTTTGTCAAGGGGTATTTATACCCTTATTAAGATGCTCACTAGACAGAATTAACAACAGATACAATATGCACATCAAAGTGGTTGGTGGGAAGCAAGAGTGGCAAAGGGAGGCAGTTGCCCCACCACCACCGTCCCATTTTAAAAATATATTGCGCACTATATAAATATCACCTTTGATTCTGGATTACGCCCACTCGCCCAGAAAAACGACAAAAACTTGTACCCTCCGCCACCGACAATATCCTGCGGGCGTCCATGGGTATGCATTTATTTAATTTTGCATAAATAATAACAGGAATATATGTAACATAAGAGTGGGTGCAGACAGGAAGTTGGAAAATGCACTTCTAGTGAGAAAAGCATAATTAATTATTTAGTAATGAATTTAGGTGACTTCCAATTGTTACGACAAAAATGTTGAAGTGTTTGATTTAATCCTTTGTTTTCAGTTTTTCGTTGTGCTTTAACATACCAACTTCAAAGTAATCAGTTACATGTACATGATGATTCTATCATTAAAAAAATATGACTAGAAGATTGTGGGTTTCTGGAATAAAATATAATTTCCTGGTAAATACTATGTTCAAAGTCTAAATTATAATATTTTTGAAGTGCCTGAAATTATAGACAATATAATATAAATACTTGAAGATGCAAAAATAATAATCAACGATATAAGTAACGCTTTTGAAAGTTCTACTTAACTCAATATTTTCATTAAGGATATAAAGGTACAAGTTTCGCAAATGGACGCATGTGTTAGGTACATTTAATTTGTATTATTTTGTTATCTTTTCTTAATGACTACATGTTTTGAATATCTATATTTTGTACTTGGCCTTTTGCAAAAACGAATACATGGTGGTCGTGACCAGTGACATTTTTTGTAAGAACATCATTATATAGCTAATATTTTCCTAAGAATATAGGTTAAAAATATTCAGATCATTATTTTTGGAAGTAAGCATGTTTATTTGAACTGGATGTAGAATATAGTTTTTCACTTGGAAATTCCTAAAGATTTTGATACATTGTTGTGCTTTAGAGACGAGGCTGGCCTACATCAAAGCTCTGTTCTTGTGTCTTAGCTTTCTATGAATGTTGCTTGCTTGAGAAATTATTCATTGTTGCTTTGATATTTTAAGGCATAATCAGTCGATTTGTTGTGTTTAGTTTTTAATTTGGGTGGATTTATTGATCAAATTACTATTCACTGGAAATGCAAAGAGGTCATCAGTTATATTTTTGGACTGCAAAACTAATTTGAAATTATGGCGATTTCAGACAACATTTTTGTATAATATCATTGTAACAGAACTGAAACCGAGTGGGCTTTGGACTAAATGAATAACACAAACACAATATGCGTGAATGACGAGACTTGTGTATTGTGCGATAAGACGATCGCACAAAAATAATAAATGAAACAATCTATTTTCTATACAAAACCACTCTCCTACACACCCTAAACACATTCACAAAAGAAATAAATATCTATATACAACTATCTAATGAGAATGACGAGGATTGATTGAGATGATGACGACACAGTGCTGAAATTAACAATGACAATGATGACGTCGGTTCATATAACCGATATGCTATATAACAAATGACACAAAACAAAATGTCCTATTTCCTACCCATGCCGGGTCCACTCTGGTTAAACTTCCCACTTTGAACGAAGAAAAACACAGAATATCACAGTTCTACTTTGGCTCAAATGCCCAGATTCATACGGGCTCAACTTCACCCTACACCAGTTACGTCTGCTCAACTACTCTCCACCAGTTACAGTCTGGCGCAACAACACATCCCACCAGTTTCAGTCTGGTTCACCTACACCTCCCCCTCCACCAGTTTCAGCTACAAATACAAGAACTGGTAGCGTATAATACGAAATACGTTATCACACAAAATACTCAAATATATGTATATAAAATGAATAATTATCCACTCTCCAAACAAACAAAAGGGCATTAAACCCGCACTCTACGTGAGACTTTCTACTCCGAGTTCGACAGGTGAAAATGAATAAATTATAACAGTGAATTGTCTATTAAACGTGGTTATTTAATCCATCAAAGCTTTATCAAATTGACGATAATAATAAAATAAGTATGTCACAAACACACTGAAAAGCATAAATATGCAAGGGAATAAAAATTATTTATCAGTTGTCACTTACCCCTATGGCTGTAGTTTTGTGGTTTCAAACCTGTATTGTTGTGGTCCGTCTCAGAATTAACATCATTTGACGAACCCCCTAATTCCAAAACTTTAAAGGATTTTATGTATGTTTGTATTTTCCAAAAGTAAGTATGTTTTGTTTGTTATATTTTATTTGAATTTCATTTTTAAAGAATTTTGATTTAGGGTTTCTACATCTCCCTAACTAGTGTGCCGCCGCTCCTCAACCCTGACTGGTTTTGGATTTATTTAAATTTGTGATCCAGGCCAATGGATCTGTGATGTCCAGTGAACGAGTTGTGTATATTGCTATATTGTATGTTTTTTTATTTTTG
The DNA here is from genome assembly GCA_030141615.1 of Unio pictorum. Lineage (NCBI taxonomy): Eukaryota > Metazoa > Mollusca > Bivalvia > Unionida > Unionidae > Unio > Unio pictorum. The sequence continues at coordinate 4,873,212 of JARLTB010000085.1, read as the reverse complement.
TTAAGACTGGCCTTATAAAAATAAAATTTCTTTTTAAGCTGTTATTTAATTATAAATGTATGAGTTTTAGAAGCACTTTTGTGTATGTGTATTATTATTATTATTATTATTATTATTATTATTATTATTATTATTATTATGAGTATATATGTTTTGGCTTGAGTGTGAAGAGTTCATGTTTTAATACTAATTCAGTAAAGTCTTAATTCGAGAAGTTCCAACCTAAGTTTTTCTAGGAATGTCTAGGTAAGTGATATCAATGGTTATTAACCCATTGGGTTCTAGATAAGCTCAGAGCCGTTTAAAAATGTACAATCATAGCGATGTTTGACAATCTTAGAAGCAATTCATTAGGATAGTAAATAATATTGACAATCTTAGAAGCAATTCATTAGGATAGTAAATAATATTAAATCCTTTCTTTATAGTTCATTACTTCCAGCTGAGACATTTGTCAAGTTCGAGAGTAGTCGCATATCCATCTTTTACCATGGGAAAAACTTTCCTCGGTCTATAGAGACTTTAGTCATTCAGCTTATTCATCTATTTCCATGGGAAAGACTTTCCTCGATCTATAGAGACTTTAGTCATTCAGCTTATTCATCTATTTCCATGGGAAAGACTTTCCTCGATCTATAGAGACTTTAGTCATTCAGCTTATTCATCTATTTCCATGGGAAAGACTTTCCTCGATCTATAGAGACTTTAGTCATTCAGCTTATTCATCTATTTCCATGGGAAAGACTTTCCTCGATCTATAGAGACTTTAGTCATTCAGCTTATCCATCTCTATTGCACGGTATTCAATAATTCCTAGTACTTTGACTTCTGTCGAAGATAATCAAGAAATTTCCATTTGCTCGTTCAAAAGTCCATACTTGAATAGTTCATTTAATTCTTGGTGAATAAATTTTTAATAGTTCATTATAATTCTCGTCCATACGGACTTCTAACAAAGATACTTGCAAAGCTCTAGCCTAGTCGCATATCCATCTTTTTCCATGGGAAAGACTTTCCTCGATCTGTAGAGACTTCAGTCATTCAGCTTATTCATCTATTTCACGGTAGACTTCAGTCGAAGATAATCATGAAGTTTCCATTTACTCATTCTATGGTCCATACATTGTAAATAGTTCATTTAATTTATTGCAGAGTTCGAGTAAACAATTTTAAGTGAATCATTTGTTTAAATTTCATTTCAATTCCATGTCTGTTACGTTGTGTGAATATTACATTCCATTCTAATCCAATTTCCAAAATCAGCAGTCCATTTCTGTTTATTTTAAAAAAAAGTCTTGTCCATTTAGCCGACAAACCGCTACTCCGTGACAAGATCCAAGCGATAACGTAACGTTTGTAGTAAAACCAAACCTACTGTTTATTGTCTATATAAAAGCAAGACGTTCAAGACGCAAGGGCAAAGTACCCGTGCATGTCGAGAAACATGGACATGACGCTACGAGTGACATACAGCGAGAGTAAATAGCAACTTTATGTAAAGACAATAAAATATGTTACTCTAGTTAAGGCTGTATGCGTCGGCAAAATCAAATAAACATTGTCATCGTTTAATGTAAAACCGAATTATTTCCTTGCCTTTTTCCATGACAATCATTTTGATACAGCAAAATGCTGTTAGCACATCATCTGAATCTAGGCCACTGGCACAAAAGTACATTAGATAATCAGGTACATCAAAACTTTCAATATAGAAATTTAGTTGCAATCCCACTAGAATTATTTTAAACTAGTGTGGATTTAGAAAAATAATCTCGTAATAACAAATTAAATCTAAAACCTTAATTAAGTTAAAAACTACAAAATAATAGGTTTTCTATTGAAACTGGTAGGTGGCTAATGTTTACGATAATAACAGATATTGTATAATGTCAGTGGAAAGAAATAGATGATAAATATCTTCTCTGGTATTCTCATTTTTATGAAAATAGATAATTATTTATATATAGTTTTTACGTTTCTTAGACTAATGTGTATAAATGCAATCAACTAATGAATTAAGATAACACATGTCTCAAAACAAAAATATTTACAGGTTGTTAGATTTTGTTTTCCACATCTTGTAATCTCTGATATCACTCACTCGTGTTCTTTTTCTTATATACCTTACGTGTTGTAAACGTAACAACTTCAGTGTAATAAAGTCATGTCTTGTCTTGGACTCGGACACCAACTTTGGACTGTCCATGTCAGTGAGCTGAAAAGCATCACTTAAAAACACTGAAAATTAGTAGAGCCAACCAACCAAAACCCCAATCAGTCAATATAATAATATAACGAAAAAGCTAACGTGAGCTGACGAGACCGTTGACTCTTCCATTCATTTTATTCAGATTTACTCTCATGTATTGAAAGGCACCAGTTGATATTTGTACATAGTAAGCATGCTTAATCAACATATAATTGATATTTGTACATAGTAAGCATGCTTAATTAACATATAATTGATATTTGTACATAGTAAGCATGCTTAATTAACATATAATTGCTATGCTTGGAGGCCTTAAACATTTGAGCCTTTATGCTGAAATAATTTTTGAAACAAATATTTTGAATTGAATTTTAGTTACTTGGCTGCTTTAAATTTGTATTTGTGTCGTTGAAACGTGTTAAAACTCTAATTAGCTCAATGAAAATTCAGTGCCACCATCGATACTTTGCCACTAAGCATCAAAAAAAGCATATAAGATCACCAGATCTTGAACGTATTTCAATTTTCTATGAAGCGTTAATATGATCGCACTTCTCTATATATAGCTATCATAAATATGGCAGTCTGACCGATATACAGGGAAAAGGATAACGCCGTAAGTATTACTCGAAACCACTTGGGACTTTTTCATCAACTTTTATCAAGTGTAATTGTTTTTAACCCTCGACTGGGGGAGGGAGGATGTTTTACGTATTTTTTCTCAGATAAATTCAGTACATATATTTCTTGTTACAAAATGCTGTTGAAGATAGCCTCGAGATAGCTGAAACTTGAAAGAAATTATATTTCAGATTTAATGTACGTGTCAGACGTGAAACAAAAGAATATCTTTACAAGCACACATCTTTGAGATAGTAGTTTGTGCTGCAAATGTCAAACTTGTGACACTTAGATTTAAGACTGTATTGCACATGTCAAACTTGTAACAAACTACCGGTAGTCTTCAGACTGTACTGCACCTGTCAAGCTTGTACCAACTTCGATTTCAGACTATATACTGCACATGTCAAAATTGAAACAAATCAGATTTCAGACTGTACTGCACGTGTCAAGCTTGAACCAACTTCGATTTCAGACTATGCTGCAAATGTCAAACTTTTAACAAAGTAGTTTTCAGACTGTACTACTCATGTTAAACTTGTAAGAAATTAGATTCCAGACTGTACTTCACATGCCATTAAAATTAAGATAATTACGCGAATGATGATCCAATCTGCAAAGACTATTTCGTTATCGGCATTGAATAGGACTGATGATGGTGATGAAGCATGTCAGATTTTTTAAAATAAAAACTACTATCTCAAAGATGTGTGCTTATGAAGATATTCATATATAGTCGTGTGCAGCTTTGTGATTTTTTTTCGATAATGCTTCACATACTGAAATCCAGTTAGCTTTCCGGATAGTTAATATTCATGCCGTGTTCTAATTTTCTTTATCAATTATATACGGTCTATATTCTTAGGAACAGAAAGTCATGGCGTAGTATTGGATTCGAAGACAAAATGACCACGTGTTTTGGGGTCAATAGTTTCTTGTCTGGTACAGAAAATGTTTACAAGGAAGTTTTATGTGGGAAACGACAACTGTCCTGATGATCTGTCGTTTTCCTGGTCACTCATTGGCAGTCTTGACATCCTTTTGCGATCTTTCTGCCCATCCATTCCAACGAACTTAAGTTGAAACTAGGTTGCAATGTATTTTGGCAAATTATACTCTGTAATCGTTCACTTGTTACACCCCACGCAATATGCAATGATGAGTACTAAATACTTGATTTATCTTTCTCTCTGTCTAATTATCAGTTTTCCAAAAAAGAAGCGGAATCCGGTTTTGTAATAGATCGGAAAACCCCAAACACTTAGTGTCAAGTAGGTTTAGTGGTGTCTGGAACCTTGACCTTTGACAGTCAGACAATATAATCCCTGATAAAGATGACAGAGCACATTGATTAGATGAGGTCCTCTCAAAAGTTTGCATGCTGATTTCTAAGATCCATCCATCCATCCATCCATCCGTCCGTCCGTCTGTACGTCTGTCTGTCTGTCTGTATGTATGCATGTATGCATGTATGTATACTACCAATTTTCGACCAATACGCCAGAAATAATTGTTCTGAATTACAAAACCTCTCTCTCTCTCTCTCTCTCTCTCTCTCTCTCTCTCTCTCTCTCTCTCTCTCTCTCTCTCTCTCTCTCTCTCTCTCTCTCTCTCTCTCAATAGTTGTTTTCTAGGAAATTAAACAACAACCAGTTCAATAGGTAACTATTTGAACCTATCCATCGTCTCAGACGCCGATATCCGGATCCAATTGATTAATTGGCATTTGAGATTCATAAATCTGGAAATCAAATAATTGACTTATTATAACTAAACATATGTGAACGCTGTATGTATTGGCGCACGTCAGAGTTATCAGTCCTTCATCCCAATCTTTTCTTCCAATTTTCAGTTTTTTTGTTAACTCAGATGTGGCATGCTTACAACGAAATACGCGATAGTAAGCGTAAACATGCTGAGATAGCCTCTCACGTATCTCAGTGATATCTCCACCAACAATGTTCTGTACGACACAATTTTTTTGTGACGATAGAACGAAGTTTTCCCAAAATTTGGAAAAGTGATTTCATTGGCTAATTAGCAGATGATGCATCCTAAAACGTCATTGTGATGATGATATGACGTCATGCGTTACGGAAACAATTTGAGTTGCATTGGCTACTTTAGTGAAGTCTTCTGTTATAGCGTTTGTTTAAAACATTATGTTTAACGATATCCTTTAAAGTTTTCATTATAATTATGGATTAAATCAGTGATTCCCAGCCCTCAGGTCGTTACCTAAATTAGAGTGGAGAGGACTCTCTGGAGGGTCGCCAGGATTTAATTTTAGGGCGGCAAAACGTATCAAAATGTGGAAACGGGGTCGTGAGGCTCAGCAAAAAAATATTGGGTTCGCGGCCAGAAAAAGGTTGGAATCCACTGGATTAAATGACGTTTACATGAGTTTTGAAATAGCGAGAATTGTTTTGTAATCCTTTCCAATAGCGTGTCAACACAACCAACGTTCCCTCTAAGCGAATGATAGATGTGCACGCAGTGCTCGCTGCACTGCGCAAGCATTACGGAGACGAGCAAAATTTAACGTTGGATTGAGCAAAAATTGACAATTCAGCTGCGCGGGGATGCCTGAGCAGCTGCGCGCGCGCGCAGCTTAGAGGGAACGTTGAACGCAACAGTGGTTCGACATATATTGGGCAGTTAAACACGAAAAGGTAAAATTTGAGGGTTGGAACGAGTGTCCTGCGTAGTTGAATGGTTGGCGAGTTTTATTGTGACCTTGTTTCTGATGTGATAATTAAGTCTTTTTTGTTTTGTTCCATGACCCATCCTAATATTTGGTTGACATTGTAAGTTATTCCTATTGATGATCTGTTGAATTTAATTTTCCCCGGTAATGCTTGTAAAGATTAGACAACATCTGTCTGTCTTTATATTTATATATTCCTGCTTCTTTATATTGAATCTAAACTCAGCTATCCACGGAGGTCTTTAAAGTTTTGGGGTCACCCATAAATGACCAAAAGTGGTTCTTTTATTGCATGTCTTAGACGTGCCGAGTAGTGTGTGTAATAACAATAATAATAATGAAGACTTTGTATGGCTTCTAATCTTTAGAAGCTCTAAGCGCTTTACAACATCTATAATGATATGACTACAGAAAAACAAAAACCATGAAATTGGAAAACATAAAAGTGCTGAAAATATTTAAGGAACGAAACATTATTAGGTCTTTAAGTTTGTTCTTGCAGTCCAAAAATGTGAGTTTTAAGAGCACTCTTGAAAGGGATCAATGTGTCTTTGTGTCTAATTTCAATGGGCAATTCGTTCAACATTGCTGGGCCCTGGTATGCAAAAGAACGTTGTCCATATGACTTCGTTTTCATAGTGGTAACAATGAGTACACATGATTGGATGGTTCGAAATAGTTTTTCTGAACTTTTTCATTGAAAATTGTTTAACAAGACCAAACGGCAACCGTTTCACCTAAACTAATGAAGTTTGATATACATGCTTATTCATAAACCGATGACCTGGTTAGAATTTCATTGATTTTCATACCCATTACAGCTCTTACTAACTTTCTGGACTTCCTTGTGTTGATTTTGTTTTAATCAACACAAATTTAGTGCCAATTTGTAGTAAAGACTTCTTGACTTAATAGATGAAAATCTTATAAACACACCTTGACTTAAGCTTAATAAGTAAAATTTTGACAAGCACACATTGACTTTGACTTGATATGTGAAAATTTTTTAAGCACACCTTGTCTTAGACTTGATAGGTGACAATTTTAGAAACACACCTAGACTTAGACATGATAGGTGACAATCTTAAAAACACACCTGGACTTAGACTTGATAGATGACAATCTTAGAAACACACCTGGACTTAGACTTGATAGATAACAATCTTAGAAACACACCTGGACTTAGACTTGATAGGTGAAACTCTTAAGCATACTTGGATTTATACTTGAATTGTTATAATGTTAAGGGTCCTTTGAACTTAGACTTTATACGTGTAAATCTTAGAAGCACACTTGGACTTTAACTTTATAGGTGAAAAACGTATAAGCACGCCAAATTCGACCTTTTAGGTTAAAACCTTATGAATCATTTGGACTTAAATGTTAGAGACAACAGCTTAGAAGCACGCTAGTACTCAGACGTTTTAGGACATCATGGTACGGTTCCTTGGGATTAGACATTTCAGGTTAAAATAGTGTGTGACATTTAGGCTTTATGGGTGAACATCTTAAAAAAACAGGAGGACTTAGACCTTACTGGTTAAAATGTTGTTGGTCCTCTCGACTTTGACTTCATAGGTGTATATCGTTTAAGTGAAGGCGGATTTGGACCTTTACATTAAACTATTATGGTCCTTGGATCATAAACTTCATTGGTTAAAATTTTATGAGCAAGTTAGGACTTATATTTTATAGGTTAAAAATATACGGGTCCGTTGGATTTAGACTGTATAGGTTAACATCTCTAGATTTTATAAATGAAAGTCATACAACCACATAACTTAAACGTTATAGGATAAAATCTTAGAAGAAAACATGGAATTTATTGGCGAAAATCGAATAAACACACTGGGACATGGCACTAATAGGTGAAAATCGAATAAACACACTGGGACATGGACCTAATAGGTGAAAATCGAATAAACACAATGGGACATGGACCTAATAGTTGAAATCGAATAAACACACTGGGACATGGATCTAATAGGTGAAAATCGAATAAACACACTGGGACATCGACCTAATTGGCGAAAATCGAATAAACACACTGGGACATGGACCTAATAGGTGAAAATCGAATAAACACGCTGGGACATGGACCTAATAGGTGAAAATCGTAATTGCCCTTTTGGACGTAGGCTATTTATAAAAAATCTTACATGCACAGTAAAAAATTGTTTCTTTTGAACTCGGATACATATTTTTTAGAATATCTTACCAAACGTCACTGTTGCCATTTACTTGTTCGGTTCAAGTTTTATATTGTGTGGAGAGACGTTTTGGACTAAATGAAACATGTTGTCTGCATTCGGGAATATGAATTTTCGTATATTTGGGGTATGCGAACGTAATGGGAATTAAAATACCATTGCGAGTAAGGACGAAATTAATAAAACTTTGATAAAATTCTCGTTTATGTTTTAAGTTAAAACGAATTATAATTACATGTATGCTTTGTAGTCTAAATCTATCAGTATGAGATGGGGTGGGGACTAGGGGCCAAGTGGTCTAAGGCGCTCTCCTTCTTAGATCACTTACATTTCACCTCTGTCCGAATGAGTTCATGTCTTTTCGTCGCCAGCTCATGTAGGTGAGAAATGTTGCCAGTAGTTAACCCTGGATTTGTTGTTCATGTCCTGGTCATCCCCGGATTTTGTCCCCACCAAATACAATGGTTGAAAAATGGTGTTTATTCATTTAAAACCTGTTTGAGATATAGGATAATAAAACGTATTGGTGACTAATGTCATGCATGTAGTAACAAATTCAAGTTTTGTTGCAATTTTCCCTTTATTCCCTTCTATTTAACTTTTTCTGACTGTTATCTCTTTCATCACTCGTATGATTCAACATTTTACAAAGGGGAAACCCGAAAAACCTACTTTGTTATCGGTTAAGAGGGAAATGTCTTTATTTTCTCGGAAATTAGTTTGATTCACAAACAAAGATAAACATGCCTGATATTATGATGTGATTGTTCACTGCATTGCCTTCTCCATTAATGATAGGTAAGGTGAAAATTGAGCATGAAACCGAAATAAAGGTAAATCTACAATCGTTTCTTCAGCGTGCTCTCTGGGTAAATTCATGAGTGTTTGCAATTTTGGCATTATAAAATGTGCTATCACCTTGTTAGTGACAATTAAATAGTTTTGCAAATATTGCGAATACTACGCTTCTATTCAAAGAAACGTATCAAATTTTGTAATACATTGGAATGAATTTTCCGCAGATTAAAAAAAAATTCATCTAATTGAAAAAGGCATAACCCATCTTATAGTCAAGGTATTAATATATTTAGAAATGTTTTCCTCGCATCGCAAAAATGTCATAGGTGTGAACTTGAAATGATCTTGATTAATGGCAGACAACAAAAAAAAGGAATCAATCATAAGACGAAACCGTATATACTCGCTTCCAAGTCGAATCCAAATGCAAACTACACAGATCAGGGCATAGCGTTGCATAATGCATTTATTAGGAGTAGTTAGTGAAGCAAACAAAAAATACGCTGATCTAACGGAATATTATGCGACGATAGATCAAAGTCTAAGCTGTTTGCACACAAAGAAATCTCGAACACAAATCAAGCTCACTTATATTGAGTTTCTTCCTGTTTCTAGATTTCAGCAGTCTTTAAACCTAAGCCTGGTTGATCAAAATATTTTTTCACGGATTTCCAACACTAGAGTGTTAAATATTGTGTTTCTACAAGTAACTGTAGACAAGCACAAAACAGACTTTATCATACGGCATCGTCTTCCATCTTGAATTTTCCAAACAGGGTTCGAACTTAAATATGTTTGAGCATTTCATTATTAGGATTTTTGTCATTTAATTCGTGGATTATTCTTGAATTATTTTTGGATTTGATTCTTAAAACTGTAAATTCTTTTTCCTTTTTTACAATCTTTCACAAGGAATTACATTATTTGTTAAATTTTACAAAGCTTGTTGTTTTCACTCTTTCTTGTTACCGTTTATTGGAGCCTAAACTCGTAACAAAGGATATATAATGTATCTATTTGTTCTGATACGTATAATCATTTTGTATAGGCACTATAACGTATATCTCTATCCCAAGCTGTATCATCACGAATCGAATCACTATAAAACGTTTGAAAATAAGCACAATCAGTAAAATTATATATATGCGATGAATTAACATTCCAGAATGTAAACCTCAGGTATGTGTATACTCTTTCCAGCTTTTATATAATATTTCCGTACTAGCCTGAACTTCGTATTTTCCTGTGAGAAGAAAACTTAGGAAATATACATGCATTAAGATAGTGTTATTTTTAGATAGACGTTGTGTTATCATATATGTCTAGGACCTACAATGATAGCACGTTTTGATTGTCTTGCCTGGTTGGCATCACAAGACCCGTACTTATCGAAAAGATTATTAAGTTTGATTATTGGTATGTAAAGTCTATACTATTATTGAAGTCAGATCTATATAGGTTGTATCTGCAAAACTTTTTTTCTCTCTTGGTTTTCTTAGATTTTTTCTCTGCAGCTTTATTGCTTTCCTCTTCAAGCTTCTTTCATCTTCCTTTGATGTCGGTTTTTCCTTTGCCATATCTCATTCATTAATCGAACTGGCATTAATAAGTACTGGTTTTTTATGTAATTAATTTGGATTTGAACTAATCTACAATAATACGCCGGTCTATCAATTTATGTACATGTTTTAACAATGATACGCCAATCTAACAACTTATGTACGTATTTGAACAACCCTACTATGATACGCTAGCCTGTCAACTTGTGTACGTTTCATTAATACATGTAAAATTGTGCCATTTTTCTTTAAATAAAGTATCAATGGGACAAATGTCATCTAATGCCCTTTAGACTTTTACAGGAAACAGAAGATGGGTCGTTGTAGGTATCATTTCCTTGTTTCATTCACTAATAGATATAGGCGTTAACGCATCCGCCACGTGGACAAGGAACCTGTTACTTGAACCAAGGATTGATATACTTGTAATACACTTACATACAATACTATACGTTCATATGACGGTCTCCTACATACTTAAATTAAAATTGTAAAATTTGGAGGCAGTTAGCATGCGTAAGATGTTCCAAGTCGTTCCCGTTGCAATTCGGTCAGTTCTAACTCATGTGGATGACATTAACAAGAGAAACTGTCTGAAACCACTCTCCTCTAGCATTCAAAATATTTTGTTTTATTTGCTTTTTTGTATATGTTTATCTGGGGTTAGTAGTAGTAGTACTGGTGGTGGTAATGGCAGAGTTGTTGTTGTTCATAATAGTAGGAGTAACTTAGCTTGTAGTAGTAGTAGTTTTTATTATTATTATTATTATTATTATTATTATTATTATTATTATTATTATTATTATTATTATTATTGATATTACAAAGCAGATACGAACTGCTCCGGTGGCAAAGTGGTTAGAGCGTCCGTCTCGGATGCGGGAGGTCCAGGGCCAATCATGCCAAAAATCGCTTGGCGCTCAACATTAAGAAGTTAGTGTTAGAACAGGTCGGCTAGGTGTCAGGATAATGTGACTGCGTGGGACATCATGCTACATATCTGCGGCATGATATCCCAGTGTTAGACATCACTGTAAACTGGAACACTGTAGACGTCGTAGCGATATGACTGAAAAATTGTTAAAGCTACGTTAAAAAAAAAACAAAAACAAAAAAAAAAACACACACACACAGAGCAGATACACAGGTCATTTTTATAATGTGCTTATTACTATATATGACGGATGATTTTATTATATTGCAGAAACTCACTACAAGTTAGCAATCCTTCTAACTTCGCGATATTTAGAACAAAGCAATGAATTTTGCATACGATTTGTATCATCTAGGCTTTCACATTTATCTTTTTAAATTTCGGGGAAAAATCACGTGATTTCTTATTAGCCTTCTCAAACTTTGACCAAACTTCCGACTGTTTGATTGCAGTCGTAATTTTTTTTTTTTACTTGACCAAATTGAACTGTAGAAGTAGACGCAAAACGAGCTGAGAATTGTACGCACATGTTGAATATTTAACAATTTTTGCCATTAAGATGAACCTGACGAAGCTTTACCATTCCACAGCACGTAAGGTTTGTACAAAATATCCTTTGTCATCAGAGGCTTTTCTGAGTTTCATGAACATGCGTTTAATTGCCATAAACTCCGATTGTTTATCTACTAATTTAGTTTTATCTGTAGAATAAAAACAGGGACAAATCTCCAAAGAGATTTAATTTTCGTGGTACCTCATACCAGTCGTCAGTCTCCCATGATTAATCTGAGCAAGGTTCAGAAGTCCCGAACGTGTCTTTCGATGAAGCCGTTGTTGGCCCGTAAAGTGATGAGCTTATCGTTTTTATAGCTACTAAATTAAGACGTGTACTTCTTCTCTTCATTAGAACCCAACTAAGATTGTCCCCTGACAGATTTAATAAGGCAGAGCAACTTCAAAACAGGACGGCAGCCAAATCATTATTTATCATTAGGCAACTACCATAGTTTCGTTTTATGATATCTATATATTTACCAACATACCTACCTACCTACCTACCTACCTACCTACCTACCTATCTATCTATCTATCTATCTATCTATCTATCTATCTATCTATCTATCTATCTATCTATCTATCTATCTATCTATCTATCTATCTATCTATCTATCTATCCACTGTTCCATCAATCCGCCCACCCACAGACCCACCAACACACCTACCAATCCATCCATCCATCAATGCACACTCCCATCCATCTATCCATCCGTCTTTCTTTCTCGCTTTTTCTTTCCGTTCTGTTTATCTTTCCTACTTGATTTCGTTCTTCATTTCTCTTTTGTTCTAAATAATCTCGACATTCAAACATTACGGCAGAATTCTGTAAAATCGATCTAACTTGATATCATCATTCATCCGTCTCTTGATCTATCAGTCCATCTGTCCAATCGTCTTTCTTTCGTTCTCTTTTATTTATCTTTCTTCCTTTCTTTTCTTTTCTCTTTTCTATCTAGGTTTATACGTGGATTACTGAAGAGAAAGATGGTAATGTAATGTGCATATGACTCACTAGAACAATAGTAAGTAAACGGTATCGATCCAAATTCCCAACTGGCCGGAACCTTTCTTTTCTTCATTTAATTATTAAATTTGACATAGGTGTTTAGGAAACCTCCTTCATGACGCTTTTGTATATTATATTTTACCGTCGATATTCTTTTATTTTGTTCTGATGTATTTTTTCGGTTTCATTCGATTATGTATACTTGTTTCTTTTCATTCATCCGTAAATGCATGCATGTCAAAAACAGTTTTCCTACCTTGTATATATTTTCAAGACAATCTTATCACAGATTTACATTGCGAGCTTAAGTAAGTCCCCAACACAACAGTATCGTCTGGGAATTGTAAATTTGCCTATGTTATCTAAATGTCTGCTTTATTTGTGTCTGGCAGTGACGGGGGCCGAGCTATGCGCACGGTTGCCCATAAATAAACCAGGGCACAAAGTGGTGCAGGAATCGGACGTAAAGCAGGCCCCAGAGTCCAGTGTCAGATATGAGTCCCAAAAGGTATACGCAGTCAAACTTTTTTGGTACTTTTTCGATCATTTTGTTGGAGTCAAAGGTCAGGAAATCGGTCTAACTTTTGTTACCTTGAATTTATGGATACAT